>MU006231.1:172427-737648 GCA_010093685.1 Ophiobolus disseminans
TGGCACCTCAGTTCACATGGTACACTGTGGACTGCATCTCCACGTGACTCTTAGTCACTGGCTTACTCATCATGTTGTGTATATAATCGCTCTATGTAGCTCTCTCAATACAACAACCTTCTTCTCACTTTTGCCCTGTCTCTCACATCCGACACCATCCATACATCTAAGCTGAACTCAAGTCAAGATATCGGTAAGCTGACTCTACACTGCAATCTTTAGCGCGTCGGAGTGGTTTTGAGGCTCCCATGGTCCCTGCATTCGAGCTGTGGCATACAGCATAACCCGATGAGATCAACCTAGGTTAGACTCGAACAGGCAACTACATACAAATTGGTATGAGCAGTATACCTATGTACCTCTGTCCTAACTTTTCGTACTACACTTAGCAAGTGGGGAAGAGATTTAATTAATAAGAGCCCGTAAATACCGTCTGCTACCTCTTGCCGCTATCTCAATTGAGCCTGACCTGGGTCAATTCCGACGGTTTATCCGGCACGTCATCTAACCAAACCCTTTGCACTGCATTTCTTAGCGTGAACGACAAGCTGTAAGGCTCTCTAAAGTTGTTGCAATGATCTCACCACGTCGATCTGCCGGGCTGCCAAGTTGCGTGCACTGCACTCCTCACGACTATTGGGACTTTGGACCAAAGTAGATCTTGCACTGCAATCTTCAGCCTGGAGGACGAGTTGACGACTCAGCCCTGCGTTGCTCATCACGCGGGCTTGGCCTAATTACTCTTTTCACAATTCACCGACATGGCACTGCAATGTTTAGCGCGTAGGACACGTTGTCAGCTCTATCGCTTTGTTAAGGTACGGGCATGGTTAGAGACGAGATGTTTTAACACCGAAGTATGTTCGTGGATGTATATCGGCCGGCCATGCTCGGAGTCATTCATCTGTAAAAGGAAACGTGGCTTTCTTGGACCATGGTTTGCAGTCTTTCTGAGTAAACATGATTCTTAGCGTATGTGAGAAAGTGGAGACGCTGCTGCTACTGCTGCTGCTGAACACCACTATAGTACTGCAACGGTTAGCGGGGAGGGAAACACACCTACAGGAAAGTTGTATATACAGGGCTGGATGCAAGCTCGTGTACGCTTCATTGAGGTTCATTCTGCTCTTCTTCGACCTGCATCGTGTTCGTATTCTGCATCTAAATGCTGACTTTCACACTACCGGTGAACTGTCCACTATCCACTTCCCCAAGTGCTCGGCAACCGAGTCGCAGCCAAGGCTGTTGTGTTGGTGTGAGCAATATGATTCGAGTGACCAGGCTGCATGCACAACCTTGAGGATGGCTTGCATATCTGCAATAAGGGTTCAGGCAGCCGTAGCATGCACTGTATGCCTACGCTGCGGCTCAGCTGTGCGCTCCTATGTCCCTCTCACCCTATACATCTGTGCCCTATAACAGAATGCACTGCAATCTTTAGCGCCAACGAAAGCATATGTGAGGCGTGCGTTGTCGTCCTCCATGCACAGCCACACGTTCGTATCAGACTGCCCCACTTCGCCTCCGCAAATCACTTGTGGCATCTTGCAGCTGAACATGCAGCGAGCTTTGGTATATCAGCCAATCATATCCAAGGACGTGTTGAGTTCCACCCCACAAGCAGGTCTGTACTGCAAGTTGAGCGTGCTCAACATGCATGACACGGGTGATGTGTTCGACCGGTGAACGGGCGACTCTTGGCGCCGGAGGCATATGTTTTGCTCAGCCAATGATGAGACGTTACTAGAAATTACCGGTGTATGGTGGCTTTCACGTTCATCCTTCACTTATGTTGTGGACCGAGGAGAGGCGAATCGGAACCCAAGTGGGTGCCGCGCGTCTCAGCCTCGCTGCAGGAGGCTTCAGTGGGCGGCTGGCCCACTCAGGCGGGATCAGCGTTGCTCCTGCACTCACGTGATGCATCTTCCCGTCATTGGGCTACGGATGATGGGTAGCAAATGGTGCTAGTCATCTAATACCTAGGTACGTGAGAAATTGCGAGAGGCATGACAACCGCTTGTCGAGCGGCGGAACAATCCATATGGTTCAAGTACTGACTCGAGCTAGCAGGTGTAACACGAGCATTGTACTTTTGGACAAGGCTATATCTTCGATCTATCTTTTTTCCACTAGGTTCGCTCTCTCCAACTTCGTGTCCTGTAGGGCTTTCATATCCTAGAGCGGATCAGTAAAGAGCGAAACGCTGAAGTGCCATCTAAAACTCACCAGCTCAACAGTTTGATCTACCACGTATCGAGTGACAAGCACCGGTTGCTCTTGACCAAGACGAAGAGCGCGGGCTATAGCTTGATTCTCGACGGAAGGATTCCATTGAGGTTCGCTGGAAGTTGAAGCATGTCGTTAGCATCGTCTGATAGACTCCTCAAGTTGAGCAACACATACACAATGAACACGCGATTGGCGGTGGCGAGGTTAAGCCCCACGGCACCTGTGCCTGTGGTCATGATGAGGACCCGAAGATGAGGGTTATGCGCAAAATCATCAAGGATCCTCTCACGCTTGCTCGTGGGACATTCGCCGTCAATACGCTGGAAGTGTCCTTGTCGTTGGTCGAGACCAGCGCATTTAAGGTAATGCTGAATGAGGTCCAATGTACGCGTCCAGCATGTGAAAATGATACTGGGAGACTAGTTAGAAGCGGTCATATTCGCAATGCATACAGTCTACCTTTTGGTGGTCCAGATGTTGATCATGACGTCCGCCATGAGTGTCTCCATCTTAGAAGAACGACCTTCTGGGCGGAAGTACATGTCTTCTTGCGATGCATGCTTCGAGCGTTTGTGGGTCGTTGATGCGTTCCATAAAGATGAACACAACGAGCACTTTGACTGTTGTGATTCATGGCCTTGTGGCTTATTTTCTTCCACACATTCTGAACATAGGACGTGTCGGCATTCCTCGTACTGGCTAAAGAAGGACCCTGTACCAAAAAGGGGCATCGTTTGCCGACATGCAGAACAGGTCTTCTCCCCGTCTCTACCAAGCGAGGCTTCCATGGCTTCTCTCTCGTCCAGTAAGTGCAGTTTGCGACGACTCCACGAGAATGACTGCTGCCATGTTCCATGGTTGCATAGGATGCGTAGCTGCAGCTGCACCTGGAACATCCCCAATGTGCTCTTCTGGTCGAATACGCCATGCTGATGCTTTACAGCCCGAAACATTGTCTTCTGTGTCTGGTCATATTGGTTACGCTCCTCCGGTGACAGCCAAATCGTCCTGACAATGTTTTGCTGGTCTGGAAGATGAAGTAGGTCTTTCGTTCGTCGGAGAAGGACGGAGTCTAAAAGGCGTGCGAACCGTCCGATTGCTAACTCCCTGCGCTTGTGGCCTTCTTCGTAGGGAGTGGCAATGTACTTCCGAAATATGGAAAGACTATGGAACGGATCAATCCGAAGGAAAGCCAACAGAGCGCCAATGTCCTCGAGTCGATTCTGGATCGGAGTACCAGTCAAGCACCAGCGAGATTTTGCCGCAATGCCTGAAACAGCACGATAGAGGCCTGTAGATTGACGGCGAATGATATGAGCTGCGATCAGCTTAGCATATGCTGATCCATAAATGAAGGGCATCCTACCTTCGTCGAGCACAAGCCTGTACCATTCGACGTCAATCATGAGGTTCTTCAAGCTAGAGACCTCAGAGGCAAGCGTATGGTACGTGGTGATTATGATATCCGCATTGCAAAGGGCGGAAGTATCGCGCTCGCGATGTTGCCCGTGATACTTGATCATCCTCAATGCAGTCAATGTCACAGAGTCAAAATGCCTAACTTTGTTAGCGAAACCGTGCAATAATTATTTGCCAACTTACTTCTTGAGCTCCTGGAACCATTCGTTGATCATGACTACGTAATAGAGGTTAGCAGGGACTAAAAAGTAAGTATTCTGGAACGTACGGTCTGAAGATGCCACCACCAATGTTGCACTTGATCGAGGTCGTGACCGCCAGCTGTCCGAGGAGCTGGTCTCGACTTGTGCCGACCATTGATGGGCAGCCTCGAGTGTTCGTAGGATCAGAGCCAGGACGGAAAGAGATTTTCCCATTCCCATCTACGCAGGTGAAGGTTCCAGGTCAGCGCTTGCTTAACACGTAGCTCTTTAGTCATGGAATTACCATACCTCATCAGCGAGGATACCACCACCAGTCTCCTCGGGAGGCTCAAGTCTACCTGCACACCTTCAGCATGTTTCGAGTGGCTTGCACCGAACAACGCACAAATCGAATTGGTGACGGCATGGCGATGACTAGATTGACACCGTTAATTGGGTACTAGTAACTCTTCCGCTGCTGCACTCACCAAGGCTGTCCATCGACTTCCCCTAGTTGCCATAAACGATAAGCATCTTGTATGGGCCCATTTTCGCGCTGTGCCATGAACTCAAGCGCGGTCCTTTGATGCCTGCTTGATTCAGTAATGCGGCACATGATAGCGCTGGCCACTTACGGCAAAAGTCGCGTTTTGAGCCGCGCATCTCCTTCCAGACCTTGTAAGTTCTTGTCACGCGTGAGCGAAGAGTAAATGTCTGCGATTGTGTTTTTCAGTGTCTCGTCCGCCGCTTTTTCGGCAGCTTTCTCCTCCATTATGACTATCGCATTCGGAGGCGGTTGCTGATTGGTAACCAGTTTCAACAAGTGGGGGTTGTTGTAATCAGCACCCTCGCGAACATGATCAGGACGTTGCAAGTAGATCTTATGTTGCGACAGCTCCCGACCAATACTCTGAGATATGCTTCGAGGCCCGTAGACGGTAATCTGAACACGGACTATGGCATCTTTCTCCTTCGTCGCCCTGGAGATTGTTTCACGGATCGCTCGCACAGGAGCGAATACTTCGAAGTCCAATCGATACTGCTGCTCCGCGATATTGCACAAAGCCTGGTCTAGAGAAGCATTCACTTCACCGAGGAATGTTTCGTCGCCAAAAGTGACAAGGTACTGGGCCTCAGGCTTGGTTACTTGCAGAAGTGTGTGGCCTTGGATCGGACTGGTAGCACTCATGCCCAACTTTTTATCAAGCTCGGCCATGTTACCACAGAGCTTGACGGCGGCACGGAAGATCTAGGACCAGTCAGAATCTTTTATGATAATCAATGGCCGAATGCTGGCGCTGTGCCGAGAGCAGGAAACGCGGTCGAAAAGTGCAAGATCCAAAGGAGCTCGGGTAGATGAACCTACCGTTCCATAGCATATGTAAGCTTCTTCAGTGGCAGGTGTGTCTTCTGGACTTGGTAGAGACGCATTGCCAGTCATCCAGAACTCAATCTGCTGTTGGGTGTCTCGAAGCGCTTCGGAACCGACAGCGAACGGTGGATGAGTCTGAGTGAATCCATCCGGTATGATTTCAGAACCAAAAACATCACCAACGTACTGCTCCCACGATTGCAATGGAAGCGAAGGTATCTCTCTTGTTTAATATTAGTATCTTGGCATGAAAACGATGATTGGTGTGGTCGCACTCCTCTAAGAATCCGTTTTCATCCCAAACTAGTAGGGGCTGATGATGTTCATTGCCGTCGTCGTGATTAAGGAGGTGTTTGAGAGAAGGTGTCGCCATCGCGTCCGGGTGGGACGTGACGCGTTTTATGGTAGTGGCTTGGCAGACGAAGGCCTTGAATTCGAACCCGACGGACCACGAACTGACAGCTTTTGCGATTTGGTGTGATTCACTTTCTAACTATCTAACGATTGCGACGCAATACCATTCAATGTCTTCGCTCACCCTTGTACGCCAGGCGCTTACAGGCAACTTTTGTGGGGGCTGTGCTTGCGGCTCTGCGCATACCACCCATGTTTCACCTGGCTCCGCCTAATGCTGCGCACTTCCGTTTGCCTTATCCTGCCTTCTTTCGTTCCTGCATCGCTAGCATGTAGCTCGTGCCGTAACGTGTGTTGCTGATCAGTATTGGCTCCGACTTTGCATATTTCTACTAACCTTTAATATATGATTTCCGGCAGCGCAACGGGTCAAGCCTGTCTATCTCTTCTTATATTTTACTCCACGTCACATCTTACACCCAAAACGGTACCGCTTTTTGGTCCAACGAATTCCCAACCAGAACAATCAATTCGCAAAACGCAATAATGAATACACCACCTGGAACGCAGAACAGTCGCACGTCAACTGGTAATCTCTCCCAACAATCGACATTGGTGCCAGCCCGACCACCAAGTGAAGCGTTCAAAAAGGCTTTACAAGCTTTCCGCGCGCGACTGTCAGCAGAGGAAGATGCTAGGTTCAAGAATACCACTTACGACCAACTCTGCATCGACTTGACTCAACTACAGCAGGAGCAGGAGAAACGCAAAGAAATGATGAACCTCTCGCGGATTCAAGCGTTCCTCGAAGGTATGCAGCAATTGGGCAAAACCATCGAGATATTCTTGAACGTCTCGGATGCGGTTGCCTTTGTCTGGGGTCCTATTAAGTTTTTACTCCTGGTATGTCAAGCGTCACTATCTACAAACGGGTGCTAACGGCTGCGCCTAGGCAGCCAGCGCCCATACTGATGCGTTCGAGACTTTGCTGGATGCATACGAGCACATTGGAGAGCAGCTGCCTCTGATGTCGGAGTACGAGTCTTTATTCGGTGATAATGAACACATGGTAGCTGCTCTTGAGTGGATTTATATGGACATACTCACGTTTCATCAACGTGCGATCCGATTTTTCCAGGGCACAAGTAAGCTTAAGGCATCATTGTGTTATGACGCTAACGCCCATGGCATAGAACTCAGGCACATCTTCCGAGCAATGTGGAAAAGCTACGATACCGAGTTTCAGGGAATCTTACAAAGCCTAAGACGACATAAGGAACTCGTCGAACGTCGTGCTAGTCTCACGCAATACCGCAGGTATCAAGAAGATATGGCACAGCTCAGAGCAAAGCTGGAGGACCAGGTCAAGGAAGAGAAGCTGAAGAAACTTGTAACGATACGGGAATGGCTTGCAGTAGGTCCGGAAACTGAACAAGACCATCGCAAGTACAAGGGCGTGAGAGGCGACTACTCGACAACTGCAAAGTGGGTTCTCAAGCATGAGTACGTCAAACAGTGGATAGAAGAGGATAATCCCACTACGCCTTGTAAGCCATTACTCGTTGACTTAGAACGTCTTTCCAGTTGCTGATATCAAGTGCAGTACTGTGGATGCACGGTATACCCGGTGCAGGTACCTATTACTACCCTAACATATGCAACATAGCTTACACTTAGCAGGCAAGACAATTCTCGCGTCTGCGATCATCGATGAGTGTCGTCGGAAAGCCGATTTCATAACCAGCCACTTCTACTGTCATGACGGTGATCAAAGTACCGACTCAGCCATTGGAATACTCAAAGGACTCGCAGATCAGCTCTTAGAACAGTACACCGATCTGCTTCTACCCTCCTTCTATACAAGACGTACGTCGAGCGGTGATGCATCGCTACGATCGCTGCATGTAGCCAAAAAGCTACTAGAAGACTGTTGCTTAATCGTGCCGAGGCTGTTTCTCATTGTCGACGGACTCGACGAATGTGAATCTGTGGACAGGAAGGAGACCCTCGAAATCATGACGAGGCTTGCAGGAGAGTGTAACGCACTAGAACCCGGAAAGCTGCGTGTCCTGGTCGTGAGCCAACACTATCCTGACATTCAACGAGCTTTCCAAAGCTCTGGGGTGACAAAGTTAGCGCCCAGGATTATCGCGTTGTCAGAATCAGATGTCGAAAGCGACATCAAAACATATGTCAGGATATGGGTTGACAAAATTGCTGCAAAATACACGTCAGAAGAGAACCCATTTAGCGAAGACATGAAAGAGTACCTTCGCAACCTCACTTTAGTAAACGCTAAAGGTGATACAGCTCTCCATCGATGATTAGGTCGTTCGTTAATACTTGCCAGGAATGTTCCTTTACGCGAAGCTAGTGTTGGAGAATCTGTGCGCACTGCTTACGCGAGAGGAGGTGATAAATGCTATCAAGTATGAGAATTTCCCTCCAGGCCTCAAAGAAGCGTAAGTAGCCATGACATCAATCCTCCTGGGTAGTTTGAGTTCTTTTCACGCGATCACCAGGAACTGTTCAGTGCTTACAACCGCCAGATATGAACGGATTCTCAAGCGTATCAAACACTCATCACTCGAAAAAGATGGTAAAGACTGGAACCATGCGAAGAAACTGCTTGGCTGGATGGTGTGCGCTAAACGGCAACTCACGTGGAGAGAGATGCAAGTGGCGCTGTCGCTTGATACCGAGAACCAAACGATTGAATACGATGACCGGCACCTGCGAATACATATCCAAGAGATTTGTGGGTCGTTGGTTTTCATGTCGGGTGATCGAGGCAAGTAGTGTTCGTAGATGTCTACTATGTACCAACAACTAACTTCGGCTTTCACCTGTTTAGTCAGTCTGGTGCACAGTACCGCCAAAACGTAAGAATGAATCAACATCTTGATGGAGATGCTCGCTTACGCATCCAGCTACATCACCAAAGTCACGAATGACATCCACGAGCCTTCTATTGAATGTGAACTCGCTACCTTATGTTTGCAATATCTGGTCTTTCCGTGTTTTGACACCGACGACGACTATGACGAGCCGGGCCTTCGCAAACTCATGTTTGAGGGACAATTTGCGTTCCAAGACTATGCGGTCGCCAAATGGTTCCACCATGTTAATGCATTCGTCAACAACGGTCAGAAGTTCTTGGATGAGGCATGCAATGCTCAGGCACAGCTGACGGCCCTCTCGGAGGCTGTTGACGACTTCATGACTAAGTATAATGAGGACGATTGGGAGCTTGGTCTTGTGCAAGACTGCAAGGCTACTTGCACGGTGTTTGAAAGATTCCCATTCCACGAAGCCCTCTTACTTCTCACGTCTCACATATACACTTTCCAACAAAAAGGCTTTGAGGCAAGACACAAGATCAGCATCAAAACTCTTGCTACAGCGCTGGAACGTAATCGGAAGCTTCTCGAAGAGCCTTTAGACAAGCTCAGCAAGTCTGAAAGAATAGCGTACAGCAAGTTCTATGATGACAAGAAGAGATACAAATGTACGAAAATCACTTGCAGGTACTTCTCGCAGGGTTTCTCTGAGGTGAAAGCAAAGAAGCGACATATCAATATCCACGATCGGCCATATCAATGCGACGTGACGGACTGCCTCGGAGCAGAGGGTTTTGCGAACGAGAAAGACCTCAAGAATCATACCAGGGCTTTCCATCCAGAGAAGAGCGACCTCGCTGAGATCTTCAACTCT
This sequence comes from Ophiobolus disseminans, assembly GCA_010093685.1. NCBI lineage: Eukaryota > Fungi > Ascomycota > Dothideomycetes > Pleosporales > Phaeosphaeriaceae > Ophiobolus > Ophiobolus disseminans. The sequence continues at coordinate 181,698 of MU006231.1, forward strand.
TCGACCGCCAAGCGCGCAAAAGCTCACCACGCATGCGTCTTATGTGGTAAAACCTTCACGCGCAACTTCCATCGCATCCACCACGAGAAAAGTCATCGTGGCGAACGGCCACATGAGTGCCCGGAATGCGGCCAGGCTTTCACACGGTTGAACGACTGCAAGCGGCACCAAAAGCTCCACGAACGCGGCAAGTAAATTCTTCGTAGTATCTCGGCGACGTCTTTCATTTGTTTTCTCTTCTCAAGAGGTCTCCTGTGCGGCTGAGTCTTATTTTAGAACAGACCCCGCAATAGGTCATTTCTCTATCCAATCAGAGCAAGGCAGGTGCCTAGTGAAATCCGCTGATTAGCACGCGACCACTGAGGACAACATAAGCTCTCCACGTCCAGAAACCCTATAGCGCACACTCCAAAGTCGAGAATCGAACTCGTGGCCCTCAAGTGTTTTCTGTAATGGCAGGCTCGAGCGTTAGCGAATCTAGCGATCGCACGTCGAACCTGTGGAAAGAGGCATACAATGCCCTCAACGAGGACGAGAAAGGCAAAGAGCGTCTACACAAACTTAACGTCATTCTCAAAGAACAGCTTGGCAAGCCAAAACTGAAAGTTCGGTCCGAAGATGGGTATAAACAGTTACAAGGCTTGATCAACAAGAGATCGCAGGAATTGTCAGCCAGCAAATCGTCAGAGAAAGTCGGAAAGATTTGTGACAACATGATGGCAATACAAGAGCTTGTAGCGGCTGGCGCAAACGTTGGAGGACCCTACGTCGCCATTCCTGCAGCCGCACTATTTGTGGTCTTCTCGGTATGTCTTCTTGATTGGCAGATCCCCTACGCCTCCACTAATGCTGGTATAGTTTCATCAGATCTACAAGTCAGATAAGGAGTCCATGTTTGAGCTAGCGAGGAAAGTAGCACACTATACTGTGCTACACGCAACGAGTTCCACTCGCGTTAAGAAGATGCCAGGCGATGACCATCACATGCGAGATCTCAAAAGAAACCTGCGCATGCTGTATATTGGCCTGTATAAAACGCTGTTGCTCGCATCGGCACAACTCACCATATCCTTGTACAGCGATTTCCAGTTCATCAAGCATCTGGTGAAGCATTACGACTGGGAAGGATTGCTTTCGGAGCTAGATGAACACCATCTGCTATGCAAGGACTATCGTGACGAGATGATTGCACGACAAAAAGATCCAAACACGACTACATCTCCCCTGGAGAAAATCAAGCTCTTGGGCCCTGGTCCACGGAATCCGCTCCATTGGGCTGTTGCACTTGGCGTGCCCGAGCAGGTCATTTACCTCGTTCAGAAAAACGAGTATCCAATCAATGCACTTACGCCCAGACAGTACACAGCAGCTCATTTAGCAGCGGAGCAAGGCAGCACAAAGATCATGAAGACGCTCCTGACAGTTGGTGGCCTGGATCTGAGGATCACAAATGCCGATGGACGTACTCCTCTCCATATCGCAGCACTGCACAACAAAATAGGAGCAATCAAGCTCCTTCTCCAACGAGATCGCTGGTTGCTCGGTCGACGCGATAGCCGAGGCCACACTGCCTTTCTACTTGCGGCACACAGAGGTCATGCCAAGGTACTGGAAGCGCTCAAAGAGAATGGACAAGATTTCAACGAAGCGACAACAAAGGATGGCTGGACAGCGTTGCATCTAGCGGCTGAGAAAGGCCATGTAGAGACTATTAAATTTCTTTTGGGAAATGGCACCAAAAAGTGGACGAAGATCAAGGCGGGCAATCGAGAAGGTCTGACGGCCAAACAGATTGCGGAGCAGGAGAAAAAGCTTGAGGTTGTAGCTCTGTTCTGAGATCAACGTGAGCTTGAACAGCTTTTGTAACTCCACAGTATGCACAAAGTACCTGACCACTGCAGCAGGTTGCAGACTGGTTCTCTCGTGCCGCCATTTTCTATATCGTCAACGGCGAGCATCTAGCTCCGAAGCTGTACGAATTAGCTCTCAGCACTTCTTGACTTCTGATGTCAAGCCAGTCCTCTTCGAGATCAAGTTCACAAACATTTCCCGAGACTTGCGCGGTTTAGACACTTCATATAAGCATGAACCTTGGAAGACACGAGTTGATCACAGCATCATAGACATCTAATAGGGCGGTAATGTGTGTCAATCCAGCCTCCTCTGGTGGCTAGATGACACGATGGCGTTCTTCGGGCGTCCGGCCGTCCATTGCTCAAGATTGTGGCTTGCATTACGGCCCCAGTGGCTTGGCTTGTGGCACCCTAGATCAATAGTCTCGCCCACCTTTTGGCGCACCCGGGCCAACTTGCAAAACCTCTTCTATTCCCGGATTCCTTGTTGGCATTCCTCCTGGTCACTTCTTCGGAGCTGGGTACTCGGGACCTGCTAAGTGGGCAGGAGACCTCGGGACATCGCTACCCATGGAGCAGCTGCGGCTACGCGAGCTAGCGCCCCGCCTACCCCCCACTACGTTCGAACATCACGACTTCGATCGACACGAAAGAAATTTCGATATTCCATCATACCACCACGCGAACTTCGTAGAAGATGAGCACAGCGATCTTGTAGCACTAACGGGAAAGCATGGGGCGGCTTCGCAATATACAAGCTCCTATGCCGGTGCAAAATCGATGGAAAGCCTTCGCCGGCCGGGCGTGGATCCTGCTTTGCACGTATTTTGGAGAGGGCTACCACACTATCTATTGACATGGGAGCTCTTAGGAATTGCACTTTCAGTCTGTTTTCTAAGTTTGTTGGAGCTGTCACTTCCCTCAGAAACATACCTAACAATACTTAGCTTTAGGAGGATGCGTCGTAGCTCTTAGGGGCAAAGAGGAAAGCCTTTGGTCGATTCGTGTCATTCGAGCGACGCAAATTGCACCGTCTATCTGGCCTATCATCTTCTCGGGCGTGCTTGGCAATGCTGTGCGTAGTTTCGCAGATTGGCGGATTGAGCGTGGTGTAACGATCATGGTATGTCTGTCAAATACGGTATGCTGATACCTAGGGTGGTGGAAGCTAATGGTGACTGCAGGACCTCGAGCAGTTGCTGGGTTCACTTACAGTGAGTAAACTTCAACACCTGCCAGCAATTGCTGATAGCTGAGTTCCTAGATGGCAGGCTCGATAATCACTATTTTTCGGTGGTCACTGCTCAGAACGGCATCAGTCGTCTTCATCTTTCTGTGGGCTTTCAACCCCTTAGGATCTCAGGCATCTTTTCGTTTAGCATATCTGCACAGCGCGGCAGGGTTCAGACAAGGTGTCATTACCTTTGTCAATCCAGATGTTACCAAGGCACCACGACAAATCATGTTCGATACCACACTCGGCACCAATCGGGCGCAGCCAACTGTTCAAGCACTTTACGCAACGGCCATATATGATATCATGTCAAGAACTCAAAATGTCGACAATACGACTACTGAGTATGCCAGCCTCATTAGCGCTCTCGGCGGCCAAGAAGCTGCAGGTGCCCAGGCAGCGATGGACATCTGGGGCAATCTACGGATCCCTAACCTGGAGTACTTAGGCAACTACGACTCAAAACATGCTCATGAGTGGCATGTTGTGCCTTGGAAAGAATCCATACAGACCTACACTAGTCTCATCGGGGACATGTTCAGTGGCGTTGAGCGTGGCAGTAACGGGATCACTACATTCAATCTAAGTTCTAGCTACCAGAGCTTCAATGTAAGTTATCTCACCGCTCGCTTCTAGTGTAACTGCCAAGATCTGACGAGTTCCGCCTAGTGCTCACCGTGGAATTTTGTGCATGGCAATGCGTCGCAGTGGTTCATAGACAATGTCAACATCACATCCTCCGTCGCCTACAACCCGCGCAACCGGAGTATCTCAAACATATACATTTTCCTTGCAACGCCACCAATTAACTCGACATGCAAAACACCCGAGTACCGTCCTCCACTGTTTTTCGGTACGACTGTTAACAGATATGCCGCTAATGGTTCTGCGACGACCTCAATGTTGGCCACCACCCAATGCTCCCTCAGCACAAGCTACGTCGATAGTCAAGCTGAATGTATCACAAAGGCATTCGGAAAAGCAAATTGCGGCGTCAGGAAGATTCGCAAACAACGAGATCCTCCAACACCACCTGGATCGAGTCTTCTCGACGGCTGTCTCTACTTCTCTAATGGCACACGAAAAGAAATGTGGGGAGCTTGGCAAGTGGGACTGAACGACGCGTTTATGCACTTACTCAATCTTGCGCAAACTGGTAGTGGTGCGCCTGGTATTGTAGAAAAGTATTTGCATGATCCACTGACGGCGTTCGGTCAAGTCACGAAAGGATTTAACGAAATTGACAAGACCGATGTCAAAGTTATAGAGAGACGACTTTCTCTTCTCTACAATACGCTTTGGAAAGCCAGCTGGATGCACCCAGCCGCCATTTCGGGTAATCTGTCATTGATTAGGGGCATGAATCTTTACGACCGCGACCTTTTCCTAAACTCGACATCACGTACAGCTTTCCCACTTCCGTCAGTATACGCTATCAACGCTCCTTGGATGGTACTCTATTTCGCATCTGTCGGAGTAATGTTCAGTGCAGCAGTCTTCTCGCTGATAATGCACGCTCAGTGCCGCGCCCCCACCATCTTAGGATTCGCGAGTAGTTTGATAAGGGACTCGAGCTACTTCTGCGATCCTGCATACCACATGAATAGTACAGAAGATGGCGCACAGAAAAGCAAGCGCCTTGGAGCTACGATGGTGAGGGTCGCAGATGTTCGAGCTGACGATGACATTGGCAAGGTTGCCTTCGCCCCTGCTGGGCTCGGTCGAAGAGTTGGAGTGAAGAGATGGTACGAGTAATGTTAGTGAACACCATCCTGGAGTGTTGTTGTCTCCTGGATCTCTCTGAACATGATGCCATGGACCCTGTACCTTTGATGGAATGTTTCATGGTGCGGAGTCGAGCGAGATAATGCCGGTGATCAACCAGAACCTTGCCGCGATCACTCAGCACTTTCCGACTTGTGATACGAGAACGTACCGTAGAGGCTTGCATGCTAGCATCTCATTACGCTTGTCGCCCAAGTGTCGACTATGCGATGTTGCATTGCTATCACGCTGAAGGATTCTTTGGGGTGGAAAGTTGCGACTGGGATATCAATCAGTGGGCATTCCACTAAGCGCTGACGTCACTTTTGTCACAAGCGCCGCTGCAGGTACACTCGACTCCAAGCATCGCAGAGATTGGAACTACCCTTTTCGATTTTTATCATCTCGCAGTCAACAAATTTTGATACGCCTCGTCTTGTTCGGTACGATGGTCGTAGGCATGCTCCCAAGGACTCTCTCTCCACGCCTTCCTTGATCTCCACAACTCGCATTGTATACGCCCCACATGAATCTATACCCAAAGTCGAGAAGATTTCCTACTATCACATGCAATATGAGAGATCAAACGGGCTCACATCGGCATAACTTGTTCCAGATCGCATCCTGCAGTGAGTCGCTGCCATGTGCTGCATCACTAACGGCAGGGGTGCTAGTCGGGTTCATGGCCACGCGCTTCAGGTCTATGTTTCCATCACAGCGAGAGCAAGATATCCGAGGTTGCAGGTTCTCCGGAGATTGCTAACCCGCCTTTTCTCGGATATGCACCTCAAACAGTGACTCGCTTGCGCCACTGGTCATGGATCTATGGCTAAATTTCGGAATGCACCCCGCAAAAGCCAGGAAACACGGCATTTCTTAGACGATCTGTTTAGGATCTAGACACCTTACATTACACCGCGACTTGTGAGTCCCTCGGAATCTTTCCGGGTTTCCGTATTGTAATGTCGCATCGCCGAGCCATGGGGCTACCAGTTTTAAGAAGAAGCACTCTCGCACAATTTTTGGCGAAGTCACAGCGAACTCGCGAGGTTCTATCAGCATGTTCCTCCATACGCTCGGAGTGGTCTTACAACTGTTATCTCTGGGAGCCGCTCTCAACTCAAGATCCAATACCTTTTCGCAGCGATGCAGCTCCCTAGTAGCCGAACTTCAAATCCCAAATGCTACCATTTCCTTCACTGAACATATCGGCGCCAACGTGACACTGCGCCTACCCATCGGTGATCCTTCTTGCGGTCGCTCTTCTCAATTAATCACGACCGATCTTTGCCGTGTGGGCTTGAATATCTCGACTTCAGCACGTTCTAGTTTTCGGATGGAAGCATGGCTCCCACAGAACTGGACTGGCCGGTTTCTAAGCGTAGGCAATGGGGGTCTTGGAGGCTGCATTCAGTTTGAGGACATTGAGTACGCCACCTCTTTGGGCTTTGCGGCCGTCGGCACAAACAACGGACACGATGGCATGACTGGGGAGACTTTCCTCAACCGGGACGTCGTAGAGGACTTTGCGTACCGTGCTTTGCATACCGGTGTTGTGGCAGGCAAGGATATCAGCAAAACGTTCTACGGAAAAACACATACCAAGAGCTACTACCTCGGATGCTCCACGGGCGGAAGACAGGGCTTCAAATCAGTCCAAGCATTCCCAGGCGATTTTGACGGTGTTGTCGCAGGTGCGCCAGCGTTTGCGTTCAACAACCTCACTTCATGGAGCAGTCACTTCCTGCCTCTCACTGGGCTCCAAAACGCCTCAACTTTCGTCCCCATTGGCATGTGGCTAGCCATACATCAAGACATCTTGAAGCAATGTGACACTATCGACGGTGCTGCAGATGGCATACTCGAATCGCCAGAGTTGTGCAACTACGACCCGGCCGGCCTTGTATGCGCACCTGGGCAAAACACATCGTGCCTTACGCCCCTTCAAGCAGATACAGTCCGAAGTATCTACTCTCCGCTCCTTGCCTCAGACGGAAGCCTGGTCTACCCACGTCTAGAGCCAGGTGCCGAAGCAACAGAGGCGCCATTTACATATTTCCAAGGGCAACCGTTCGGCGCCTCGGACTGGTTTAAATACGCCATATTTCAGAATGCTTCGTGGGACCCGCTCAGTCTCTCGCCAAAGGACTACGATCTTTCGTCGCGCCTGAATCTGTTCAACATTGAAACCTGGGACGGTGATCTGTCCGCTTTCAAGAACAAAGGCGGGAAACTTATTCATTACCATGGAGTGGCGGATGGTATCATACCCAGCTCCAATTCCCCTCGGTACTACGAGCACGTATCTCAAACGATGAACTTGACGTCGGACAAACTTGACGACTTTTATCGATACTTCACTGTCTCAGGTATGGCTCATTGCGGTGGTGGTCCCGGAGCAAGCTTCATTGGAAACTCCCGCCGCAACTCAGCAAGCTTGAAGCCGGAGGAAAACGTCCTGATCGCTGCTGTTAGATGGCTCGAGACAGGTATCGCCCCGGACACAATCACCGGTACCGCGTATCGAAACGGCACGGTGAGTAGTGGTGTTGATTACAAGAGGAGGCACTGCCGCTGGCCGTCACGTAACGTGTTTAGCGGAAAGGGAGACATCAAAAACGAGGATAGCTGGAAGTGTGTGCTGGACTAGGGATAAAATGTACATGCCATGACACCAATCTAGACACTCCTGTGCAAAGCCTTGATTTTCTCTGGTGCTACGTATTGACATTACTGCCCACATTCATCGTCACAGAGTTTCTCACTTCCAATAACATCTTACTGCAACGCCGCATCAGCTCCCCCAGCCAAGAAATACAGTCCTCGACCGCCAGAAGCCAAGTTCGCTAAACGCAGTATAGCTTGCTAAAGTCGTTGTCTTCCAAGGCACTTACTAGCGCCTTATGCAGGCCAACCTACTAGGCGCAACGGCAGTTAAACAGCTCACTAAATATTCGCTTGCACCACACGTCCCACTGACGCTAGGAATTGCCGCGTACACCTTCATACGCCAGATGAACATCTCGCTAGACGTTACGTTTAGCTTGCCTTCCGATAGCCTGTTATGCGACGTGTAAGAGCATCGGAACCGCTCGCATTCGCATACTCTTCTTAGCTACGACTTCTAACTCGACTTAGCTAACGCTTCGTTTGTAAAGAATGTACACGTACAGCACTCATGAAGTACCTTTTCGGGAAAAGAGATGTCCGGACTTCATGTGATACAATTTCTTCCCGATCTCGCCGACGCTAGGAAAAGCAGTGTAAATACCTCCGGTAACAGGCGAATGCGCACGTGTTCCTGGTTGGTCAAAAGCTTGTCAGGTGATACTTGCGCGACTCTACAGCAATTAGTCCTCAGGCAGAAATCACAACATCGTACGTTAGGCAGGCACAATCTACATGAACAACAAGGCTAAGGAATACCTGAACAAGCATCATGTTTGCGAGCGCCGACGAACGATGGAAGGAAGCATGGGCATGTGGACTGTTTCAATGTGTTTCATCTTGATACATTGATCGGACACGCCGAGAGATTTTCAGGTATAATACACACTACACAAAGAATCCATCGTACGCTCTTCGAAAAAGAAAAGGACAACGCTATGCACCCCACCTACAATATAGCATCAAGTTGATGGCTCGTACATAAACACTCCAGACGCCTTGGATATCGTTCCCGATGCCTACCCCTTCACATGAAACACAACGCCACGCCACGCCACCGAACAAAAGAAAAAAAGTATGCGTCTAGTCTTCGTGTAGGAAGTCATCAACAAATCATCGCTGCCACCCATGTCGGTCCGGCGGATGCCTTACTGCGCTCGTCCAGTCGTGTGGGCCTGGTCCAGCAGGCGCTCGTGGATCAGGGGTTGGTCCAGGGCCCGAGCCGGGCGGTGGAGGTCCTCTCATATTCCCTCGTAATAGGTTATCTCTCATTTGCTGATCACGCAAGTGCAGCTCCCTGTCTCTCTCATCCCTCCTCGCAAACTCCTCACGATGCATAGCCGCTTGCTGTTGGGCTTGATCTTCGCGGATGCGCTCAGTCAAGCTCCGATCGCGCGGGTTGAACCCAAAACGATGGGGTGGTTCTTCAGGTGCAGTGCGCTGACCGTACATGGGATGATTGTTGATGCCAAGGGAGGAGTTGGGCGGGTGCTGTAGAGTCGGAGGCTGATTGTGGTCGGGTCTCGAAAGCGGGGTGTGCGAGCGCTGAGATAGATATCCGCGATCTTGCAGGTGTGATTGGTATCGCAGATCGTCGTGCAAGGAATTGGACCTAAGTGCAGGATTTGATAGTTGCTCACGTAACATATTATCGGCTCGTTGAGAAAGCTCTCGTCCAGTGTCGCGGTCTGAATGGATGCGAGACTCAAAATCATGGTGAAGATCACGTGGATCGCGTGGACGATATGGGTCTGCCAAACCGGCTGGGCCTCGTGGCGGTTGATGGCTGGAATGCTCGTTCGGTGTCTGGGGGTTGGAGTACGATATGGTTGCATTATGAGACTGGGAGTGCTCGTTCCGACCAGGCGCATCTCGTTGCTGCACTAAATGGCTCGTATGCAAGTGCGGGCTAGGACGCATCCCCATTGGCCCAGTTGGTGGCGCACTGCCGCCAGATGGATCAACCTGAGCATAGGGATTGGGCTGTAGTATCAAACCACCAGATGCACTGGGTGTTGACGCATGTTGTGGTGCCGTCGTGCTGGGAATTCCATGGCGTAAAGACTGGCTGGGCGCCCCGCTAATGCTAGGAGTGCGCGAATGCATGTGTGGGGAGTTGTTATATGCTGCATGAGGTGGTGGCGAAGGATTGTGTCTGGGTCCATTGTGTTGAGCAAATACCGAGCGGTGATTGAGTAGCCTTCCATCGCTAAAAGGAGGCTGTGGAAGACTGGAATGTGAGGATATTGGAGTAGACTGCGAAGCCTGGCTGTGGTTGGGGTTGAATTGCTGTGGCCGTTGCTGCCAAGGGTCTCGCATACTAGGTCTGCCGACTTGCGCCTGATCACTGGTGAGATCTATTGGTCTGTTTGATGATGCGGAGGGTAACGCAGACTGCTGCGCGTATGACTGCCGAACGTATGGATCGTCGTAAGGATTGCGTCTCGGTGGTAACGCTTGCGATGTCGGTGGCGGCGGAGGCGGTGCGATTGGCGTCTGTTGCTGAGGTGTGGTACTGTGCGAAGGAGGCCCCGAATCGCAGATTTTCTTACGTCTCGGTTCCTCCGTTTCCGTATCATTTAGTAACGACATTAAGTTTGATTTTCTAGGTTCAGGCGCCGCCTTCGGTGCAGCAGGAGCTGGCGTATTTTGTACTGAAGGTTGAGTATACTGCGAATGTAGCGGATGCTGTGACTGCATTAATGGAGGCTGGGCTTGTGGAACAGAAGATGGCGGAGGATGCCTGGGTTCTTCTTTGACGGGCGGCGTGAGTATTGTGGCACGTGACGGTGTCTGTTGTTGAGCTCCAGGGAGGTTGTTGTGTGTTTGAGAATGTAGGTCTGATGGTTGTTGGCCAAGCTGCTGATTCTGGGATGAATGACGTCCATGCGAGTAAGATATCGATCGATGCTCAGGCGATCTGACCACAGAATTGGACCGCACTGGAGGTGCAAGCGGTGGAATACTGCCAGAACCAAGAGTCCTGTGATGGCCCATCTCTTGCGAAATACGTCGAGAATGCTGATAGCGATTCTGTGCATCCTGGTCTTGTTGGATCTCTGATCTGTTCAGGCCCTCTCGCTCATGTCCAAAACTACGGTAAGAATGGGATTGATGATGCTCATGCCCACCACGCATGGCTGGCATATGCTGCATCAATCTCGAAGGTTGATGGGATGACTGCGAGGGTGGTCGGTTCTCATGCCGCGAGGTCAAATCTTCGGAGAAATAGCCTGCGCGAGGCCCAGGGTGTTGTGACTTATGCTGAGACAATGCAGGGTGATGTTGAGGCTGGGGGCGTTGCGGCGGAGCAGGAGGCGACTGCTGTTGCGAGAGCGAAGGTAATGAAGCAAGGCTGGTCTCTGGCATAGACGGGAACCCGGTCACTGGAACGAGAGGCTTGCCCAACGCAGGCGCTTGCGCTATAGTAGAGAACCTAGATGGTGGGGCGGAATGTGGAGGCGTCATTTTGGGGACGGCGAGCGGATCTAGCGGAGGAGACTTGTGCAGCTCTGGCGTCGGTGCGATTTGACGTGGGAGTGCTGTCTGCGTACTTTCGTAGCGTCTCTTAGGGGCAGGAGTGGGTGTCGGGGGCGGTCCTAGACGGTCTCCTCGCTCTCGCCTGGTATCAGCTTCGGTGGCTACTTGTTCAAGGTCAGCTCGGCCCTGTTCAATCAACCGTAAATACTGGTTCTTGATCATAGTATGCGTCTTAGTACCCATGTGATTCGCGATTGCTAGCCAGTCCGTGCCGAAATGGGCGACGTTCTTGTCAAAGTCTCCCAGTTCGGAGACCGACCAGTAGCTCGATGGGCCTGGCCTTGCACCGGCCTGGGTTTTCGGGCGATCAATCATGTTCATGGACATCCCTGGTATAGATTCGCTAGGGATCATGATCTGATCTTCGATGAGTCCGGGCTGCACCGACATTGGTACTGGTATGGACATCGGTAGTGCATCACCAAATGGTCGCTTGCCAAAGTCGTCCTCCGTCTTAACGCCCATAGCCTTTTCCTTCCGGTCAATTTTGAGAGGTGACCCTGCTGGAGCCGCTGCAAGGGGCAAATTCTTCGCCTTGCGACTGCCTTTCTCCTTTATCGCTTTGCCTCGCCGCCCTTTCTCTTGTGTGCCATCTGCGTCAGTTTGTCGACGTGCTCGTCCTGGAGTGACTGTCGCAGCAGTGGAATCGAAGTCCATTTCATTACCACCAAGGGTAGGCCCAAATGTGGGAGCAGCCGAGCGCCGAGGTCGACCACTTTCCGTAAGTGCAAGGGGCATTCCGTCGTCGGCTGCTTCGGGGCGTTCCATGTTGACAATTGCTCCACGACCACGCGCGACAGCTCCGCCACGCTTGCTACGTGGCCCACCCCGTCCTCTTCTAAGTTTACCTTTATACTCTCTGCCCCATTTCGTCGCGTAATAGTGATTTATACAGTCTTTGTAGGTTCGCTCCGCACCGGTCTCCTTGTATAGAATTTCTGCAAGCTTGCCCCATTTCTTCGCATACTGGTCTCTGTAATTCTGCACCATAACTCGATGCTCCTCTTCTGTAAAGTCATCCTCGGGAGGTTCATAATGGAAGACTAGAATACCTTCGCCGGGCGCCCGCTGAAAGTTCGTGTCAGTGTATCTTCGTCGCTCGGCCTCGGATTCGACAATCTCCAGTGGCAAATCGGCCTCCTTCTCTGGGTCCGCCATGGCTCTCCTGGGATCCTTGTCTTTCTTGCCCATTCTTTCCTCCTCTGCAGTTTTCAAAGATTCCTTGATGACTTGTTCAAGATCTAGCTCGGTCGCCCATCGACTTGAATGACTCCGGCGTCCAGTCGCTGCTGGCAAAGGCTCCAGTAAGCCAGTCATGGCAGCAGTGGTAACATCAGGGGTGGTGGCTTTGAGACTTGGCTCAGCTGAAGGCTGTCTCTCCTGTTCTTCCTGCTCTCGTTCCTCATCCATTGGACGTGTGTTGTATCGCCACTGTCGATAGAGAGTTGCGTACTGTTGCAGGGTGCCTTCAGTATTCAGTCCAGGCTCGATACTCTTGCGCAACTTGTCACGAATGGCAACCATGACTGATTCAGGGAGTTTCGGTCGATCTTGCTCAATATCGGATATTGGTGTTGGAGGCCCGGAGCCAAGGTACGGCAAAGCACTGAGATCTGGCATTGAATCCTGCTCCGTGGATGGGCGACGCCGCAGACGTAGTGCCACAGTTGCTGGCGCAAGAGATCTTTCCTCCTTTTCTTCCATATCGATATCCTCTGTTGCTTCGTGCTGCGGCGTCAAAGGTTCTGTCGCAACGCTTTCACGCGGACCTTGCATGGGGAGCGGAGACGCGACATCTTCTTGCTTCGGCACATCTAGCACTAGTGCATCGTCGTGCATTGGCACATCTTCCTCAACGTGTTTCGCCTCGGCCTCCTCCGACGTCGTGGGAAGATGTCTGATTGTTAAGCAATGTAGTAAAACGAGTTCTTGGAGAGGGCTCACAGCGCGCACATGATGCACGCTTAGATCTACCTTTCTCGCTTCAAGCAGTTCCCTTTCCCGGTTGTACTTCGCTTCAGAGCCGGCGAAGTCACCTTCGTCGAGATCAAGATCGTCGTCGGAGTCTTGCATCACTTCAGGTGCAGAGGACGCAGCCGACATCAGGGGTTTTGCTACCCGAGGAGAACCTTCGGCCATGAAAACATCTGAATGCCGCCTGGTTTCAATGGAGCCAGGCTTTGGCGAGGGCGCAACAGAACGTTCCGCAGAGGCTGCTCGTTCCCTGGGTCTTTCCAGATCGGTCAACGCTCGAGGAAAGGACGGTGACTCCGATTTTGCTAGGTTCAAACGCTGGGGCTGAGTGGCAGATGTGCTAGCCTCTAATCTTGGAGCCTTCGGGGCAGTTCCGAATGATCGCTCACGGTCATCGTTTGGAAATTCACGCTTACTAGGTACCGAGGGTCGATTTGGGATCAAACCGGGCCTAACCCATTGCATGCTTTTCGGCCCTCCACTGATGGGCGCGCGCTGGATAGAAAATGATGATCGATCTGGCGGTGGATACATGGTCGGTGGCCTGGGGGCCATCAGCGTTCGGTCAGCTTTAGGACCAGTGGGAATGTTGGCCGGTAGATCTTTCGGAGAAGTGTTGACAGAAGAAACAACACCATTGCGAACGCCCAAACCTGCGCTGATGGGATTAGGGGACGCATCCCGTGGGGCATGTGGTGGGAACGGCGCCCTGGCAAATTGTGGAGATGCGTTGGCACGGTACGCTGCTTGCGGAGCAATAGGCGGTGGACGTGGTTTAGGAGCTGGGCCTTGAGGTGGTGATCTAGCAGGTACTGACGAAATCGAGTGCATCGAAGGAGTCGGATGAATTGATCCGGAATGGGCGATAGTTGACGGCCCAGATGGAGGGGCAGGGTTGGGTGGTAAGACTGGTGCCCTCATCTGAGCCTTGTCTAATCCTGGACTGATAACCGCTGTCGATGTCGCAGCAGGAGAGGGATTGAGTGAAGGTCCCGAAGAAGACAATCTATCCTCTTGCATAGCCACTTCGCCTGGAGGACGACCAGGTGCCCTGTCTGCTTTGGGACCGGTAGGCGGAGCGATGGCAAGGCCAGGCGGAACGCTTGACTTGGGTGCTGAAGGAGCAATTGGCACTGTGCTGGCTGGGATTGGAGTTGGGGCCACGGGAGCGGGTGCCACCGACGCGGCGGGCTTTGGTGGTGGGTTAGAAGCTACATTTGGTTTAGCTTCAAGCGTTGGAGCCCTCCAGACATTAGATCCAAAAGCCGGTACAGCTGCAGGAGGCGACGAAGGCCGCGGCGCATACCGTTCTCTAGATGCTTCTGCACGGCTAGCTAGCAGGGCATCGTCCTTTCCTAAATCCCTACGAGGGTCTTTTGGCGCTGAAGAATCAATGGCGAGGGACGATCGTCTCGAGTATAGGTCTCCCTGTGACCCTAGGCGGTCCGACGGAGATACATGGTGGGATGAATGTGGTGTTGGGCCTGTAGGTGTTCCTGGCATGTAGCGCGAGTCAGGGGGACCAGGGCCACGATGTGTGTCCAGCGCGCGTGGGCCAGGCTTCGCTGCGCCGGCAGGTCCTATGTAAGAGTCGTACTCTCGCTGAACAAACCTCCGGTCATCGCGTTCCCTCCTGTCGATGTCCCTCTCATCTCGCCGTTCATCTCGCACATCTCGCTCCCTGCGTATGGGAGATCTACTTCGTGGTCGCCATGTCCGTTCGCGCTCGCGGGGGTCGTGGTGTCTGTCGCGGTCGTCGTTGTGGAAGGGGCGTATCCGCCCTACGAAGCCCCCGCCTCGAGTACCACGCCCAGCCGTACCACCACGATATGACGAGCCAGCGCCGGGGGGCGGGTCCGAGTACGTTGACCCAGCTGAGGGAGGGCCGTCTCGCGAATTCCGCCGCGCGCGATTGACATCCAGATCACGAGGCACAAAGTCCCTTTGATCGCGCAGATCTCTTGTGTCGCGTATGGGTGAGCGCCGAGGTGGAGTAGGCCGCCGTTCTCTCCGGTCGAACTCGCGGTCTCGATCTCGATCACGGTCAGCTCTCCAAGAATTGTGGGAGTTTGCTGGAGGTCCGCTGCTCAATGGCGGCGCATTCCGCAAGGGAGTATCCTCACCACGGCCAGCAAACCCTCGGCCTCGTCCATCACGTGGCGCAGACGGTGCGCTTGATGGTGGTCCTGCCACTGGCCCTCGCGGCGTGTCTCCTAGTGACTTGGGACCTCGCGGCGGATCTCTTGGTGGGAATCCACTGGGATCTGGATTAGGGCGGCCATTTGAGTCACTACCCCTTGGGGGGTATCCACTGAAGTTGGAAGGTCTCCGGTCGCGGTATGGTGGAGACCTGTCGCGGGGATACCGGTTGTTGTCCGGGTACCGGTTGGTGGACATGGTTAGAGAGGTCTGAGTCTACTCTTACTTGTGTCTGCGGCATGGGCAAGGATAGGCGATGAAGATGTGGAGCTTTTCGGGGTCAAGTGATGTCCAACTAGCGGCGGTAGAGATGGCGTTTTGAGATGTGAATCGATATCTGATCCTAAGAGTGAAAATGTGGCAGTGATGCGTATGGTGAAATCAACAAGGCCGTAAGTGATTGGTGGTGGCTCCAAAGTCGGCAACGGATGGCAGACGTCGGTGTTCCAAGGTTGATGCACGTCAGTCGAGGGTCCTGATCGAGGCTGGCCTTATCGGGCACTAGCGTGGCATCCGTGCGCAGGAGACAAAGGAATGGGGAAAGCGGCCGGTGTTAAAGCACACGATCGGCGGTGGAACCTCCTGCACTGGCTCGGCGCCCGGGAAGCTGAGATTCAATCTGCTGCTGTCGTCTCTTCACGCCTTGGGGTGCGTCTGTCGCTGCAAAGCGCGTCAAGAGCGGCCGCTGCTCGAGCCGAATCGTCGTGAGCCAATCCAGATGGCTGAGTAACAGGCGGCGTTCAACAAAGCCGTTCGAAGTCGCGAAAGTCGTTCTGCAGCCCCCGTTCACGTGGCGCCGGGTCTCTTTGTAAAGGAGTGCCACGTGAGGTGGATCTCGGGCAAGTTGAAGATGAAGCTGATGCGGAATCCTTAGCCGGACACTGCGCTGGGGCACGTCGGCAGCATCGTGTCGTTGCAGGAGGTGTCTTTGGCTGAGCGTGAGGGTGGTGAGGGAAACGTCGACAAGAACACGAGAACTCTGGCGCACTGTGCACAGTCCCAGCCATGACGGACGGGCCTGCATGCACGCACAGTTGCTAGCAGCAAGAAGCGCTGATTGGCTAGTGCATTCGAGGTGGAGACAATCTTCAATCCGCCTCCAATCAGACGAGCCCCGACCAGGGACGCTTGTGCTTGCCGCTGAAACCGTGTCAGAGTCCCAGCCGGGTTCGCTCCACACGGCCAGCCTTGGAACTCGACGGGCTGCAGTGACCGTGGCCATAATCCGCACGATGCACGAGCTGGTGTTTCTCCCAGTACGCAGCTAAAGCCATCGATGTCTTCATCACGTTGCGCGCAGCGTATCGGTCAGACACTGGGAGATTTCCACGCCAGGCCCCCTCAAGATCGACCCGGACGCTAGTACGCCATCGAATGTGGGGGCGTGAGGAACCGAATTTGCACCTGCGCAAGCAGGCAGCGACTCAAAAGGAACCCGCCGTTTACGCAACCAAGCAGCAGGTGACACACGCACCGATCTTCGCACCTCGCATCTAGCCCTTGGAAGCTCTTCTGCTTCTTCCTCCTGCGGCGCTCCATGTCTGCCGCTGCCACCAACAACACCTCAGCCCCTGCCGGCGCCACTGATGCTGTCCTGAAGCCATCCGCGCCCATCCCTGAGGGCTCGCGCGAGGTGCAGGGCATCGACTTCAACCAGTATGCGTCGCGCAGCATCACCGTCGAGGAGCTCGTGGGTGGCTATGCAAACATGGGCTTTCAGGCTACATCCGTTGGGGAGGCTGTGCGCATCATCAACGACATGGTAAGTTGTTCTCGCCAAAGCGCGGCTCTAGCGTCG
Organism: Ophiobolus disseminans; assembly: GCA_010093685.1. NCBI lineage: Eukaryota > Fungi > Ascomycota > Dothideomycetes > Pleosporales > Phaeosphaeriaceae > Ophiobolus > Ophiobolus disseminans. The sequence continues at coordinate 198,727 of MU006231.1, forward strand.
AGGGCGCGGAGAACCATCGGAACATATCCGTGCGTTAGGGACTTGAAACGATTTAGCCGGTTTTAGCAGCAACACCATTGTTGCATGCAGCTTGGTGGCCTTGCTAACAGGTGACAGCGTGCATGGAGGGACCCTGCAGAGGGCCAGGGCACGACGATATTCCTGGGATACACTTCGAATCTGATATCGTCTGGCCTGCGCGAGACGCTGCGGTATCTGGTGCAGCACAAGCATGTTGCTGCCGTCGTCACGACTGCAGGCGGGGTCGAGGAAGACTTCATCAAGTGCCTCGCGCCAACGTACCTTGGGTCCTTCTCCACACCTGGCGCCGGACTACGTCAGCAGGGAATGAACCGGATCGGAAATCTGGTGGTACCCAATAGCAACTACTGCGCCTTTGAAGACTGGGTCGTACCAATTTTGGACACGATGCTCGAGGAGCAGGAGGCTAGCAAGAAGACAGACGAACCGCTGCACTGGACACCGAGCAAAGTGATCCACCGCCTTGGCAAGGAGATCAACGACGAGCGCTCCGTCTACTACTGGGCGTGGAAGAACGACATCCCCGTCTTCTGCCCAGCGCTAACAGACGGCAGCCTCGGTGACATGCTCTATTTTCACACGTTCAAGTCATCTCCGGAGCAGCTACGCGTGGACATTGTGGAGGACATTCGCAAGATCAACACCATCGCCGTGCGAGCGAAGCGCACTGGCATGATTGTCCTGGGTGGAGGCATCGTCAAGCACCACATTGCGAACGCGAACCTGATGCGCAATGGCGCAGAGAGCGCCGTTTACATCAACACGGCGCAGGAGTTCGACGGCAGCGATGCAGGCGCAAGGCCGGACGAGGCAGTCAGCTGGGGCAAGATCAAGGTGGATGGCGACAGTGTGAAGGTATATGCAGAGGCAACAATTGTGTTCCCACTCATTGTTGCCGCGACATTTGCGAGGGTGCAGCCGGGGAAGGCATGATAGAATTGCATTTCTGAACTGGTGGCTAGACTATAGACGTGATACGAGATTTGGACAACGACTGCAGCAGTGTGTTGCTGGCGGGCGTGAAGCGAGAAACGTTGCCGGCGCGGATTGGTGGTGATGGGGCAATGCAGGGAAGGCGCGGCCCATGGAGAGGTCCCCACTTTCCGTTTTAGTGCCCCTTCAGCCTAGACATAAATTGTGGAGATGGCCGTGTCGCAATCGATAAGCACCGCAGCTGCTGCGATGACATGGGCGCGCTGCTTGGGAGCCTGGCGCGATGAGTCAATCGTGGAGCATGGCCGAGCTGGAGCTGTCAAAGGGCGACGCTGATGATGATGAAGGCGCTGTGCACTTCGAAATGCGGCATAGTGCGGGTGCGGGCGCCCGGTACCAGAACCCTTAGCTTTACCGCCTCATTTCTGCTGCATCTGTATGGATGCACGATTGGTAGGCTGCAACGACAGCTCGACTTAAACCCAGCCTTGCCCCGTGCCTGACAGCGCAGACTCAACTTTGTGCACCTGGACCTCGATATCCCAATATTTGCGCTGCTTTACCCTTTCAACTAATCAGTCAACTCAGATCGCGACATCTCAATCTCGCGTATATCTTCACGATAACGCCAGCCGACGTGGACACGTGCAGCCCTGACTGCTTCTCTTACCTCACACTAGACACCATCCAGAAACAACCACCGTCGTTGCCTCGAGCTTGTCGTATCACCTTCACCGCCCGCCTCGGCCTGTCGAGCTCACCACAAGTCTGCGTATAGCCTCAGGCTGGCATATCAGAATGAGCGTCAGCGTGGAGCCGCCGCTGCACTTCGGCCAGCAGCCATCGAGCCCCCAGCAGCCGGCCGACCACGCCCTCCATGCACCAACACCCGCCTCACCGTCACCCCCACCGCCCGCCGACGTCGACATGAGCTCCTCGGCCACCACATTAGCGCCTGCAGGCCAGCGGCACGACCGGGAAGCTGAAGGTCTGGCAAATGGCCCTGTGGAGGAGCCGACACTGCTTCCGGGCGAGCGTGAACCCGACACAAACACCGTCGTCGAGGTCGCTGCCTTGGAAGACGATACGATGGACACCACTCCAGATGTCGATGCAGGCCTGGTGCTGGCAGATGCCTCGGTGGGACCGCTTGAAGCTGCTGCTGCACCAGCTGTGGCCTCTGCGGATGGAGCTGCCGGCGAGCTAGGAAGTGATCAGCTCCCGCTAGTGGCTCCCTCAGGCGACGCAGTAAGTCATGGGTGTAAGTGGCACCTGGAGCAATTCGCTAATGTAAAACAGGCCGACTCGCAGAACCCGCCTCCAATAGATCCTCCCCCGCCAGCCGACCCCAACGCAGAGCCTCCGCCACCGCCGCCCCCAGTCGAACCAGTACGCTCAGACTCTGAGACTTCGGATGACGACGACAGTGGCCTCCAGCCATGGCATCCGATGCAAGAGGACACTTCTGCGCCAGACGAGGCGGAGCTCAAGGAGATGGAGGCATCGACAGAACACAGCGCCCTGGATCACGAATACTGGGAGAACAAGACCTTTCTGCCTTTGGAAGAGCCCGAGTATACCGCGGGTGATGTTGGCCGCATCAGCTGGAGTATCGACGCTTACAATGGCACGCGCGAGAAGCCAAACCGCGACATTGTGATGAAATCGGACGTGGTTACGGTAGGCGGCCACCAATGGCAGATCAAGTTCTACCCCAAGGGCAACGACTCGGACTACCTTAGCGTATACCTGGAATGCCTCAGCGTCGTGGACCCGAAGAAGAAGGACGACGACGACAAAAGCGAAGCTTCGTCACGAACCGAAGACCCACCCGAGGTACGTTCAGCATATCCGGCATGTCCAGCATGTCCTCAGGTCGGATGCCCTACTAACTTTCCACAGGACCCTATGGAGACCACCGAGATTGCGCCAGGAAAAGAGACAGCACCACCACCACCACCACCGCAAGAGACGCCTCCGACGTCAACGACCGTGGGTACGACACCCACCGAGCCGCAACATGCGCCACTGCCACTGCTTGACGGAAAGTCTATACCGAAGCGGAAAAGCGTTGCAGCGCAAGTCAGTGTTGTCCTCTACAATCCCACTGAGCCTCGCGTACACTACCACAAGACAGCATTGCATCGATTCTGCAGTGGGTCGCCGGACTGGGGATGGACCCGGTTTCACGGTCCGTACTACGACATAGCACACCGTATGCGAGGCAATCGGGCCCCACTCCTGCAGAGCGACAAGCTCGCTTTCACAGGCTACATCCGTATCGTCGAAGATGATACCAACTGTCTCTGGGAGCATCACAGCCGAGAGAATCCTTGGGACAGCTTTGCCATGACCGGACTGCAGTCGCTTGTTCTCGGTGAAGATGCTAGTGCTCCTGGCGGGAACATGATTTCCGCCGTCGCATCCTGGCTACTGTTCAAGCCGTTTCGAACCGTACTATATGCGATCAATACTCCTGATCCGAACGACGAGCCGTTCACTCGACCAAAGCCACTAGTCACAGCACTGCAAAAGGTTCTTTACATGCTTCGAACGCAGGTCGAGCCCGGGGCGGGGGCGGTTCCTCTCGACGATGTGCTTGATGCGTTAGATTGGTACGGCATTCATGATCACCTGGAAAAGGTCGATGTCATTGAGACGTGGGAGATCTTGCGAGCCAAACTCGAGGAGGAGCTTCATGGCACGGCGCAAGCCGACGCTCTCATGTCACTTTTCGGACCGAAGCGTGACTATTCTACGGGCATTCCCACATACCAAGTGCCTGTAAGGGGCGTCGAAAGCATGCAGAAAGCAGTGGACAGTGCGACCAACTTTACAGTACCGGGACAGCCGCTACCACAGATGCTGACGGTCGAGCTTGACCGGCAGGATTTCGATGTGAAGACACGCTCCTACGTAAAGTTGCTAGACAAAGTCACTCTGGACGACCGGTTGACGATTGGCGACACCAGCTACACTTTGTATGGTTTTGTAGTCCATAAGCAGACCCTCCAGTCCTACGTCTACCAGCCGTTATTCCGGCCCGAAGGCCCGGGGTCGCGGTGGTACAGCTACTCGGATAGCAAGGACGAGAACCGAGTAAAATGCTTGACGAAGCGGGAGGCAGTCGATGAGCACGAGGGTCAGCTTGGTACAGGTCAAGTCATTGGTAACGATCCCGTCGCATACGTCGCAATGTATATCCGTGATGACATAGCCGCGTCGGTCTTCAACGCAGATGCTGAAACCGAGCAATGGACTGTTCCTGACTGGGTTCGTGCTGAAGTGGAGAAGGATAAGGCTTCGGCTATTCCGCCTCCAATGTCTCTGCCACCTGTTGATCCATCTGCAGTTGGTGGAGAGACAGAAGTGAAGGAGCAAAAAGAACCTGCAAAGTCGTATGAGTTCCATGTGGTGGATTCTCGCACATTCAAGGACCATGAAGGCCCAGGATTTTTCGATGCCTACAGTACAAAATTCACCAACAATATACAAATCGGCACAGATTTCACCTGCGAAAAGATCACCGCCACATTGGCACCGCTATTCCCCGATATTCAAGATCGGAGGCAAATCCTGTTCTGGTTCCTGGACCCTGTTCGTGGATCGCTTGGTCGGCCACAGCTTATGAGTACCGGTAAAACACTGTACTCTAGAGGTGCCTTCGATCGCTACACCGAGAGCAAAGATTGGACATTGGCAGAAGCACCAGTGGAGTGTCGCTTCATCTGGGTTCACATCATTGATTTCGCTGAACTGCCGGAACTGCCAAAGCCGGAAGAGACGAAACCAGAACTAGCTGAAACTGCGCCAGTAGTACCAACCCTCACGGACGAGATGCAAGCAGAGATAAGCCATGTTGATGACGAGAGAGCAGCTACTCCTCCACAAGAAGAAGTAGCTCCACACACGGAGGATACTCCAATGAGTGATCCAGATGAGCCAATTGACGCACCAACCGAGCCACAGGCACTGGAGATCGACAATGTAGCTTCAGTAACCAACATTGAAGGGCTCGATACTGCAATGGTTGAAGTAGAGTCAGCGGAGGTGCCCGATCCACCTTCTGTCGACGTGCTTATCCCAGAATCAACGGCTCTGGGCGATACCGAGATGGGTGGTACTCAGGAGGATCTTTTGCTACCGCCTCCTCCGCCCATTAGCATCCCTCCTGAACTTTCTCAGCCGCCACCACCTGCGCGTCCTCAGACCCCAGACCCACCACCAGAGGAAATATATTTCTTCTTGAAGTTGTGGAACGCTGAGAAGCAAATTCTTGAGTCACGCGGCTCGCACGTATGTCTCAGGTCTGCGAGGGTAGACGAGACGGTCGTTAAACTTCTCGGATTTCCTATGGAAGACAAGAAGAAGGTTGAGCTATTTGAGGAGGATGAGCTTACCACCACACGCACAATCAAGCACCGTCGCTCGTTCGCCCAACTCGACCTTCAAAACACGGCTATCATCATTGCGTCTCCCCCGATAACAGCCGAACAGCGCTCTGCACTGGCGGATCATGCCGTCTTTGCAGATCCGCAAGGTTATCTGGCCCACCGCGCCCTCGCGCGCAATTTTCCTCACAAGATGAATGGTCATGTTACGTACAACTATTTCTCAGACCAATATTACAAGGGCGAAATCAAGAATGGCTACCGACATGGCCACGGTGAAAGGATTTACCACTCAGGAGCGACCTACTCGGGTTCCTTCCGCCTCAACCAATGCCATGGGCACGGCCTCTACACATTCCAAAATGGCGATACCTACGATGGCGACTGGGTCAACAACCAACAACATGGCTCCGGTACGTTCGTCGAAGCCGCAAGCGGTAATACGTACGTCGGCGGGTGGAAGAACGACAAGAAGTTCGGCGAGGGCGTCACGCACTGGAAGAACGCCCAGGAAGCGGAGCGTCTGTGTCGCATCTGCTGGGACGAACCCGCCGAAGCAGCGTTCTACGACTGTGGGCACGTCGTGGCCTGCCTGCCTTGCGCACGGGAAGTCCAGAGCTGTCCAGTGTGCCGGAAGCGCGTATTGAGCGCCATGAAGCTCTACTACGTGGCGTAAACGCGTCGGTAGGTGATGAAGCCATTTGCAACATTACCGAGACTTTGCGAAGACCTTCAAGAGTGTGCATGAGAAATTGATGGGATGGCGACACGGAGGAATAGCCAGGGCGTCGGATCTGGATCATAGGTATGAACGGCGTTCTCAGCATGGACTTTCTGTTTTCAACATCATCTTTATCAGAAATGCTGCTACGGCAGGCAAGGTTGACGGATTGTCAAGGCGTCGTTAGCGCGGTGCTCAGGGCGTATAGTGGCTTTTATGACGATAGTGTAATTCTTTGCAGTTTGTGATCTACATCCACCTTATACCAGCATTGATCGTGATGTTTTCTGCCTATAGAAATTTTTGTACGCAGGAATCGCTTGCACGCGAGTGCGAGAACGGAGAAGATGCAGTAGAGTAGAGACCACCAGTATGAAGACTTACACTGCAATTCTTAGCGCGGAGGAGGTGCTTTAGTATGTCTGTGTGATTGGCTGGGGCTTTGAGCAGGGGTTTTCAAGATGAGCTTTTTTTCCACCCTTCCTAGAGTCGTAACATCTAATGCGCTCTTATTGCAAGAGTGTATATGCTCGTGTCTCGATCCTCCTTGTGTAAACGGAAACAGCTTTTGATTTGGTCAAGATAATTAAGTGTGCCCAGGCGGTGAGGAACTTCTCAGCCTAGTTAGCACTGCAATCTTTAGCGTGGAGGAGCGGCTGGCAGCTGAATGTCGCGTATATCTGTCAAAGTATCTTCTCTTAGCTTTCTTTAAAATTATCAATGGCTCAAACATGCACTGGGTTTGTTAGCGCACACGGTTAGTCTTTCACCTTCTGCTAATTTAACGTACACTGACCGGACACGATACCTTCCCACTACAATTGTAAGCGTGGGAGAGCAAAATCATGGGCAGAGATCATAGTAGGTATGATGTTGCTAGAAGGGACATCAGAAGATTTGACTTGGTGGTATATCTATGTATTGACCGGTTTAACAAGGATCAAAGCACGTCTGAGTTCCCCAAGGGCGGATCAATTATCGTTGGGCTAATGCTGTTCATGTAGATGTGGCTTGCTCATTCATCCATGCTGTACCGTATTCCCCGCAGCGTTCAATTGGTGTGCACTGCAATTTCTAGCGTCACGGACGTGTTACATATAACATCGGGGGCTTTTAGCATAGGAACTCGAAACAGCCTTGCGGTAAGCTCACCGGCCCTGCGACAGGCTGACAACACGCGCAGGGATGTAAATTTATTATCCAGTCAGAGTGTGGATTCAGTTCCGAGCTTACAGTTACACTGTTGATGGTTTGCTTGGTTCACTGTGGCGTGGGGTCGAGGACGATGCAGTGGCGCCAGCTGCACTGTAATACGGTTCTTAGCGCAAAAGGCCCAACAATCATTGCGCACTGCACTCCCGTCTAAGCTAGCGCATATAGATGCCGGCCACCTAGGGTTTCCGGCCACCTCGGCAAAACGCGACTCCTGCACAGAACACGCGATATCTCCACTAATAGTTACTACATTTGCCACTGAGTACACATAGATTCAAGCGCTGCAGCTGCAGTAACTACTGCAGTTGTCTCTGTAGCGCTTGACACAGTAGATCTACTCTGTTGAGCAGCCAAAGTCTCAGCTGCGCGTATAGCCTCTCTGATAGTCTCTACCTCTGCGAAGCGTTGATTTGGATCTACCTGAACGCGCTTTCGAGGGCGCTGAGAGCTAGCAGTCTCTAGCTGCTGCTCAAGGCGTCTTTTCTCTGCCTCTAGTCCCGCGGCTCGAGTATTTGCTACTGCTAGTGCCTTACCTGCTTTCTGTAGCAGGAGCCTTGCCTTGCGACCTAGATTCTCACAGCTCTGCAGCTCGCGCTGAGCTATATAGAGATCCCTAGGCCCCTGAGGAGTTGAGAAGAAGCTCTGAGGCTGCTGCTGAGGCTGCTGCTGCAGTATCGGTGTAGTAGGCCTCTGGGAGACCTGTGAGGAGGCAAGCACCTTATTTATATTAAATGGACAGAGGCCAGCTGCCTTCCAGCCAGCACGAATAACCCTCTCCGTAAGGCCTTCCTCCCTAGCTTGATAGTAACAGGTAATAAAGCGTTCCTTCTTAACAGGTGCAGCATCATCGAGTGAGGCAAGCTCCTGAATCTGGTGGCAATAGCTAGACTTGACTACAGAGAAAGGAGCAAGGTCTAGAGGCTGTAGGACGTGTGAGGAGTGCGCAGGTAGATAGAGGAGCTGTATCTGATGTAGCCTACAGAGCCACATGAAGTCAACAGTCGCGTGGCTGCCGTGTCCATCCAGGATCAGTAGGCGATACCGGCCATCTCCTGCACCTGTCTCAGGGATAAATATCCGCTGTAGCCACTCAAGACCTATCTCATTTGACGTCCATCCATTCTTAGAGGTTGTATAGAGCCAGCCGGGAACTAAGGCTGGGAACCAGGTAGTCTGCAGGCTCTGTCCTTTGAAGATAACTGCGCACCGCAGTTTCTGCCCTACTCCTGATACACACTCAATTATAGAGACCCACTCGCGATTCTCTGGCGATCGAGTATAAGCCTTCTTTTTCCGACTACTAGAGAGTACTCTGGTGTTGGCACATACCCCTAAGGCGAGCCCAGTCTCATCCATGTTCCAGGTGTCCTCAGTGCGTATATTCAGGCGTATCCTAGTCTTCTCAAAGAGCTCTAGGAAGGCGCGTACCTGCGCTGGAGTGGCTGCATCAGCTCTCTGAGCCTCTAGCTTTCTGCCAATAACAGAGGCGACGCGTGGTTGGCGCTTGATAAAGTGGGAGATCCAAAGCTTGCCAACAGGCTGGGTATCGCCGTTCATACGGAGGATTTGATTGGCCATTTCTCGGGCGCGAGCGTGTGAGGGAGGACAGGCGCATGCGTCTTCATCGAGGATCCAGTCTACTAGGAAGTCCTCCTGCGCAGGAGTCAATTGCTGCTGGTGCTGATGGCTGAGCGTGCTGTTTGACGCGCCACCAAGTCGGCCTTGTAGGGTAGATCGAGGGACATGGTAAGCCTTTGCAACAGCGCGTAGGCTAGTATAAACACCAGCGTTGTAATCGCTAATAGCTGCTTGGATAGAGAGCTCACGGGCATCCATTTTGATAGACTGTTGGTGGAGATATCGCGTGTTCTGTGCAGGAGTCGCGTTTTGCCGAGGTGGCCGGAAACCCTAGGTGGCCGGCATCTATATGCGCTAGCTTATCGAGCTCTAGGTACAGTACTAGTTCAAAAGTTTTGGTTGCCAAGCGCGAACACCAAACCCACGCGTCGCAACACCTCAACTTCAACACCACATAACTATGCCGCCACATCGTCAGTTTGGTCAGGAATTAAATCAAAATGCGCGCAGAGGACCCAACTTGACATCTGCGCAACAACTTATAATTATTGCAAAAGCTGAAGCTGGTGCGACAGTGCGCAAGCTGGTAGAGGAGTTTGGGAGGTCAGCCAACTGCATCCGCACCACAATCCGACTTGCAAAAACTCGCAACACAACGCAAGAAGCACCTTGTTCTGGGCGGCTATCTATACTATCGCGTCACCAGAAAAACATTATTTACTGGAAGGTACGCGCTGCGCCAAAGATAGAGTACTCAGAGCTCGCTGAAGTTGGGGTGTTTGCAAACCCAGATGGCTCCTTTACAAAGCTACCTAGCCGCTCTACATTATACAGGGCACTTAAAGAACGTGGCCTAGCTAATTTTCGCTGCAAAAGGCGTCCAAAACTTATGCAGGGGCATGCGTTAAGACGTCTTAAGTTCTGCAGGGCAATACCGCAACTTCCCATAGGCCCGGCGCACGCTCAAGTTTAGCGACGAGTGCTCAGTTGAGAAGGGCTCTGGCCACAATCAAGAGTGGTGCTTTTGCTTTCCATAGGAGAAATGGAAGCCAGAGATGATCGCAGCCCTGCCTACTAGTCGCAAGCCAGCTCAGATAGTATGGGGTGCTATATGGTTGGATAAACGTGGTCAACCTTGCCGCAGCAAGCTGGTCATCATGGAGCGCGATCTTCATGCTCCCCGCCGTGGGTACAGCAGCCAAAGTTACATTGAGACGCTGCAGGAAGGACTTCTACCTCACTATCGTTGGTCTCAGCTCTTTATGCAGGATAATGCGCGCATACACACCTCGCGCGCAACGCGCGCGTAGTTGGCGCTGAAGCGCATTTGGACAATTGACTGGCCAGCTTATTCACCCGACCTCAACCCCATTGAGCACCTCTGGTGGCATCTCAAGAAGCGCATGAACAAATTCTATCCCTAGTATAACAACTATATAACAGGCCAGGAAGAGTGAGATGGCTTTTGCAGCGCATTGCAAGAGTGCTGGCGCGCAATACCCAGCAGGTTGATCAGGGCTCTCATCTTGAGTATGCCGCGCCAAATACAAGCCTGCCAACGCGCGCAAGGCTGGCAAACAAAATATTAATCACATGACTAGAGTATTCATACAAAGAAGCCAATATTATACCTTGTTGTGGGCAATTTTACCATAGAGAGGTGGTGCGCGCTTGGTTTGGTGAGGTGCTGGCCCAAGCTCAGCAACCAAAACTTTTGACACGCGACTGTATACCGAAACGCAAGCTTTATTCAAAATGGCCTATACTTCGCGTTGTGGAGTTGCAATCCAGGCTTGCCGTACATACAGTCCTCTTCAACATCTTATCTGCACCAATCGGCCAAATGATATAAGCTGGTGTACATGGCTACGTGCATGAAGTCGCATTCGTCTTCCTCTGACCTTGAAGCATAGCCTGCAAGCAGTTAGGTCAAATAACGAGCACTCTTGTGAATCTTCTTACCTTCTTCTTTTCCCGACGCCGCTTCGCCTTCCGCATCGTCACCTCAATTTCCTGATACAGATATGCCAACAACGGAGGAATCCAGATAGTGATTGCGACAACTTGTCCGAAGCTCCAGTCCTTGCGGTCCATCATATCTAGCGACGTCGCGATCGAGAGAAGCGATAACTGCATGCCGATTCCCGCGAGGAAGCACAGCGTTGCGAAAACGTATATAGTGTTGTGTATAACTGAGTAGTGTCGGGAATTGTGCTGGTCGCTGCTTGAGGCGGTGGATTGTGCCGCTTCTGCATTCCGCACACTCGTCTTTGCGCCGTTTCTTTCCAATGTGCCCAGCTCTGTCGAATCTGGCCTATCGACTGCTTGGTACTTCGCGTCTGTCTTGTTGCCAAAAGGTCTGAGCTCGGAGAGTCTCGTTCCGGATAATTTGGCTGCTAATATGGCCAGTAAACAGAGAGTCGAAAAAGTCCAAATGATGGGCGTGAGAACTCGGATTTTATGCGACTCCCTTGTGATACTTCCTTGCCCTAACTTGAAGTTATTCGGGCAGACCGCAAGTGCTGAGTAGCCGCCGCAAGCATCGAGCGAGCTCAGCTTATAGTAGAATTGTCGGTAAGCGCGAAACTCTTCTTCAGCCGTGATATCCTTGGTGTTGATCGGTATGATGTGCGAGTATAGTGTCCAGTAGACTATAGACGAGAGAAGCCAAACAACAGCTGTAAGTAGTACGATATCCAGACCGGATTTATGGTTGCACTTATATAGTAGGAGCAAGGTGAAAACCACTGGTAAAACACCATTAGTTGCCAGTGGAACGAGCATGAATGTAGTCAGCATGTCTACGTCGAAGATGCCGTAGGTTAACGCCGCAATCTGGATGGTGGCGCTAAAGTAGCACTGCGCCTTGTGAAATTGTTCGAGGAACTCTTCAAACATCATCTGGTGAGTTGGAAGTGATTGCCGTGTCTCCTCGGCCTCCGTTTCGACTATTTCGACCTCAGAGTTCGTAGGCGTATGTTCTGATCCCGTGGTTGCTTTGCGTTGACGGTGCGTAGAGAATTGGAAGCCGATGAATATGAACCAAAGAACTACAACAAACATGCATTGCATGATGTAAGAAGCGAAAACCTTGTAGCTGTTCAATGAAAGGTCTTTGAGATCGGAACAGTAGCATGCTTACTCCGATGCCGACAACATCCGCATCCGCAAAAGGGAGGGACCGCTGTTGACCAGTACAAAGCTCTCTCAGACACTCATTCAATCCCGCCATGTTTGGTGTCGTGCCGTTCGTCAGCAAGTTGATGCCGGCACATTGGTAATTGCAGAAGGCAGGCTGCCTAGCATTTCGACAAGTTGCAGTCAGGCAATCTGTCACTGCAAGGGTGACATTTTTGCGTGCGTCAAGGGGTGCATCTCGAGGTATGTATTTTTCGACCGTTGAGACGATGCTCGGTTCTAGTGTATTCTGGTCGAGGTAGCCAGCTATATTCGGGACGTTGGCGCAGGTGAGATATCGGCGGATCGGGGCGACGCCATTGCCTTCAAGCCCGGTGTCCTGGAGTATTGAACCGTAGATGTAGTCAACTCTGGAGCAATTGGCAAGGCAATCGTGGCCGCAGCCGTTGGTGAAAACATTCGGATTATTAAAGATCTCGCGACACAACGAGGAATTCTGCTTGCTAGCAGAGCAGCAGTGGAAGTTTGAAGTAGATACGTTGCCGATGTCTGGGCAAAAGAGAGCATCAATGGGTTGCGAAGCCATGATGAAGCTTGTTTGAGGTTTCGGCGGATGATGTGGACGTTGGTTGCTCTATGCCAAAGCTGACGCGGAGAGTGAGCTTAAAAGGTTATTGCATCACGTTGGGATGCCTGATGGGGGGCGGTCACAGATGTTAGTACTGCATATTGAATTGGGGTCCGAAATATGATGATTGGATGAACTCGACCGCTCATCGTTTTCAATCACGATTTGTGTGACAGACAGAAGCCTCAGCCCCAAGCTTCCTCCTGTGAGCTTGTTCGTAGGATCAGGATTGGACCTGCATGACGTCAGTGGCTGAGGCTCGCAGCTGGATGCAGATCCGACGATGTTCACTGGCTGCAATGCTGCAGCCTGAGAAGCGCACTAGCCCCCTCCAACTCAAAAGTTTGTGGGGTGGCATTCTCATAACACGGGCTTCAAAATTTCGGAAGCCATGGCCATATCTTCTCAAGGCGCGCGATCCGTCGTTGATGGTGCTGTGGGGGCCATGCCCTGACATTTCAACCGAAAGTAAGGACACCACCGTTTAGATAGCTTGAAAGGCCAGAGTGGCTCAAAGTTGAGGCCATGTCCTCGGTTTGGGAAGCGTTTTCTTCCATCATTTGAATGTGGCGACGAAAGTGGTTTCGTGGCGCAGATACTGCCCAGGAGCGGTCGGCGGAAGAAAACCGCGAACTAGCGCCTTGGCGGCTATTTCTGCCGTCCTGTCTCTCCACGTGGTCAATCTGTCGCTTTGTGAGCCATGTAAGCGCAATCTAATTATTACATGCAAACTCCAAGAGAGAGACCATCTATCAAAGCTTAGCTGGGCTTGGTAGATTCTTCGATCTGGAACTCCTCTTGTTCGCCATGGTTACGATAAGTCTTCAGCACCCACCAGCATCCGTTCCTGAACGTCATATTTCTTCTACTGAAATGCACTAACTTGGAAACCTAGAGATGTCTTTGATCATCTTCAGTTTTGTGGCTCTTCTTTCGTTCTGGGTCTTCTTTCCATCACCCTTCCTCGATATTGCACTGCGTCTATTTTTTTACCAGGAATTCTCGTCAATCTCAGGAAGGAGCCATCATCATGTCCGACGCCAGCACAACACGCTCGCGCCATCGGATCTTACATCCATCGTCGATTCGCACACACCGGTTGAAATCCTACGCCTCGCCGAAACTGCAGGCGTCGCGAAAGCACGTCTATGGTGGGTCGACCTAAGCGTCAAATCCTTTTTCGGTGGGATAATCATCTCTCTCGGCGCAGGTTTTGATATCCTTATTGCCGGCGGCTCCCCCGGTTTACGCCAGAGTAATCCTAGCATGGCGACGCTCATCTCTGCACTCACATTCCCGATCGGCTTTGCCATCATCATGCTCACCAGCACGGAGCTGTGTACGAGTAATATGTTCGTCATGGCGTACTCGACCTTGAGGCGGCGAACCACACTGTACGACCTGGCTCGCAACTGGATCGTCAGCTGCATCTTCAATCTCGCTGGTTGTCTCTTCTATGCTGGCATTTTGTTCTACTGGGCCGATGTGCTTACAACTGATGCGCAGACTTCGTACGCTGTTACCCAGGCGGAAGTTCGCATGAACGTCAATTGGGGCTACAACGTAACTAAAGGTATCATGTGTAGTTGGCTTGTCGGACTCGCTTTCTTTTTCTTCACGCAAGGGCGCGACAACACATCCAAGATCTACGGGATATGGATTACCATTACTTGTTTCGTGGCAATGGGGTATCAGCATTCGATTGCGAACTACTTCTTGGTACCGATTGGTATGTTCTTATGGCACGAGCCTCGACGTGGGATAGTTCATTTGGGCGTCTTGCATACCGGTTACGCTGGGCAATATCATCGGAGGCTCGTTCTTCGGCGCTTTTGCGATTTGGATGGCGTATGTGAGGCATGAGCCTTCGGTGCTGGAGAGGCAAGATGACAGACCGGCTAGTAAAGTTTAAGGTATAGATACGAGGCTATGGCGGGACATTCAAATGTATTTTGTTGACGAAACGAGTGATGGGCGCTATTTAACCCCGCTATCTCCGCATAGTCTTTCTTTTTCGTCTCGTTCTGCATGAGAATCGATATGACGTCAGCCCTTCACCCCATTTGAGAACTTGAGCCCGCACAATGTTGCTATTGCTAAACCATAAAGATAGCATCCCAGTCTCCATGGATGATTGACGTACGGTCCTCGCCCGCTATCTTTCTTCCACGTTCTCCAAACTCACCTAAATAGATCCTTGTTTGCAGCGGGGCTGAATTGCGATCCCTTCAGACGCCAAGCTCTATGTAACAGTACTGGGGCTTCACTCGTCAACTTCGACTCAGAGCAATCTCCTTCCATCTCAATCATGATTAGATGTGTTTCAGTGTGCTGCCTTGAAACGGGTCGCCGCTTCCTTCCCGCCATGTTGTGACATTTTCTCGGCGGTAGGCACCCGTGCAAACGCAGCAACTCACCGCTAAACCATATCCTCACCCAAGTGATAGTCGCACGGCGCCGCATAGTAGCGCGATTACGGCGATGTGTGGGTACGTGTAAACAGCAACAGCCTCACGCATTGGCCGCATAAGCTAGTATAAACACCTTCCCGGCTGCCTGCGACTTTCCTTACCTCGCACCACACCCACGCCGCTATCAACAAACTCATCAAACCACAACACCTCAACGACCTCAACCCGATATGGCCCCGTCTACGCGTGCCCGAAAGCAGCCCGTTCGTCGTGTCATCCACGATCCTCCTCCGGCCCGCGGCTCCCGTCACAATCCCTTCGTCCTCGAAGAGACGCCCGAACCGGTAGAAGAAGTGCAAGCCCCACCCGCATCATCCCGCAAGCCAAAACGAGGGCCTGTACCGCACATCAAAGCCGCCGCAATTTTCAAGCCTAAGGCGCAGGCGCAAGCGAAAGCACAACCAAAGATGAAGCTTCCGCTGACAAAGCGCGAATGTTCCATATGTGCCACAACTAAGTCGGTATCTCATTCATTCCGGCTGTCCGCAAAATCCGAAGTATGCAAGCACTTCCAGGACGTCTGTGGACTCTGCATCCAGAAGATGCTCAAGACAAAGATCGCAGACCGCAAACTGAGCGAGCCTGACCTGGCCTGTCCCTTACCGAAATGCGATCACGGTCTGGACACGGTAATGCTGAAGCAGGCCTGTATCAACAAGGAACTCGTCGGCCAGTATGAGCAAGCGCTTGTCAAACATCACCTCTCGGCCAACCCCAACTACATCGTCTGCCTCTCCTCCACCTGTGGCGCATACTTCTCCATCGAAGACTGCCAGGGTGACTCACGTCGCAAGCGCACCACCAAACACAAGGCTGCATGTCCTCACTGCGAGTACGCGCTATGTCTCACATGCAACCGCCCGTGGCATGGAAACACAGGCTGCGACAAGGCCAAGCAGAAAGAGGATGCAGACTCGGTCGAAGAGATCAAGACCATGGGTGCAAAGCCGTGTCCAAAGTGTGGCTTGAACATCGACAAGGAGGGCGGATGCGATCATATGACGTGCAGTGCCTGTCGGCATAACTTCTGCTGGGAGTGTCTGGTCCCGTATCAAGACCCGGTGCAGCACGCTCCGGGTTGCACACATGGTCGACGCGACGTCGCTGTTGATCCTCGTAACTGGTATGCAGACATTCTCTGTCAGGTCATGTAAGGAACATGCTAACATCGTGCAGGGTCCAGGACAACATGACTGATGCTCAAATTAACAATCTGATCGCACAGGCTCATGGACCTCACGGCCGGCCAGCAGCACGGCCGTTGCCAGCCGTGATGGCCGGTGTGCCAAATGCCATTCCAAATGGTATGCTTGGTATTCAGGGACAGGCTCAGCTAGCCCCCGGCGCACCTTGGTTTCCCCCTGCTGGTGGCTTTGGTTTCGGCTGGAACGTGTTCAACGGCATGTTTGGCGGAGGCGCTGGTGGTGGCTAGTTCGAGACTTTCTATCTACTGGCGGTACACCAAGGGGGTTTGAGCGCCATAACCACGCATAAAGGGTATCAATGGAGTTTGCAACATGGGTTCACGATTTACGGTCACATATAGCCTTCGAGCTGGACGCTTTGATACTCATATCTGAGCATGATTTGAGTGTCGCGAAGGCAATTATAATTTCATCAACTGAAGCTTCTCGGTCATTTTTGTGGTACCATGTACATGTGTCTAAGGTATTTCTGACGGGCTGCTAGTAACCAATTCCATATTAATTTCTTTCCAATTAAACACCTTCATCACCACTTCGAACCCAACTCTAGTCCCATAATAACGTCAGCTCTCAGCCACTTCGCCGTCCGTCTCCGCCAACTTTACCGCTCGACCTTGCCCTGCAGGATGTTCTGCAAGTCTGAACATGTCAGTCAACTTGTTCTCACATCTCCAATCAACATAAACTCACCCGTCGGGTGTCCCACCCAACCCTCGCTTCCTCAGTGCCACCGGATGCGGCTTGATCTTGCCCGCTGCAAGAAGCTCTTTGCTTACCTTCCAGGCAGAGCAGGTGTGAGTAAGAGCCGATCAGCGGGCAAATATGAGAAAAAATGAAACGAAACAATGCATCCTACGTCGTTTTACTGCATGCAAGTGCTGATGAGGTTATCTAAGATTCTTAGTACCGCATATAGGGCCTCATCTTCAAATCATCTCGCAGCATGAATTATACCCCGAGACTTTCAAGCCAATGAAAGTCAGTGAGTTCATCCTTGGTGTTTACGTAAAGCCTGTGAGCTGGAAATAAACAATGTCTTGACGACAAAAGCTCAAAGTCAAGCTACTACGAGAATTTGCGCCCTCGAAGATGTGATGAGGACATACATGCCTACGATCAATCTTCGACCCGAAAGTTGACACAAAAGGTGTCATAGATGATGGATCGCGGGGTGGACAAGTGAAAGCAAGCTTTTGCAGTTACACTTACTATAGGCTCTGCGTACCTGTGATACCACTAATGGAATCAGTTTCATAGGAGAACTCACCACACCTTGCGAAGCTTAATTGCCTAAATCGGTACCGTACATAAGGCGAGGACCGGCGTAGCTCTAATACTGCACCGATTAGATAGGTCCCTGCACCGGCTCCACCCCTAAACCTTCTGCACTGTACCTACGTATCGTACGCACAATGTTTGAAACGATGCATACATTGTAGAGTAATGCCATTGTGAGTGTTGGCTGTCGTATATGTGCGGCGAGGGAGTGGCTTCAACGTCGCCTATTTCCTGTTGATGGCTATTGCTTGCTGACACTCACATCGACGCCTAGACAGTATCGCAAAAGGTTCGAATTCAAGGTCATCATAAAACGTAGTCAGTTCTACGCTCATGTTCGCGCTTGGTCAAGTGCGCCCCCCCCCCCCCCCCCCCCCCCCGCACCTCAAACACCGGCTCGTGCGCAACGCTAGAGCGTTCCGCCAACCTCAACTCATTCGCAAGCGATAACTTTGTTTTTCTCATGAAGTGCAATTGGTTAACAGAATATCTGAATGTGACAGTTCTACGGAAGACAAGGATGCAAGCCAACAAGTCTAGTACACCTTCAACTCATAACCACCTGCAGCGCCCATCAACCTTCGTACACCCAGAGGAATTGCCTTAAACCTCTCCACTCTCAAAAGGAATACGCAGGATCAATGTTAGCGATGAAAATGCTAGACGATCCAGAAAGAGAAAGGCGACAAGTTGCTGATGTTGAAGCAACCAATGCACACGCCCACACACCCTCAGAATCTGCGTCGTTGTCCACGCAGAATGTAGGTCAAGCACGACTAGTTGTGAAAAATTTGGAGAACTGATATATAAAAAGAAATCTCTAGTTGATTACTACATACTCAAAAACCTAATAGCTCCCAAGGTCCTCAGACAGGTGCTTGTATTGCCTCCACGGGATGTAGAAGAGCTTTGCACTGTCTCGGCTCACGGAACCAGGCACCTCGGGTGTTGGGCATGTACATACGACTTTGTCCCAAGAGTAGAGTTTGGGTTCAGGACATTCACAGCGCCAATTGCAATCGTCGGGTCTCTTGCTCACACCTTCCCCAGGGACAAGCCAACAATACCTCAATTTCTTTGATCCCAATAGATCCACTTCGCACACACCTGCATCCTTGCACTCCAATCCATTCTTCAATAGATTGCTGACTGGCAAGAAGGTGTCTTTTGGTGTGTTCCAAAGCGGCTCGCACACTGCAGTGCCATTCTACGACTGTGCCTTCGCCTGTTTCCATGATGCGCTTACCCTTGCAATGTCTGTATTTCGTACAAAAGGTCGTCGTTGCCTCATTTACGGTAGTAATCTGCATTCGTGCGCACTCTACGCACAGCCATTTGTCGTCTTTTTGGTCTTCGCGGTATCCATAGAAGTTGCCGTGCATACCGTTGCAACACGGACGTTTACTGCAGAACATATTATAGCCGTAACTCCATTGCTTCCATTCTTTGCGCACGCAGTTATAGCCCCTGTCCTTCTCCGGAACCTGGTAAGAGTGTTAATAACAATTTATGCAAATCGCGATAGCGCAAAGCCCTTACGCCAACTTGCTCGAACCATTGATTCAAAGCCGTCGCTTTTAGCTCTACCGCGGAGGGAGTTTGGTTATACGACTAGTACTTATTTACTGTCGACACCTACATAGTGAGAAAATTGTAGATAGTAGATGATTCCAAATAAACCCGACTGTTTGTGGAATTAATTGATTCAAGGACTTTGTTTGATTTATGGTGCTCAACTACAGAAAATGATCTTCTTTTATACTTCATATCTATAGAGTCATTGTACACTGACTCTTTGATACGTGACGTCTTCATATGGTGTTGTAACTCATTGACCTACATGAGGCGCGAGCTCATTGCAGTCTCATCACAACACCCACGCCAATGCTCCAATCAAAAGACTTTTGTTGATCAAGCAACGATACTTCGAGATTGATTGTTGGACAGTTGTAGAATCTGAAACAGATCCTCCGACCTTCTAGAGCTACGAGCTCGCTGCAACTTCCCGACTCCGGTGCCACGAATACGCGATTACCCCAGGCGTTCAAGTCACGACGTCCCGTCATCGCCAGGAGAGTGCCTGTTGTTTGGTCGATAGATTGTTTCGGTCACTACCTACCAACACGCTCCGCGCTCCACGATCTTCGGAAATGGTGCGTGCTCTTCGCCACTTCCCAACTCTTGAGATCCGCGTTATGGCTACACTTAAGGTCACAATACATGACATCGGGAGGGATGTCATAGCCCTAAAAGAAAAGGATATGAAAAATGCTTATTTCGCTCATGCAATGCTACGCTCTCTCGTTCACAAACCAATCTTCCAATCGCGTCTTCTTTCCCTCCCCTTAAGCATCTACACGCGAAAAACCAACCAGTCTACCTTTCCTTTCCCTCACAATTGCACTTTCTCCTTCCGCGCCTCATACGCATTCTTAGCCGTCTGCTGCAGCGCCTCCAGCTCGCCTGTCGTTTCGCACATAGCTTTAAAGCTGCCGCCGTCCTGCGTTACGAGGTCGTATGGATCGCCGAATTCGATAACCGTGCCCTTGTCTAGCACAAGCACCTTGTCGTAATCAATGATAGTTTGCAATCGATGAGCGATGGTGATTGTCGTGTTCTTGATGAGGCGAATGGTTTCTTGGATCTTGGCGTCGGTGGCGTAGTCGATTGAGGCTGTGGCTTCGTCCATGAGCAGGACCTTTGGTGCTTTGAGGAGTGCGCGGGCGAGGCAGAGGAGTTGGCGCTGGCCTTGGGAGAGGTTAGAGCCGGATTCGGAAACTGGCGAGTTGAGGTTGTGGAAGGGGTTTTTGTTGTCGGCTTGCATGGCGGCTTGGGCCTGTTGTTGTTCGTCTGCAACATGTCCATCTGGCATGACGACGATAGTGTCGTCGAGCGTCTCGCCGCGTGTCCATTCGCGACTCTGCAGAATTGAACTGGGGTTTACGGTCGAGGCAGAGTAGCTGGCGTTGACGTCGGCCGTGACGGCACCGCTAGTAGGGTTGGGTATTTCAATGGCTTGGGGTGGTGTACCTGCCCCAGTGGGAGTGGCTTCACCGGAGGCTGGCTGTGATGCGGGTGTAATGAGATGGACCTCGCGGAGGGCGGTGTAGATTTCCTCATCAGTAAAGATGGAGAATGGGTCGAGGTTGCTTCGGATCGTGCCAGTAAACAATGTCGGGTCTTTTCAGGTTAGCACATGGCATCGAGGAAGTTGGGATTTAGTTTGCTCACCTTGCGGTACCATGACGATATTCTCCCGCAGATCTTGCAGGCCAATCAATCCGACATCAACATCATCCACCAATATCTTGCCCTTCTCCGCCTCAAGAGCTCGAAACAGTGCGAGCGCCATCGAACTCTTGCCAGCACCTGTCCTGCCCACAACGCCGACCTTCTCGCCTGGTAAGATTTTGAAAGTCACATCCTTAAGCACTGTGTCGAAGTCGGGCCTGTAGCGTGTACTGTAGCCAATGAACTCGACAGAGCCTCTGCTTGGCCAGTTCGAAGGAGGTTTAGTTTCCGGAATGGAGGAAGATGCCTCTTGCTCGACATCAAGATACTCCTTGACACGCTCAACAGAGTTCATGTTCTGCTCGTTCGCGGAGTACAGTCGGACGAACCACAATACATTCTCTGTGAAGGTAACAGCATACGTCAGAGCAAGACCTGCGGCACCAGCATCGATGCGGCCAACGCTGAGGATGACAAAAGCTCCGGAAAAGAAGGCTACCAATGCGCCAACGACATCTACTCTGAACGCAAGCCACCTGTTAGCAGCCCACACGTAGATGAAAGGCCGATGTTGAGTGTTAATCTTGGCCAAATTCTCGCGAATGAAGCGTCGCTCATCTCCATATGCGCGGATAGTGGTCATACCAGACAGCGTCTCGCCAAACTGCTGGTACAGCGGGCTTCGATGGACGGATTCCAAGCGTTTGAGATCTCGAGATGAGTTGATATAGAGGCGGCCGATGAGGAAATATATTACTGAAATGACAGAAGCCGCAATCAGGAAGGCAGGGGTGATAATCGAGATCAGGATAACGATGGTGACGATGGAAGCGAAGCAATGTACAACACCTATGGCGACTGGTGCTACTTCTTGATCGACAGACTCGATGTCCTTGGAGAAGCGGTTCATCAGCTGGCCGAGCGGTGTCTGATCGAAGAACCGAAACTTGGCGTGCGTGACCTTTTGAATCAGCCTTTCATGGATACGTCGAGACGCCGCAAGAGAGCCGCCGAATAGGAAGCCTTCGCGGATGAATGTGATAAACATGAAAATCAGACCGAGTATGGCATATACGGCAAGAAAGTATGTCGAATCAACATCCGAGTCCATGATCCTAAATCTTGAGGGCATGTAGCCGTAAGAGTACTGCTGCTGCTTTTGTGGAGCCGCGAACTGGAAGCTCCAGCTGCAGGTACCGCTGTTCATGCACGTACCCAAACCGCTCAAAGTAGGTGCATGAGTAATGGGCGATTGATTGTTATGGCCGGTAACAGCATAGCCCTTTTCGGCGTACGCGTTAGCCCAGGTGCGGATCCAGAGATTGGTGGAGACTGAAGACAGTTGCGCGGCGACGAAAGCGATTGTGGCACCTATCCAATAGTACCACGGGCCCATAGCCCTCAAGTACATAAGAATAATGCCCAACTTAACACCACCTTCGGCTTTAGTCTCCACTTGCGTGTTGCTCTTTGGTACTTTCTTCAAATCTGCGGCGCCGTCCATTTTGCCGTTAGCGGACCCGTTGGTGTGGTTCGCTTCATCAGCCGCCTCTTCAGCAAGGTCTGAGGATACACGGGAAGGTGCTTTTGAAGCTCCACGCGAAGCAGGCCGAGATTTTGATAGGTCCTCGGTGAGTTTTCCGGAATTGATAACCTCATTCGCCGTACCTTGCGCAACCACCTTGCCATTCTCAAGAACAACAGCAAACTCGGACAGCGGGAGAGCTAGGCTGACGTTATGGGTAACGAGGATGCAGGTACGATTTCGCATTAGCTGCCCGTTAAGGGCGTTGTCAAAGATCCATTTGGCGGTGTGTGAGTCGACAGCGCTCAAGACATCGTCAAGTAGGACATGACGAGCCTTGCTGTACAAAGCGCGTGCAAGCGAGATACGTTGCTTCTGGCCACCAGAAAGCGTAACACCTTTCTCACCCACCAGAGTCTCATCACCAGCATCAAGGATCTCCAGGTCGCGCTTCAGAGAACACGCATCGACGACCTCGTCATAGCGTTTCTGATCCCAATCGCTGGCAAACACAATGTTCTCTTTGACGGTACCGTTGACAAGCCAAGCTTGCTGTGCGCAGTAAGCTACGCTCTCAGTCAGACCCGTCTCAGGATCTGGCTTGATGTCCTCGCGACTGCGTCCACCCGGCAGATAGACGTCGCCTTTCAGCTTCGTCATTTCACCTAACAGCCCCATAAGCAGTGAGGTTTTGCCAGAGCCGGTAGGCCCTGCCACTACATTCAGCTGCCCAACATGGAACTTCAAATCAAGATCCATCAGTTTGAAGGCGTCTGCAGATGCCTGGTCAGTCATACCTTTTCCACCCCAGCTGAAGGTCGCTTGCTCAAAGCCAATTATAGGTTCACCATAATCGTCTGTTTTGCGCGAAATGAGCTGGTGGTACTTGTCCGTCTCTGGCTCGCTAAGATACTCCTCGATGCGGTCTACCGAGACCTTGGCCTCTTGGACATGCGCCACCATATCGGCAAGTTGGTCTAGCGGAATCCTGAGAATTTGGAACAGCGACAAGGCAGTGAAAGCAACAGAGGGTATCAAGGGCTTGTTCTCGACATTCGTGTAAACGTAAAAGGAGAGGAACGTAATGAGAACAGGAGATCCAGACCAGATGGTTGCTGCTACCGCCCAGAGGATGTATCTTCGTCGCAGGTTTTTCAGTTCGACGTATCGCTTTTCGTTGACCTGACCGATAAAGCGTTGCTCCCAGGCGAAAAACTTGATGATTCGGATGTTTGTGAGCACCTCGTTCGTCGTATGAATACGGGCGTCCGTGGCCGCGAGGATGAGTTTCTGGATCCTCGAAAACTGCCTTGCGACATGCATGTTGAGAGGAAGTAAGATGACCATGATACCAATGCCTGCAATCGAACTGTACCCCAAGATACGGTAGAGAAGGTACACTGCTACTACGACCTGGACTGGGGTGTTTGCCCATAGGAAGTGTAGGTAGGCGCATATCTCACTAACCTTGAAGGCGTCGACAGCCATCAAGTTGATGATGGCACCTGTTGTAACTTGAGCATCGGATCCAGGCTTCTTCGTGTCTTCTTTTGTTGAACTGCCATCTTTCTTGGCCTTCTTTTTGCCAAAAGTAAATACACGTTTGAGGCCCTTGGGCTCCGCGTCCTCCTCTTTTTTCTTCTCTTCACCTAGAACTTTATCCGTTCCGGCAGCCGCTCTGCGCTTTAATGCCTTCGCATAGATTTCTCCAATGACGACTGCACGCAGGCGAATGCAAATCTTCCGCCCGAGCCAGAGAGCCTGACCATCAGCGAGGGCGGACAAACTTCCTGAAACGAAGAGGAGAATGACGTAAAACCAAGCAGCGTTGCGGGGTGTGTATTCTGGCTTTTCGATGTACTCAAGAATGGCTTTGAGAAGCAGAGTAGGCGCGAAGGTGAGAAAACCAGAGATGGCCGCCCATCCTGCCTGAATCAGGAGACCTCGCTTGAAGACCTTCAGAAGATGGTAAGCGAGGGCTGACGTCTTCTTGAACTGTCGATAGTTCGAAATGACTGCCGCTGCCTTGTCCTTTGCAGGCAGATTCCACACATCTGTGAGCTCGTACGTCTTCTTGTAGCCGGTCCAAACAATCGGATCTACCCAACTAAAAGTGGCGAGAGAAAAGACACTAGCCGTGGGTTCCCTTGCCGGTAGAATATCGCCTTCGTACTCCAGTTCCACTGCCTTGTTGCCCTTCCTAGAACCTAATGCGATGAAGAAGAGAAGCGACATGAGGACGAAATCGAGGATCGTGAGCTTTCGGTGGAGGTCGGAGCGAGGGTGTATGATGGCGGATCGGAAGAGAAGGACCGTGAACAACCATTGGAAGCCGTAGATGAAGGCGGTATGATACCACAACCGTGGAAACGAGTATTTACTGGTACTCGAGAAGAGAAGCCTCATGGAAGCAAGCGTGGCGACGTAGGACCATACAACAATGTTTGCGATTGCTGCAATCCTGCCATGCCCGCCCCAGACATTGAGCCATAGCACAGCAACGTGTATACCCAACTGCGCCAGAACAGTCGCCTCTTCCAAGACGACCACTGTGACCTGTCCACGCGGCTTGTCCACTGTTACCGCAGACTGTGCTCCCCGACTTGTCGTGGGGTCAAGCGCGAGGCCCTCGTTGCGGTCGAATTCGTCCTCTTCTGATTCGCTGTTGGCGTCGTCGCCATTGTAATGAGGGCTGCGAAAAGACCAGACATTCGGAGGATCGTCCAGGACCCTGTAGGCGTGGTAGTATTTGCTCTCCGTCGCGGCGAAGTAGAATTGTATCGATAAATAGATGACCGATATTCCGCATACGATCAATGGGAATAATGTGAGGAGATAACTGTAAGTACATATTAGCTTACTGTATTTACCGGCGACATTGTAACTGTGAGTTCACTCATTTGAGTGATAATTGCACTCCGCGGAAGCCTTCGCGCCGTAATGGTGAACTTACTCTTGCTGAAAACACCTCGAAAAGTCGTCTCGGCCCCAGATCGGGCCTTTGCAATGGGCGAACTTCATGGTCAAGTTCGGCCGCCGGCTTGTCGTGGTGGTGGTGGCGGTGGTCCCGATAACTCCCAGCACTCGCACTCGTTATGAAGAGGCACCGGGTCGCATTGGAACTGGGAAGGAAGGCGCGCTCGAATTTCAGTTTCCGAGCAGTCGCGTTGACGTATGTAAGCAAACGCGAGGGCCTTCAGGCTACAGTTTCCCGGGGTGATCGGTGGTTGTTTAGTTGAGAATTTGCCCGCGGTGCAAGAGCTTTCCGCACTGACGCTCGAAAGCCACGCGATTCGCGTGCCAGTGATGTAATAACGTTTAGCCGAATGCAGCCGCAACGTGCACGCTCCACCGTCTCAACTTTGATCAGATAAGATTGTGTTGTTCATGCAACCGTCGGAAGTTTCAAATAAAACAAGGCTTTGGCAAGTATGAGGTGACAGCTGTGTCGCGGTTGAGATGAATGCTCACAAATGAACAGGGGTTCACCGCTTTGACTCACGAACCATCGCTAGTCCCGCGCAGATGCGATGCACAAGCATCACGATCCTTGTTGCCCTCTTGTACCCATGTCCATCGCAGGTTCGGCTACGGACAGATGCAGGTCGTACAAGCATACGCTCGCGAGCCTGATAGGAAACATGTCACTTTCGGAGCCCAAGACCAGGAACCCTCGCCGTCGGGAACCCGTTTGCTTCCAAGGTTGTGTTGAGTTTGCCCAGCACAAGACGACTCCAATCGCGTTCTTGCGGGCGTAGGATCCGTTGCCGATGGGTCTGGGGTAAGCATCCTTGCCATGCTGATGCCCCTCATCAGCAAGCGATGAAGCTGCAGATGATGCTTTTCGCCCTGCAGCGACAGCGGTAGCTATTGGCCTCTCAGATGACCTCGATTGTCAATCTATCAGCCATGTCATGTGCCGTCCGTCAACGCGCACATTGTACGACTCGAACCACGGGCGAGATAACAGCAGTCTGGCCGATGCCGCTTCGCGTCTTTGCGCCCTTGGCTTTACCTATCTGCGCCCTTTGCCCTACATCTTCGCGCCCTACCTAGCTTGTCCGCCTCGCAATCGTCCCTCTCCATACCAATCGGTCTTCTTCACACCAATGATTCCTACCGCCTCCTGAGGGATACGAGCGAAACTTGCAATGGTACTAGCTGTCTTGTAGGTTGTGCAGAAGTAGGTCTAGCTTGTTAGAACTAGTGGTCGAGCACCTTTTACTTCGATTGTCGCTTTTAGCAGACCCTCTTATGTTTGGTCGAGACTTTCGACATTTCTATCTACAAGATTAAATGTATGAAACGGTGATGTAGAGGGTTTTATACTTATTAGGCTACAGCCTCTTGATATCCGTATCGATCTAATGTTGTTTGATCTGTCGACGTTGACTTATGGACCCTCCTGCACTTTTGCTTGTATGCACTAGGATGCAGTGAATAGACTTATGTGAGAGCCGTGTGAACGATCACATTTTGTCTCGCCATATTTCGCTATGAAACTTCACTTTTGGCGCATACCAATATTGTCTTTGACCATGCTACCTCCTGGCACCTATGAGCGAAACTACTAGGATCTTTGTTGGGAAGTGTTGGCCGCTTTTATCGTAAATCGCTGTAGCTTAAGGTAGCCAAGCGCGATATTAAGGAGGTCAGTTTACCTGCTCGCTTCCTTAAGGTGTATCGATTTCTTTTCGTGCGCGAGTATGCATAGAACCGCTCCCACAATCTCTACATGGTTTTATTCCGCAGTATCATCTGGAGTCGACGCATTGTGTTGAGTATTTCCATTCGTCGGCCAGTTTATCGTAGGTCCTTGGGAACGGAAGCAGAGTGTTTTGAGACGAGAACTCTAAGACTGTTGTATCACATGAACTCAGCGTTCCGCAAGTGTGGTCCTTTTGACGAAAGTTTTCTAATATTGCTTTATGATTAGATGATGGCTAATGACAGAACTCCTGTTTCCTCTCCAAGGCAAGTACATGACGACCGAAAACGTCGCAACAACTTATATGTTCCAGTTGTCCTCCACACGGTCACTATCCAAGGCTCTCATGTCAATTCGAGTGCATCCCATCTCCTCCCGGAAGTGACGACCTCCATTCAAGCAATGACGAAAATCTCATCTTCGCTTAATTTCGCAGCGTCCCTTTCACACTGCTTCATCAGATGCGGAATGTATGCAGGGCAACAGAACTCGGCATGCCCGCTTCCATGCTCCGAAAAAGGTGTTGGGGAGTCGTTTGGCCATCGGAGGACATATAGAGGTTCTCCGCCGTAGGAGGCGCCGACTTTGTCGCCGGCTTTGAGTCCTGGATGTGCAGTCCTGAAGCGTCCGCCGGTAGTACTGAAGAAGGAGTGACCAGCAAGTTTTGAAATCTGACCGCCGAAATCCCATGCTTTGGATCGCCTTTGCTCAGATAAACTGTCGAGGTACGAAGGTGCTCCTGTCAGAGAAATCATTGCGTTGCGATATGAAACATCCATGGTGCTCGAGCAGCGGTCATCCATAAGAAGGCATACGAGGAACTCTGGCGGGATGTCCGTATCATCATTCTCTGTTCCACCATATATACGGCGAGCAAGAGCAAGAGCCTGGTTGGACACCTCTAATACAACCCTATGTAAGGGGTTGTTCAAGACCAAATCAAAATTAAACGCAAACCAATAGCTCTTAGCCCCAAGCAAGCGTGAGTGTTCCACAACTTCTGATATTACATCTACAACAAACCCGCTAATCTGAAGCAGATTGTCATTTTCCGCGGTCGAGATGAATTTTGAAGGGTGGTTCATAAGTTCAGAGACATCCAGCTGGCCTTCTTGCTCGTCGGTCTTAGAGCAAAGAAGAGACTGTTTAAATGAGTGTTGCCTGTTGATTGGATTGTTCCATATACCATCGAGGAACATCAAGCAGGCGGCCTGCCCTGAAAGGTCTGGACACCACGACGGGAACCGTTCTCTATGCTGGTTTATAGAGTGAGATATATTCAGCAAAGACAGTGGTCGGGCCTCCCTTGTGGAACACACTCTATCTGTACTTGCGGAATTTTCATGCAGTAACAGGCTCTTGCTTGTGATAACTGGACGGTTAAGGGAAATTTTCGCAAACCGAACATGTGTTTTCCAGTACTCTGTGCGACCCTCATCGCTGTGGTCAATGAAGGGCAGTAGATGGCCCTGAAGCTCCTCGTTGAGCAATCCCACAATGGCCCAAACTCTGTCCACTGGTTCTTGCACGTAACGTGACCGGAGATCGTGTAGAAGCCTTGGTAGGTTGAGCATATCTAAACCAGAGAAAATGATGGGTCCCGTTTCTCTGTGAGGACGAGTTGCGCTATCGCTTAGCGGAACGACCGTTTGGTTTCGAAAATGCCTAACCGCTCTACAAGCCGCAAACGCTATGTCTTTCAAGTGTGTATTACCCAGGGCACAAGCTACCTCTTTCGAAGTGTACGTTACGTAGCTGCTGTGCGCATAATGACCCTTGTCCACAAACTCGAAAAGATCATCGACATCGACGTAGTGAGACCCGCAAAGGAGGGCTGCTTGATTTGCAAGAACCACTTCTTGGAACGTCCAAAGCCGTTTAAACCAGTCGTGGTTCAGTAAGTGGAACAATTCTGACCAGAAATGATCATAGTCTGGAGGCCACTTCTCTCCTCTCCAGAATTTATCGTGCGTCCAGATTTTGGGCCTCCAAATCTTAGCCAGCTCAGCAACTCTTGGAAAATCTGTCATGAATGCTCGCGTTTCCGGTATCGATGGACCGAACCATATGATCACTTGGCTTGCGCGCCTGTAGATGCGTTGCATGAGCCGTATCTGCGAAGCTTTCTCAATTTCGTCTTCTTGATTAATACAGATCGCATCGATCCAAAGTGGTCGATCCGGGTTCGGTCGGTCAAGACGAAGGTGTGTGAGCATCTCGTTAGTCGATGGCGATACACGAAGCTGGCCCTTATTGCAGATAACCTCTATTGAAACAGGGGCGTTACCCCAGACGTAAGACATGACATCAAAATATGGCGTGATGGAGAGGTCTAACGATTGCGTGGTGAGATGGATTGCACGTGAGTGAGAACTCCAATCAATCGTGAGTAAACGGATCTCTCCGGGTCTCAGTCGCCGACTTGGGTATGGGGAGCTGCGTGCTGATGAGGCCGACATTGAACGACTATAAGGTACTGTGTGTAAGTCGTGTTTGATTCGACGTATCCGAATTTGGGAGATGTCTTTGGAGCGTGAGAATGCCTGGTTTGGCTTGGAATGTTAGAATCTCCGGTGGTTCGAGAAGAGGGAATTGAAGAGATGGAGTGCGGGGTAAGACTGTGCGAGCTGCGCCTTCCATATACTTCCCTAAGGCTGGGCGACAGCTACCCACCTGTACATCATCGCTTAGGAAAGCGTGCCACAGCCTGATGCATCCATCAATCATGCCACCAGGCTAGAATGAGAAACAGGGCAAACTCTTTATCTGACCTGCAGACACAGCTAGCGACTCGCGTTGGGCATTTTCTTCGCATAAACGAAATGTGTTATCTGCACACTCCTCAGTTCTCAAAAGAATCGCACAAATGTGAGGGCTGCTAGGTTTGATCCTTTGAACCAGAGGGGACGCCATGTGTTCAACTTGGGGCAGTAACGATGATTGTCGTGACACCATGAGGTAATTGAAGAACACGGCATTCATTCCTGACATGTACAAAACTTAACAGAAAAAGCCGACTACCATTTACTGTCGTGCCTTGGCAACTGGAGTCCATGCTGAGTACTTGTTCTTGACTCTGTCGGAGGTTAATGTGCATCCAAATTCGAAAACCTCATCTGAACATACGTGCTGTATGGTTTGTACCCAGATCGGCTCCAAGTCAAGGTCGGCCTATGCTCCTTGGGCTCCCAGACGCGGACTTGACGTTGCAAGAGCTTGTCTGTGGCAGGCGACTTATCGACCATGTATGACATCCAAGCATGCCATCCGGGCTCAATTTGAGAGCTACCGTGACGTTAGCCAACGCTCTTGCATGTGCATGATGTGACATACGGATCGAACTCGTGGTCCTTGTAGTCTACCCAGCGCGTCCTCACTGCCACTTATCAGTCGCTGTCCCGGATTGCCACGTGGCTCCAGCTTACAGGGCAACTCTTCCTCTAGGTTCTCGAAGAACTTGTTGCCGTACTTGTCCATGCCGATCAACGTTCCGGCTTTGGTATCACCTGTGCCCAGTCAGTCCCTGCAATCTTCCCCAATAAGCTCATCCGCGCGTACCGATGTTCTGTATGAGCGGGCAACCTCAGTCAGCGGGTCTGCGCGTGGCGGTGAGAGCGTTCGGGAGGGTGCGTACCGCCATTTGATGGCCATATTCCTACAAAGAGGGGTTAGTCAGCATAGAAGAGTCAATCGGAGTTGGATAGAATACTCGCCTTAATACCGATCCTGCGCAGATTGCGCAATGTCCTCATCAGCGTCGACATGGCTGCGTTGTCTACTTGATCGCCGTCCCTCGGATGTTGAAGCTCGATTGACGGCGCCAAGCATGGATTCGCGCTTTGCCCCAATCAGCGCTAGCTTCATAATCCCTGTCGTATGAAGCGCATCAAAACTTCAGGAGAAGGCCATCACGATCTTGACAACGGCGAATGTCTGTCACATGATGATAATACGAGGCTTGATCAGGGCACAAGCGCCCAGAATCGCGTCAAGAAGAATCTTTCGAGTCCCCAATCGGCCCATAAGGACAGCGAGAAGATACTCGACTTCGCACACGCCTCCCATGGCTTCATCAACACCTCAAAGTCAAGCTTTGATGCTGGCTACCATTACAACAGATCTCGATAAGATCGCACCGAGATTCGAGATTCAGCCAGATCAGATCACTATCATCCAGACACCTACAGAGTTCTATGAAACGCTCAAAGTAGGTTCATTTCCCAGTTCCGCCTCTCTATGCGCCATGCTTTTCTTGCGTGCATCTCTCGTCTACGTGTTTCTTCCGCACGAGTCAAACAACCTCTAGCGATGGTCTAAGACAGTATCCCTTCTTTGCAAATCAACCCCTACCTGTTTGAATGTTTTGTCGTTCTTGTTTCCCTGCTCAGCCTTGTATACTACGTGCAACGACAGCATCAAACTTTCATACCATAACCTACATCAGGTTCGCAGCCATATATGAGCCCTTGCGTAGACGTCGTACTAACTTACCCAGGACAAAATCTCAAAAGCTCAACGTCGAATCTACCTTAGCACGCTCTACATTGGCAAAACCGAGCATGAGTTCATATCGACAATCCAAAAGGCCCTGGCTGCTAACCCCAATCTTCGCGTCTCGTTCCTCACAGACTCTCTTCGGGGTACTCGAGAAACTCCAGAGCCTTCATCGGCATCCCTCCTGACGCCTCTTATTTCCGAGTTTGGGTCTGATAGAGTCGAAGTGCGCATGTACCACACGCCCAATCTCACCGGTCTGAGGAAAAAGTACATTCCCAAGCGAATCAACGAAGGCTGGGGTCTCCAGCATATGAAGCTATATGGAGTTGACGATGAGATTATCATGTCCGGGGCAAATCTCTCAAGCGACTACTTCTCCAACCGCCAGGACAGATATCACCTCTTCCACTCAGCAGAGCTCACAGACTACTTCGCCAAGATTCATGCCGGTGTCGCAAGCCTCTCCTTCGACCTACAACCCTCCGACGCCCCAGACTCCGGCGGCTACACCATGTCCTGGCCGGCCTCCAACCCGGCTCCCTCGCCCCTCGCCTCGCCCTCAAGGTACAAAGACGCCGCAACAAAACACCTCAGCCACCTGCTCACGCCCACAAACTCTCCAGCCCCAAATCCCAACGCGGAAAAAGCAACAACAACAATCTACCCCATCCTCTCCCTCGTCCCCCTCCTCCCCACATCCACTGAACTCCCCGCCCTAACATCCATCCTAACACACCTCTGCCACGCCCCACTACAAAATTCATCCTGGACCTTCACAGCCGGGTACTTCAACATGACGCCCTCCTTCCGCCGGCTGCTACTTTCCACACGCCCCGCATCCGGCACCGTCCTCACTGCGCATCCCCACGCAAACGGCTTCTTCGGCAGCAAAGGCGTCTCGGGAATGCTTCCAGACGCATACACCCACCTCGCCAAACAATTCCTCATGAAAGTGCGCCACGAGCGCCTGGATGACAGCATCGTGTTGAAGGAATGGAAGAAAGGGAAAGTGGGCGAGGAAGGTGGGTGGACGTATCATGCAAAGGGGTTGTGGGTTACGTTTCCATCTCATCCTCCTACAACAACCACTACCTCCTCGGCTTCGACAAAGGTGGAGCAAGAAGATCCAAGTCTAACAGTCATCGGCTCAAGCAACTACACCAAGCGCAGCTACAGCCTCGATCTAGAAGCGAACGTCGTGATCGCGACGTCGGATGCGGGACTGAGACGTAGACTGGGCGAGGAAGTTAAGTGGTTGGGCGAACATGCGCGGGCGGTGGATGAGGCTGAGTTCGAGAAGCCGGAGCGGAGAGTGGGGTTGAGTGTTAGAGTGAGTATGTGGCTTGTACGAGTGTTGGGCGGTGCGCTCTAAACCAGCGGAGTCTATATACGCACTTCGTCGATACAACGGTGAAATGTACGAGTACGTGTTTTTCCATAGTGGAGAGAGCAGAACGCATATACTAGTTCAATGAAAGATTCGCGAGTACGAAAAAGACTATGTCAAGTGGGGTATCTAGATTGAAAGTCCAAGACGACAAGAGCTCAAGGAAATCCGGCTTGCGCAGCTGTCCTGTATATTCCCTATACCGTGTAACTCCCAAAAGGCAAATCCTAGCCCCATGTTAGTGCGCCACGGATCCTGTACAATCACTCCTTTTCTATCAAACACTTCCTCTTGACGCGCCAGATGACGAGCCCTCGGTCACCGACGACTCGGCCCAGGGTCTCCCAGACGCCGTCTTGCTCAAAGTCCATGTCGTCGAGGTTGAGATGCCGTGGATAGCTCCATGCTTCGTCGAGTGTAATTTCATTATCCGAGTCGGGACGCGGATAGGATTTTTGGAGTTGTGCTGACCGAGGAGCGATCAGGTATGTTGCCGGACGAACAGCACCTGGCTGATAGTGTTTTGAGCAGCTCGGTAAAGCCTCGGTGACTTCTTCGAGCATCATCTCTCGCGTAATGCCCATGAGGTCGATGGTGGTTAGGTTCTCGTTCTTGCCATTTAGCAGCCAGATGGGTGGACTGTAGGTTTTCCACCAGAAGGCGTTGCTGACCACTTCGTCTGTCTTCGCGATATGCATTTGAACCGGGACAATGCCGCCCTGGTGAT
This sequence comes from Ophiobolus disseminans, assembly GCA_010093685.1. Taxonomy (NCBI): domain Eukaryota; kingdom Fungi; phylum Ascomycota; class Dothideomycetes; order Pleosporales; family Phaeosphaeriaceae; genus Ophiobolus; species Ophiobolus disseminans. The sequence goes on from MU006231.1 coordinate 232,402, forward strand.
AGACGCCCATCAGCATGCCCATAGCCAGGTTGAAGATGACCCAGATCGCGATCCATACTTTTTCAAAACGGGGAGCCGGTAGTCGGATCGAGGATAGGAGGAGCGGGACGGCCGGCAGGAGGAATCGGGCCTCTTGATGTGAGAATAGGCTGAGGAGGGCCGTGCCGGAAAGCGCCGAAATGACCATCGGGCTCATGTGGCGCCGGCGCAGAAAGAATAGCAACGGGAAGGCCGGGCCGAGCAGTTGTGCAAGATTGATGAGACCGTGCTGATACCATGGATGGATGCCATGGAGCGCAAGATTTGCAGGGTTGGAGTTGTACTTGAAATTGTTGAGCGGGGTAATGATGGGGCTGTCGAAGACTTTCGCGAAGTGGAATTCGCCAGGGGTATAGAACGCCGTGTCCACGCAGATGGCAATGAATGCTGTAAAAAAGGCGAATGCGGCAAGAAAGACAAAGGAGAAGGGTCTGTTCATGTTAGAATTACTTCACATTAGACGACGGCGAGTACGTACTTTCGCCGAAAGTGGAACAGCAGGTTCAGTGCCGGAATGACGATGAAGGCCGGAAATGTGATACGATTGAACACCCCAACGACCATCATGGCGCCCAGTATAGAAGAGGCCAAGATGCCAGAGCGCTTCTGCACCTTGTGTTAGCTGCATGTCCCGCAACCGGCAGGCGGACCTAAGCGAGCACTTGCCTTGTCGTCCACGATCCTCTGTATCAACACCAGACTCCAGCTCACCAGCAGCGTCTCGAGGCTGTTGGAGAAGGTATGTGTCTGGAAGGTCCACGTCACATACGAAGACGCCACCAGCGGCACGGCGACGCGTCGGGCGCGCGGGGATGCAACAAGCTCGTGGACGGCCCAGTCCTCCATGACGACGCTCAGGGTGAGCATGAGTATGCGCAGTGTCCAGTACACCACCGAGGGCGACACCTCATAGCCGAAGCCCTCCCAGAGCCAGCGCAGGATGTACATGGGCCAGCCGTAGGCGAGCCATAGCGGGAAGGTGCTGCGAATGGGGTTGGCGGAGGTGAACTCCCATGTCTCGTGGACGGGGTAGGAGAAGACGCGTCCTGCTTTGTTAGAGGCGGTGCGTAGATGCAGTCCTGGGTACTCACCGGCGATAACCTCGGGGCCCTGGAAGTTCTCGTCGGGGTGCAGGTAGCTCGGCGACAGGGCAAAGTAGACGCGCACGAGGATCAGCAGGAAGTAGACTCTCCTCCACATGGTGTCTGCGAGTGCGGTGCGCCGTTCGAGTGTGTGGCGGGGCTGCGCAGGGGCATGTCTGGCATCTGTTGTTGTCGTCGCGGCGCATTCACAAAAAAACAGGGCCAGCGAGACTTTTAGGCTGCTTGTTGTCAAACGTCTGCACGCGCGGTAAAAGGGGGGCCGATGACGAAGAACGAATGATTCGTGCGGCAGGGCGATTCGTGCACCGCGAAACTCTGCGACTACATGCTGTTCAAGAGGGAGAGTTTGGGATCCGCACACCCCATCAGGCGACTTGGTCAGACGTGATGTGGCTGCAACCGACCATTTCGGACTCGGACTTTAGCCTCGGCGGTCCGCATTCGACGCGCTGCTCACGTGACTGGGCAGATCCTGGGGTCACAACTCGGACCTTGGAACTTCGGGATTGGAATGTTGTGGTGATCCTAATTATAAACACCGTGTTTGTTACGCATAAACTTCTGACTCCCAGTGACATCTGAGAGAGCACAGGTTCAGCCACGTTGACTTGCGAATATGGCCACGTTTAGCTTGTGTAACAGCGGAAGCTCCAAGGCTACAGCGATCACTTGGGACCCCATCGTGGAGCATCCAAATGCACTCACAATGCCATTGCAAGTGCAGCGGGATGTTTCAGGCAGAACTGTGGCTCAGCCTTTGTCTTCCAGAATGTGCTCTGCGGCACGGCGGAGTCACTGCAGAGCGGTACCGCAAGGGCGCAAACGTGGATCAATTGCGCTGGACCGACAAACACCGCGAATTTCACAGCGCCAGAGCCTGCATACTGTGAATAAAAAGGATAACGCGCCTCTGCCCTTGAAAGCAAATCGCCCTTTTGGCCAAGCAGAAAGCAGCAAGCGGGCTGTTTCGCGTGACAAGGCACTCTTTGACTGCAGCCTTGCCCTTTGCCGCTTTGGGTCCAAGCTGCTCCGCCCACGGTTGCTCTTGCTTTGCTGCCTTCGTTCACCTCACCAAACGGACCCTCCCCTCACGCACCTGCCCCCATAAATACCACCCGGCCTCCGCCCCAGAGCTTCCTTCTCCACACTACGACACACGACTCACCCACCAGAAGCTCAACTGCGCATCCACACCCGCACACACAGCAGCTTACCCCGCCTCTTCTTACGACTTACTATACTACAACCGCCAACATGTCGGGAGCTACAGATACATCGACAACCATCATCCACCTCACTACCTCCGATAACCAGCCCATGAAGGTGGAGCGGAAGGTAGCTGAGCGATCCATCCTCATCAAGAACTTGCTCGAGGATCTCGGCGGCGACAACGAGGAAGCCATCCCCATCCCCAACGTACGTCGCACTCACCTCCATCGCAACATACACGTGACTAACAGCACTAGGTCAACGAGGCTGTCATGAAGAAGGTTGTTGAGTGGTGCGAGCATCACAAGGATGACCCAGCTGCCGCCAACGATGACGACTCGGACTCGCGCAAGAAGTCGACCGACATCGACGAGTGGGACCAGAAGTTTATGCAGGTCGACCAGGAGATGCTCTTCGAGATTATTCTCGTACGTACCCTTACCCGTGTTTTGAAGTGTCCCAGTGCTAACTTTCACAGGCTGCCAACTACCTCGACATCAAAGCCCTGCTCGACGTCGGCTGCAAGACCGTCGCGAACATGATCAAGGGCAAGTCCCCCGACGAGATCCGCAAGACATTCAACATCCAGAACGACTTCACCCCAGAGGAGGAGGAGCAGATCCGCCGCGAGAACGAGTGGGCCGAGGACCGCTAAGCGTTGGTGCTAAGGCGCCTCCTGTAGTCTGCGCGAGCATGGTGGTAGTGTAGTCTGAGCACGGCCGGCACCTTTGCTGTCTGGCATCTGGAGTTTCGGCGTTCTTGCAGTAGTGCGAGGGCATCCAGGCTATGATATGGGCCGCTTTTGGCGATAGTTTCACGGCACATAGCTGAGCATCGCTCGATCAAAATTAAAACAACATAATTACATCTAGCTGTGCATTGCAGAGTGAGTGACTCATGTGGTGACTCCATCAAACATGGGTCTCCACGGACATACTCACATGTTTATGGTAAGTGTTCGCAAAGAGGAACACAGCTGACAAAGACCTCCACCACGTCACTGATACCAACCGCCAGTGTCTATGCGAGTACTGCGGACTCTGTTTGACAGCGGGTGAATACTCAAGCCTATCGACAACACATATATGCTCAGTCCAAAGGCTGCTACGTCTCACGCCAGTATGCTATCAAAAACTGTCATAGCTTACGCAAATATGCAATCAATTGATGGATCTCGAGAGGGGAGATGCTCATGCCTAGATGGAACTGAAGCCACCTCTCCCAGCGACATATCTACACCCCTACTTTTCCCCTGCATAAACGCCTCAAGCGTACACACAGCATACTCCCCTCCGCACACATCTAATACCCCCTCTTCGCCAACTTCTCCTCCTCAGCCAGATGTCCGCAATTAATGCCCACCATCGCCTCTCCCAGATCCATGCTCACCTCCATCAACACCTTGGGATCCTTGTAGTGCGTAACAGCCTGCACAATCGCCTTTGCGCGCTTCGCCGCATCCCCACTCTTAAAGATACCCGACCCGACAAACACGCCATCGCACCCCAACTGCATCATAAGCGCCGCATCCGCCGGCGTCGCCACGCCTCCAGCCGCGAAATTCACTACGGGAAGTCTTCCCAACTTAGCCGTCTCTTTCAGCAGCGCAAAGTCGACCTGCAAATCCTTCGCGTAAACTCTGAGTTCTTCCTCCGACATGTTCTTCGCGCGTGCAATCTCGGTATTCACGGTGCGCATGTGGCGCACGGCTTCGATGACGTCGCCGGTGCCGGCTTCGCCTTTTGTGCGGATCATGGCTGCGCCCTCGGCGATGCGGCGCAGGGCTTCGCCTAGGCCGCGGCACCCGCACACGAAGGGGATGCGGAAGGGGTGCTTGGAGACGTGGTAGGTGTGGTCGGCGGGCGTGAGGACTTCGGATTCGTCGATGTAGTCTACGCCGAGGGCTTCGAGGATCTGTTTGAGAGGGGAAGTTAGTGACTGGGTGATAGGGATTGGAGGGAGGGGAAAGAGAGGTGGGGGAATGGTGGGGGATTGGTGTAGAAGGGGGCATAGAGGGCGTACCTGGCATTCTACAAAGTGTCCGATTCTCGCCTTGGCCATTACGGGGATGGTGACGGTGTCCATTATCTCCTTTATCATCTTGGGGTCGCTCATGCGTGCTACGCCGCCCTGTGACCGTATATCGGCGGGGACGCGCTCGAGGGCCATGACGGCGCAGGCGCCGGCTTCTTCTGCTATGCGGGCCTGTATCATCGTGTTAGCTGTGCAATTGGCAGCAGAAAAGAGGGCAAGAGGAAAGAACGCACCTGCTCAGCATTGACGACGTCCATGATGACACCACCCTTCAACATCCTCGCCAGTCCCGCCTTGACCGCGAAGTTATTCTCTCCATCCTGAGCGCTGTGGCCGTTCGTAGTGGGGAGTTCCGTTGCCATTGTGTGAAGTGTTGGTGTGAGAGGTAGAAGTGTGCAGAGAAGAAAGTTAAAGCTTGACAGTAATAGTCAAAGGGTATATCAGAGAAATAAGTGGAGAAACAAGAAGGTGAGGCAAAAGTATGGCAAACGATCCTCAGCGTGACTCAAAGAATGTATTACCAGCACGACTACACATCAGCATCGCCCGTCACAATTTTTTGCCCGTTCGCAACTCCATGATCCCCTCCGGAGAAGAAGCCGGTCCTGCCCCGCCATAATCCGCCGCGGCGGATTCTAGACCCCGCGCGCGACCCTTTGACACACTCGATCGGTAAGCAGCCAATCAGCGCAGCCGTGCGTGTAGTCAAAGACCGTGAATTGCCGCGCTGACTCAGGTCCATATTGGTCTCATATGTTTACAGCTGCTGGATGGGGCAATTGTGCCAAATGATCTTGTGTCTTTTTTGTATTTGCGATAACGGTCCGACGCAAGAAACGCCGGGAACTATGCTGGATAGGCGATGCTGACGTGCGCCGTTCAATGCCAATGCTAACCTCTTGCCTATCTACGCGCCATAGACGCGGCTGTTCGATCATGTGCTACCATCCCTCAGTAGGGCGCGGTCTCGCGCTTCAGCCATGCCTGAGTGAGGGAATCGTTCTCGAAGTACTTGCTCGTCTTATCAAATACCTCCTGGTGGTACTCGTTGAGGAACTTTTTCTCGTCCTCGGTGAGCAGGCTGATGTCGACGAGGTTTCTGCAGTGGGGCGTCAATGTGACATGCTCGAATCCGAGATACGGCTTGTCGCCGAACTTGTGGTTCGTCTCGACCTCCCTGACCATGACCATGTTCTCGATGCGGATGCCGAACTTGCCGTCCTCGTAGTAGCCAGGCTCGTCTGAGATGACATTGCCGACTGCGAGAGAGACTTCCGAGTACTGCACCCTTGTACCGATGCCTATTGGGCCTTCGTGGACGTTCAGGAACGAGCCAACACCATGTCCAGTGCCGTGTCGGTAGTCCAGACCTTCAGCCCAGAGGAATTGGCGGGCCAGTGCATCCAGAGCGAACCCGGTCGTGCCCTTGGGGAACTTGGCGCGCTCGAGAGCAATGTTGCCCTTGAGTACGAGTGTGTATGCCTTCTTCTCCATCTCTGTCGGTTGTGTGAAGTGGAGTGTCCGTGTGGTGTCGGTGGTTCCGTCGTGGTATTGGCCGCCCGAGTCGCACAGGTAGATGGCTTTGGGGTCAATGACTGAGCACGCGCCCTTCTCTGGCTTGTAGTGGATGACAGCAGCGTTGGGCCCAGTGGAGGAGATGGTGTCGAAGGAAAGACCCATGAACAGGTCGTGCTTCTTCCGTATGTCCTCCAGCTTGTCGGCGCCGTCCACCTCGTCGAGTGTGGCCTTCTTGGCGATGAGTTGATCCTCGAGCCATGCAAAGTACTCGCTCAGGGCTGCGCCGTCACGAATGTGGCACTGCCGCATGCCCTCCAGCTCCACGTCGTTCTTGACAGCCTTGGCGTCACCGACGGGACTCCTAGTCTCCTCGACCTTGTCGTCGCCGCCCAGCGCCTTGTTCAGTGCCCAGGATGCGCGGTTGGACGTCAAGAACTTCTTCTTGGCGTCCGTCTCGTCGCTCGCCTCGAATGCGTCCTTGCTCAGGGCTGTCACGTCCTCGAAGATGGCCTCGTATGGACGGATCGTGACCTTGTCACCCAGGTGCTTCTTGACATTCTCCGGCAACTTGCTCTCGTCGACGTAGAGTGTGACGGCCGATGGGGTGACGACAGCGTAGGAGAAGAAGACGGGGTTGTAGGGGATGTCGTTCCCGCGCAGGTTGAACAGCCAGGCCGTCTCGTCTAGCATGGATACGACAAAGCCGAGGCTCTTCTTCTTCTCGAGCTCCTTGCGCAGATCGTCGATCTTGTCCTCGAAGCTCTTGCCCGAGTACTGCATGGGCTGCACGATGACCTTCTCGCTCGGGCGCGCCGGTCGTTCCTTCCCCCAGACCAGGTCGACCAGGTTCTCGTCGATGGCCTTGTACTCGCCGCCCTTCTTCTTGATCTTATCAACAAGCTTCCGCGCATCGCCTGCCGTGACCACGCTCGGATCCACGCCCACGACCTTGCCGCCCTCGACCTGGTCGGCGGTCCATTCCTGGATGGTGGGCACGTCCTGGATGCCCTGCTTCAGCAACTCCCAGTTGCCGTCCAGCTGCTTCTCCGCCTGGTTGAAGTATCGCCCGTCGGTGGAGAGTGCCGCCTTTTCATGCGTGACGACTGCGTAGCCAGCCGAGCCAGTGAAGCCGCTGATGTATTCTGGGGGGTGTCAATAGGTGCGCTGTGCTGCGACTGGTTCCACGTGTCTAACCTCGGCGCGCATCGCAGGGCGCAATGTACTCGCTCTGGTGGCTGTCTTCGGACGGCACCACTACGCATCATGTCAGCTGCATGTCCGTCTCAAGTACAATGGGCGTAGTACTGTAAATGTCGACATTGCGCTCCTTCATGAGCTTGCGGAGCTCGGCGAGCCGCTGGGTGGTGTCTACTTTGGCCATGTCGATGGCACACAGGATGGCAGAGGAATGCAGCGCTCTTATGGCAGGTCTGGCGTGTTTGACGGCCACATGTGCAGTAGCGGTCGCGTGCGGGCGGCGCAACAGGCGCGACAACATATCGAGCTTACCTTGCCTTCTGCAAACACCCCGCCGCCACCTGCAGCCCTGGAAGAACCGTCCCGTACGTGCCAGCGAGCTAAGCGCAGCCATCAGCCTTGCCAAGTCGTCACCCATCTTTTCTAGGGCCACACTTATTAGGCTCTACGACTAACACGTCTTTTTTGGCAATCATCTAGTCCTACTTGTGCCAACATGCAAATGTATTGTGGTCGTGCCTGTTCGGAATCGCCCCACGTTAATTTTGCCCGGTAGACGCCACCCCGATCAACACCAGATCTGGATCGTATCCAAATAGCTGGGCATCTCTGCATAGTCGCAACCGTGGGCAGCAAGCATGCTGATTTCCTGCAAATTATAATTCACTCATTCTACTGGTGATTGGACAATCTGTGTCAGAGTAAGTCTCCTCTGCTTCACAGGCGTCGTGTGCTTGAAATTTTGTCCGTCTTTTCTCCAGCACTCGCGCGCGTGCCCAAATACCTTCAGCCTTTCTCACTCCACCAAGTTCCAGCCTGAATCGTCGCCTATGACGCCGAAGGGCTTGCCTGGTCTGTGCACCAACACCAAACACCCCACCACCTTCAGAAACAAACATTAACACTCCGCTAGCAGCCAGATACACTCAACTACTGTCCCAGTATCACTATGGCGAGCAACGCAGCGCCACCGGCCCAAGCCTTTCCGTTGAGCTTCGAGGACATCGAACGTCTCGTCAAGTCGTTGTACGATCCAGGCCACGCCAAGAAGATCTCCCAAAATGAAGCCACCCTGAGGGTGCTGCAGCGATCGCCTCAGGGCTGGGAGATTGCAGATGCGCTCCTGAAGAGCAACGACGAGCAAGTTCGGTTCTTTGGGGCTCTCACCTTGACTGTCAAACTCAACGCCGACTCGTATGTGACTGGACGGACCCGAGTATGGACTTGTCGTTACTAACAAGCCACAGCAACGAGCTTACCGAAGAACATTCTAACCAGCTCCTGACAACACTTATAGTATGTTCAGTAGCTCTTCCCAATTTTGTACTCAGCTCACGTTTTCAGAACCATCTAGTATCACGACCGTCGTCTTCGATTGCCACACGGAAAGTGAGCTCGACGCTGGCGCAGTACTTCACCAAGCCTATTTCGGCGTGGACTCAGTGTATCCGGAGTCTGGCTGTATCATTCTCCGCTCAACAGCCTGTACTAGATGACGCGTTAGATGGCCACCCTTCAACATGGGATCTGCTTCCGCAGCTGTCCGATGACCAGCTCCTTGTCCTCCTTGACTTTGCCATGAACTTGGCGGACGAGGGGAAGAAGCTCACAAACAACCCAAAGTGAGCCACTCTCGATAGCGCCCTTTACACAATCATAACGTATCTAGTCGGCAGCCACATCAGCGCATGGTTGCAAATGCGGAAAGCATCGAAGTACTGCTACATGTCACGTTTGGCCGCGGTATCAAATGGCTGTCTGTGCCTATCAACGACCCGGGGTATGCGCAGTCTGTACAGCTAGGAGAGAAAATGTGCGGTACAGCCCTAAAGTGCTTTACAGTAGGTCTGACGATTCCACCAGCAGGATCTAGCTGACGATTCAGGGATGGATATTTTACGCCCAGTCTGAGTTCCGGGAGGTACCCGAGAAGCTTCAGTGTCTTCGCTCAGTGAATGAGCTTGCTTTGACCTGCCTCGAATATCACGTCGAGGATGCCATGGAACTCGTTGCTGAGGTCTTGGAGAACTATTCAAAGTTCTTCGAGTCGAAACACCTTGACATGTTATGGTCAGCTATCACAGGCCCGTGGGGACTCGAAATCCTGCAGAACTCGGACGCCGAGACCGTCTCTCTTGCTAGAATCATTGTTGCTTACGGACAGAGCCTCCTTGATTCCAAAGACCTTTACAAATTCCCGAACCTCTCGCATAACCAGCAAGTGCTATGTAAGTGTATCATATCTCTTACGTCTACAAGTCTCTTTCTTTCAGAATGCTGATATCTCGAACAGCTTTCCTTCATGATTTGCTCAAATATCCTGAGCCTGTTGGTGTCGAAGACGAAGTTGCTCCAGTTGTCCTCGAATTCTGGAGTAATTACGTCAGTTCGATCGCCGAGGAGCAATTCCAATATCCAGCAGATGAGGCGCAACCCGAGTGGATGGAAGGAGCAAAGTCGAACATCTTCCAAGCTATTTCGGAACTCGTAAAAAAGATCATCTACCCGTCTATTGACGTGACAGAGGCCTGGGATCATGACTCCAAGCGGACGTTCAAAGTGTTTCGTGTAGACGTACGGGACATCATTGCTGAGGCATACGAAACGCTTCGCGACACTTTGACAGATCAGTTCATCGACTTTACCTTACGCGCGCTGGACGCAAGCAACTGGCTGGAGCTGGAAGCTGGCTTGTTCGGTCTCATCTCCATTGCGGATGCCTTCAACGCACAGGTTGACGAGCGCCTGTGCCGCCTTTTCGACCAGCCCCTTCTCTCCACTGTCTCTGGAACCGAAGGTGTGCCCGCCCTCACACGGAGAACTACTGTTGAAACGGTGGCTGCCCTAGACCAATTTTTCCTCCGCAATCCTCGCTTCTTACCTCAGGTTCTACCTTTTCTCCTCAACGCTTTGGCCCTCCCTGCAACTGCGCATAGTGCTGCGAAATCATTTGCATCGCTATGCTCGGAATGCCGGAAATCTCTAACAGATGAGCTGAGCTCGTTCTTTCAAATGTATGAGCAATTTCTGACCTACCAGACAGCGGAAGAGTTCACAAAGAGCAAGGTTCTCGAAGGAATTGCCGCTATTGTGCAGGCCCTGGACACCGAAGAGAAGCAGCTTGCTGGTGTGCGCCAACTCTTTCATTATGTTGCGCAAGACGCTATGCAAGCGATTAATGTGACCAAAGAAGGCAAGGATCCAGAGCTCGGCCAGGTGCTGGCGTTGACGACGCTGAAGTGCTTGACAACTATTGGCCGATCGCTCCAGGCCTCAGACGATGAAGTCGTAGACCTCGACTCAGAGAAGGAGCCCTCAACCTTTTGGTCGCAAGGGTCCGGCAAGGAAATTCAAAACCAAGTCATCAACTTCGTCAACTATTTGACACAAGTATTTCCTGGAAACGATGAGATTATCGAAGCAGCTTGCAACGTTCTGCGTGCTGGCTTCAAGGAGTCAATACCCGGACCCTTTGTTCTCCCTCCATCGGCAGCGGTTGACTTCATCGCTAAGACGACCATACAGACACCAAGGCTACCATATGTTCTTGATACCGCATGCTGCTGGATCTCGTCGTACAAGCATAGCCCACCCACAGGTTTCGTCGAGAACGCGCAACGACTACTGCAGCACAACATTAACATCATGCTTGCTCTACAACATCCTCGAAACGATCCAGAAGTTTCTGTCGGCTGCATTGAGCTGATTCAGAGCTTCATCGGCTCGAACGCCGGGATACTGACCCAACAGCACCCCGACATCCTTGCTGGAATGTTCGGCTTCACGATCGAATCAGTGAAGTCTCCCGAAGTGTTACCCAAGCGTGCTGCAGCCAAGCTGTGGAAAGAGGTCTTCGAACTTGCCGGTAACTCGCACAGCAAGTATCAAAGCACGGCACAGGACATTATCAACCACTTTGGACCTGCGATCACACTCGCACTGATCTCGAACGTGTGTGGCGAAGTCGATGCAACAAGTCTAGAGCACATCATCGTGCCACTGCGCGCTTTACTCCGGTCGGACAAGAACGCGCGGACGTACATTACGAACTCTTTAGCCGAACAACCACTCCTGCAGCGTTACCAGCAAGACTCTGGGGTACAAGATCTAGTCCGCAAATTCATCGAGAGCTTAACTCGGTAAGCCTTTCATTCCCACGCATACTTTTAGATGCTAACCTATATACAGAAACGCAAAGAACTCCATGGCGTTCAAAGAAGCCGTCAAGACTTTTTGGCAAAACTGTAAACAATTGCAAATGCAGCTACAACCCCAGATGATGCAATCCCCCCACCACTTCGTTCATGGCATCGCCGCGCAACACAACGCGTACTAGAACTCCGCAAATGCCGCCAGCGCGAACGTCAGTCCAAAAGACAGTTTGAACGCTACGTTATCCTGCACCAGTGAGCGCACATTCGCGTTCTTGAAGCGTCGCTGCAGGAAGGAATAGGGTATGACATGTATACCGCGGGACTCAATGAACTAGATATGTCTGTTAGCATGTGTCGTAGTGATTTCTTCATCTGCATAGTGTAGAAATCTTCACAACGCATCTCACCCCATCCCAAATACCATTTTCTTTTCTCCAGCACGACGTGAAAAGTTCAAAACATACCTGCAGCGCAAAAACCCCCAACCCAATCAGTATCGCGAGTGGCTTACTAAACACACTTATCCCCAGCCCGCAAAACACGCCCAGAATCGAGCCCATGCTGACCTGCCGTATGGCGCGCGGATTCGCGGCCCCGGACTCTGTGATGATGGGTGTGCGTGCCTCCGAGGCGTAGTTGTTGGTAAGGCCGGATGTTAGCTTAGAGAAGGGGTCTGGACCTCGGGGGGTGTTAGTGTGGTGTTGGGTTAGTTGAGGGGTATGGGAACGTACCGTCGCAGCGTATGGGTTGCATGGTACGGTAGTGCTGTGTGAGGAGCGGGGCGGAGAGAATGAGGGGTGTGGAGAGGATGAGGCCGCGGCGTAGGCCGGGGAGGAGGAAGGACATTTTGATGGTTTGGATGGGGGAGATGGGAGGGTGGTGGTGGAGGTAAGTTGTTAGCTGGTCCTTGAGGGATGGTGTCGCTCTTGTGGTTCTCGAAGTTAATGTAGTTCGTTGACTTCCAAGGTTTAATCCGCTCTTGGTACCCTTCTCTTCTGCTGTCCGTTGCGCCTGGAGCTCTGGATCCCGCTTTCTGCTTCTTGAAGTTGTGTACACAGCTCGGCCCAGTGGGATTGTTTGGCGGAAGCTCTTAAACACGGGAATTGATGTCCGCGCAGTGGTAAACAGTGTCGTCGGAGACATGTAGCTGCTCAATTGCGTGCATGGAAGGTGAGCCGCGGATGTGCGAAGTCCAGCTGGTGATGTCATTGGGCGATTGGCGCGCCAGAGCTAGGTGGCATTGGGGTTAGAGCTTGGACCCTTGATCTGGGGTTTGAGACGTCGCGTTGCGAGAAACACCGTGTTGGCTTCTTTTCAAGCTTCTCGACTGCATTGATGCCGCTCACTATGATGCTCTCATTGCCCTGATCTTGCCAATTGAACTAATTGATAGGTCCAGCCGCTACAATGGCGTCGCGATCAGTTCTCCTCGTGCTTGCGAACCTCCTGATCCCGGTCGCGATTGTCGTCTTTGCGACTGGCTTCTTCCCGTACAAGCCGTTTATGCCAGGACTGGCGACATATGAAGACTCGGGAAATGACGAGGTGCTTGGGAAAGGATGGAAGGAGCCTCCAGAGGCACCGTTTGACAAGCTGGTCTTCATGGTTGTTGATGCGCTGAGGAGCGACTTCGTGTTTGGTGAAGAGAGTGGCATGAGCTTTATGCAGAGGTACGATAGAGCGCCGATTAGGTGATATGTTCATCAGCTGACGTCTATCTAGTCTCATTCGAGACGGCACCGCTCTGCCCTTCACCGCGCACGCAACCTCTCCCACCATCACCATGCCGCGAGTCAAAGCCATAACAACCGGCTCCATACCATCCTTCGTAGACGTAATTCTCAACTTCGCCGAGTCCGACACTTCCTCCACGCTCGGTACGCAAGACACATGGCTCGCGCAGATCAAGGCCAAGGACTTCGATAACGGCAAGGGGAAGCTAGTCATGTACGGCGACGACACATGGCTCAAGCTGTTCCCCAACTTCTTTGAGCGCGCGGATGGGACGAGCAGTTTCTTTGTTTCGGTCAGTGCGAATCATCCTGTACATAGGAATAATGCAATGTTGACTTTTCATGTGCGGCGCAGGACTTCACGGAAGTGGACAATAATGTGACGAGACATGTTCCCGAGGAGTTGCTGAACCGTGATTGGGATGCGATGATCCTGCATTACCTGGGGCTGGACCATATCGGGCATAAGGCTGGACCTAAAAGGTATTATCGCGCTGTCGAGAGGTGCGAATGGATTGCTAATATAGATACAGTCCTAATATGGTTCCTAAGCAAAAGGAAATGGACGACATGGTTCGCACCATCTACACCGCCATCGAGAACGAAGACCACCTCGCCAACACATTGTTCGTCGTCTGCGGAGATCACGGCATGAACGACGGCGGGAATCATGGTGGATCTTCGCCCGGCGAAACTTCTCCTGCGCTCGTTTTCATGAGCCCGAAACTCGCAAAATTAACCAAGCAGTCTAGAAGGGAGAGTCCAGTCAGACCAAAACATGACGGCGAGTTTGAGTACTACCGGATGGTGGAGCAGAGTGATATTGCGCCTACTCTTGCTGGTCTTCTCGGATTTCCTATACCCAAGAATAACCTGGGCGTCTTTCTTGAGGAGTTCCTTGGCTTCTGGGACAATTGTAAGTATTATATACTGTGCTCATTGCACTGGACTCACAAACGCAGGGTCGGATGGCGCGCGGCTGCTCTACTGGAACGCGAAGCAGATGAAGAAGATTGTAGAAGCCAAGTATTCGGGCTTGCGATTCGACGAAGAGGTGTTGGGAGCTAAAGACATGGGCTTTGAATGCTCTCCGTCAGCGGTATGTGAAATATAGTTAGATCGAGGGAAGAGTACTGACTTTCGGTGAAAGACGCGTTTGACGGACGGGCAATCTCTAGCTTGCTTGTGGCAAGGTGTCCAACAGAGCAAAGGAGATTCTAACGATGGGACCAGGCATTCGTATAAGGTGAGCATAACGGATCTCCGGCATGAGCACTCACAGAAGTGAAGCCGTCATGAAGAACAAAGTACTGATGATACACAGTTCATGCGAGAAGCCCAAGAAACCATGTCGGGCACTGCGTCCAACTACGACGTTGCTCGCTTGTTCATCGGCACTGCTCTCGCCTTCCTCGTCTGTGGGCTCAGCTTCTTTACACTACCCAAGCTCCGTCCCATCTCTTCAGCAGGCATCTACTTCACCATTACCCTCAGTCTCTACGCAGTGCTGATGTTTGCATCGTCGTACGTCGAAGAAGAGCACAACTTCTGGTACTGGGCGACTTCGGGCTGGTTCTTCCTCCTCTATATCGATAGCATGCGCAAAGACTGGTCGAATAAGTGGATCCTGCATCCTGCTTTTGCGACCCTGGCATTACATCGCGTCATCAGGAGATGGAATCAGACTGGACAAAAGTATGCTGGAGCCGATGACATCGTCAACAGCGGTATCTTTCACAGCAATAGCATTATCCTTTGGTCCTTGATAGGCGCAACATACATGGACGTCACGCTTCGGATAGCCCGACATATTGCTCGCTCGGTCGCGACTTTTGACACTGAGCAAAAGAAACGCGGCGACATTGAAATCGAATCGACGAATCAGAATCGTATGATGGGAACCATCGCGGTGTTACCTTTGAGTGGTACAGCTTTCATCTTTAAGCTTGCTTTTACGGCCAAAGATGCACCGGAGCTCACATACGGTCTGACTGGCGATATGCTGGACGCGATAGAGTCATTAGACCTTGTTGGTCTGGTAAGAATGGTGTTTGGTGGTCTCGCTTTGAGTGCAAGCTGGATTGCTTTTGCAGAGTGGCAAAGAAGCAAAAAGAGGATTAGAAGAGGAGCGCAAGGGAACGGCGGTAAGTCTGATACACATCTTACAATATGTTGCGGTACTAATCGTCAACAGAATTCGCGGTCGCCCTGTTCGACATGATAACCCTCTTCCTCCTCACCCAAACAAAAGCCCACAACATCCCCATGTACCTCCTCTTCCGCATCCAAGTCTCCCTCCTAAGTAAGTCCCACCGCCCTCCCACCCCATCCTACTAAACTAACCCCATTAGCCCTCATCGACCTCTCCCCCACCGCCACAACCCTTACCACCCTCCTCCTCTCCCAGACCTCCTTCTTCGCCCTCGGAAACAGCAACTCAATCTCCTCCATCGACCTCTCAAACTCTTATAATGGTATATCAGACTACAACGTCTCCGCCGTCGGCCTCCTCGTCTTCCTCTCCAACTGGGCCGGCCCCGTTTACTGGTCCCTCGCTGGCATACTCCTCCTCGGATCACATGGCGCGACGCAGCGCTACGTCGATACGAAGGAGTTGCATGTCGCGGACTGGGTTGCGCAGGAACATAATTATTTGAATAATATGGCGCGCAAGGAGGAGAAGAATCGTGAGGATCGGAAGGGGAGGAGGGCGTGGGGGGAACATGTTGCGCTGCTGACGTTCTGGACGGGAATTATGCTGTGTGGTGTTATGGCGGCTTGTACGGCACTGCGGCAGCATCTTTTTATTTGGACGGTGTTTAGTCCTAAGTTTTTGTTTGCGATGGCTTGGGGGGTTGCGTGCCATTTTGGGGTTACGGTTGGGCTTGGGGGGCTGGTGTGGTGGGTTGGAGGGTGGTGATGGGGTGTGGGTGGTTAGATGCTGCTGCTGCTGGCTGCTGGGTCTATTCTAGCCCGATTTGATCTCTCAATGTAAGCATGCAGGCTATCCTATAGTCTAGAAAATCTAGTACTGTATTTTTATCTTCAAAGATCAACTTTAGTGTTGCGTTGGTTCACCAACCATCGGGAACCATAGTACACCAGAAGAACACACAGTTGTATCTGCAGAAAGCAGAAAGGTGGTGAGATGTGAAGTGGGTGGGTGTATGGTTTGTGTATGACAATTATCTCCACTTTTGGATCTCTCTTCGGTCTCATAAATTTCAATGTAATACAGTACTGTCAAACTTTCATTTTAGAAGTCGTTGCGAGCAAAAAAAAATATTCTGTCGGGCGATTGGAAGCATGCGGTGCGAGATCGCGCATATATTGCGAATGAGGTAACGCGAAAGACGTCCGTGTATAGTAAGGGATACGTCGAATCATAACCAACCCTACGTTCACCACAATAGGATGCTTTCCACTCGTTCCTCATCGAGGTCTTCCATGACCTCTCCATTCATGAGCCCCAACACGAAGCATTCGCCAATGAGCAAGTTGTGGTTCTCGCCATCACGCCTTATCACGAACGGCATTGGTGTGCCGAAAATGACTGCAATCTCGTCTCCAACCTGAGCTGACGAGGGTGCACAGCCGACGAAACCTGGGCTGGTTACGAAGATTTTGACGTGCCGTCTACAGTCTTCATCGTTGTTTCCATCTTCACAGCGGCAGTCCTCAACTGCAGCACGATCTCCAAAGTTTCTTGGAAGCCGTATAGGCACGAAGCCATGCATTCGGATGTTTGCATTCGTGGTGGATCCGGCTGATTCAGGTTCGAGATAGAGACGACGGTCATTCATCTCCTCAGAAGTCAGATAGAGTTGGCTTGGAATATCGCTGTTCGTCAAATCGCTGGCCGATAGCGCTTCGAATGAGGTACAGAGCTCAATATGCTCCCAAGAAGATTGCGATATAGGAGGTGATCTTGCTAGACCTCCATAATGTTGTTGGGGAATCAGCAGATACTGATATGCGCCACACTGTTTGATGCTACAATGTTCATACCGACCGCCCGCCTGATCGAGCACTTTGCAGTAATTCTCTGTCTCGTGTCCAACAGTGCTGGGGAGTAAAGCTTGGATGCTCAGAATCTTGACACCGTTTACTTATAGACATGAGCGTTTGGTAGCCGAGGAGTTATGCTGATGGTCTCGAAGCACGGTTGTGTGCGAGCGCCGCTTTCCAGAGGCTGAATAGCCGCGCTCTTGCATTGAAGCAACTGCTACCGTATTGCACTCCGTTTGGAGTTCCGGTAGAGTCCAGTCCGGCAACCATGACGGCCAATAATCGATCATGTCCTCAAGTTTAGCAACCCTCGGCTGGTTGTCGTGTGCTACAGCTCTCAGAAAAGCTAGATTTGCATTCTCGCCTTGAATACCCATACAAGCCAGACAAGCTTTGACGTATAAGTCCAAGACTGGTGTTGAATATTCCACTGGTAACAGCAGAGTTTTCTCGTGCTCTAGGGTCATCATGGCAAGAACGCCGTATACTTTGTCACGCGGGTTTGCCGCGTTTCGATTGCGGGTTACGCGCAACAAGCTTCCGCTACCACCAGCATTAGCATGATGGTCCACCAAGAAACGTCCAGAAGGATGAAGGCTTACAGATATCAGACGACACCATGCTCATTCCGTGCAACACGCCAACTACACGGACATTTGGAGTCCAGCCAGAAGATTGAGTCCCTAGCGCGAAGCGCGGCAACTTGATATACCGTGCCACAGTTCAGGAAAGTCGTGTTCAAAGCCATTGCAACACTGCAGGCAACCTCTAGAACTTCCCAGTCAAGCTCTGCGCTTTCAGTACGTATGACTGCCTTACGTGCAAGTACTATCTCTTGGAATGTCCTGATTTTGTTGACGACTTAGTGACTGTTCAGCGCAGGGTCTGAGGACAGGAAGATCGTACCATACGCGCGAAAACCATGTATTCAGCAAGAGTTGGTAGAGCAGTATCATCTCTTTATCCGGAATATGAAGTGGATCGCCGGGATCTTTACGAGCTGGGTCCAGTGCAACGCTATGCGGCCCAATGATTTCTACACCAGCGGTGCCTTCCTGCGCATGTAATTCGTTTCTGATCTCTGGAACTCGATGCCTCCAGCTGCTTAGCTTAAAGGCCGCTGCCCGTGCGTTGTTTATAAGGTCCGGAGGTATATCCGGTAAACATATGACAGCACGAGTTGCCCGCGAATAGATCTGTCCCATCAACGGTATCTGAGCAGCTTTTTCAGACTGATCATTCTGGTTTATGCATATTGCATCGATCCACAAGAGCCGACATCCCGCTTTAGGTGCCAGTGCAGCGAGGATATTGACTTGAGTCGAGGTCAAGGGTAGAGATGAATACTTTATCCCTTGTGGATGGGATATATCGCTGCCGCATGTTTTCCCTACCTGTTGGTTCAAAAGAGTTGCAAGACCCTGAGCAAGTGCGTCTACCCACACGTAAGAGACTGCTTCCAAGACTGGGAGATTGTGAATGGAAGCTTTGACCAGATGACCACGGCAAGTAAGTGCGGCTTCAGCTGTGTTGTTTAGCGCAAGCAACCGGATAGTTTCGCTGGGTGTTGATAAACGACGATACTCGTAGTTAGGAACAGGATAACAATGGCATGAACAGCAGACGTGGTCGCTCTTCTTGTTCGTGCACGGAGTTGGGCGCATGTTGGGCGGGCGTTTCGCAGGAGTGTATCCGTGGCGTGGGTGTGTTGTTTGGTATCTATGGAACTTCGATGGAAGACGATGGGGTCGCTTAAACCTTTCCCTGATCATGTCGGACACAAGAGGGGTCGGTTATACCTCAGTGCCGCAAGAACGTAACTGTTGGGACGAGCTAGACCTGTACTACCACATCGACCGTAAGTTCTCTGCATATGTATCGTGAGCGAAAAACTCGTAAAGTAGAAAGCTTTGAGGACAGCGGAAACAAGTAGACTCGTATGCTGACTTGATGGAAATGATACATCCCAAGGTCGTGTCTGATATTGCTGTTGTTAACTACCTAGGACACGAACTGAAGGCTGATGACCCGACAAGGTGGTCACCGTAGGTGAAGCAAGCGCCATGCATGGCGTCCATAAATCAGCCAAAGGCAAACACACAATTCAGTGTGGTGTTTCGGATGGTGGAGGATCAGATGGACACACAGCCCCTTTGGGAAAGGGCCTTGGCGGCGTCTTTCGGTCCGAATCGCGACCCTTTCGCGTCGAATCGCAGCCCTTGTTCCGTACCAATTACTTACACGACGCGTCCAAAAGCCTTTCAACCAGATCAACCCGTTCTTCAATATCTGCAAGATCTTTAGGGACGATGGAGAAATCAATGCCTCGCATGTTCAGCAGATCCCGAAACGCATCATCAATCCGCAGCCACTCCTCCGCATCGCCCGGCATCAATCGTATTCCATCATCTACCAGCCAGCGGCATCCTGCTTCACAGAGGATGACGATGCCCGCTTTCATCCGACTTTCCAGTTGGAGCCAGCTCCTTGAACCGAGCATAGCCGCGGCTGCTTCAGTTCCAACGAAACACTTGGCGTACACGATGGGGTCCAAGCCGGAACGATCACATATGTACCAAGATGATGCGTCGGAGGTGCTAGTTTCCAATTCGGCGGTGTACTGAGCTTCGAGGATGTGTTGCTGAAGCTGCAAAGCACGAGCCCGCGACGTTGTGATGTCCTCGCGGTTGAATCCTTTCTCTTTCAAAACCGTGCGAGCTACTTCACGGATCACTGGTGGCTTTCGTGCTCGAACTTCGTGAGTCGCGGCTGCTCGTATCCCCAATCTTGACTCCAACGCGTCGACTAGAGTGGTCTTGCCTGTGGATTGGGCTCCGATAATGTAGATGTTCCGCATCTTGTACGTTTTTGTCGGGTCGTTCATCGCTGTGTAACAAAGGGTAAGCGGGCGGTCTACCAGGCTTCAGGTGATACTGCTCCTTATCTTTTCTGTTTGTGGCGCGTTTGTGTTACGTTGCATAAGCAAGTCTCGCGAATCACGAGGACGGTAGCCCGCACGAAAATCTCTCAGCCTCACACGACAAACATCGCCAAAACCAACTGACTGCACGATGAGCAAGCTGAGAACATTCGCAAAGACACTACAGAATAACGTTACCCCGGAAGACGTGGCATGGGAGTTCGATGTTCCCGATCTGCCCCAAAGTCAAACAGCCAATACAGCAGGCGTGGTCAAATGCGTCTCTGTCATATCCACGGCAGAAAAGCAACACATCTCGCTTCGCTTCGAGTCTGCACCTGTTAATCGAGTCACCAGAGACGATGTTTTCGACAAATTTATCCTGGTTACCTTTGCTGACTTCAGACTGCAATGGCCTGCACTATCGGCAAGCGACGCCCCACGACCGGCCACCGGGAAAGAGAATGGCGAATGGATCACGCGCATGCTCGTGAATGGTATCACAATCAATGGCGTGGCCTACAATTTCTTCGGCCACTCCAATAGCCAACTCAAATCAAGGTCCTGTTTCATGTATGCCGCATCAAAAGAGCACATATCGGACAAAATTGAGGCTATGGGCGACTTCTCGAAGCTCAAATCTGTCGGCAAGAAAGCGAAGCGCATCGGCCTTCTGTTCTCAAGCGCGCAAGTAACACTCAATCTATCACCGGAGCGCTGCCAGGATATTGATGATGTTGTCTACCAGGAATATATCTTCACGGATGGATGTGGCCTGATCTCAGCCCAGATGGCGAGACATCTGGCGCAGAGACGTAACATTGTCTTTCGCAATTGCAGATACCTCCCCTCGGTCTACCAGATCCGTTACCGTGGCTACAAAGGTGTCTTGACCCTGGATCCAACACTAACAGCACAGACTTCGGTTCAATTCCGGAACTCCATGCGAAAGTTCAAGGATTCCCCAGACCACAGCTTCGCAGTCGTAGACTATTCCAAGGTATGATCCCCGCTCCCCTCTCACAGTGGTTCACGCACTGACCACATAGCCATATGCATTCGGCAGCTTGAATGACGAGGTTGTGGTACTTCTACACACGCTTGGTATATCACAAGAGATGTTGCTCGCCAAACAAGCACAATATCTCGACTTCCTTCGAAAAGCTAGCCAAGGTGACCTCCAGGCTGCGTTCCAATTTTTGTCCTACCTGGACCGTGTAGACCTGGCAGAGAAGCTGCTCATGGAAGGTCTCAACTCCACACTCGCAACGATCAAAAGCTTGGTGAAGCAGGAGTATGCTCGCATGATCAACAAACGCGATGAACAGCGATGTCGCATCTTGATTCCGAAGTCGCGGTTATTGTTCGGTGTTTGTGATCCAACGGCAAAGGCCGGCTGCCAAGGTCGACTCAAGGAGAGCGAGTGCTTCGTACGCATTACGATGGATGGCGATGGTAGGGCGCATACTATCATCAATACCGAAGTGCTAGTGACGAGAAACCCATGTCTACACCCTGGCGATCTTCAGAAATTCAGGGCAGTCGACGTGCCCGAGTTCTCGTACCTGACTGACTGCATCGTGTTCTCCACGAGAGGCAAGCGGCCAAGTGCTGACTTGATGTCTGGAGGAGACCTGGATGGAGACAAGTGTGAGTTCAGGTCTACAGAACTAATCCTTATCTATGACTGACTTGTAGTAGTCTTCGTTACGTGGGATAGCGACATCATTCCGAGAACGATGGCCGAGCCCGCGCAGTACCCGGGTGGCAAAGAGCTTATTACCTTCGGTGAAGTTACTGGAGATCTCCGCGCTGAATACTTCGCACGCTACACCAATGCCTCGTTAGGTAGAGTCAAAAATCTCTACATGAAGTGGGCTCGACTCGGCAATGCCATGAGTTCTCAATGCCAGCAGCTCAACCGACTATTCTCCCAATGCGTGGATGGCAACAACATCAGGATTCCCGAGAACTTAAAAACGTTTGAAGATCCGCCTGAACCTCGGTCGTCTGCGGCACCATTCATTCTGGACGTCTTACACGAGACATGCGCAGCACTCATACAAGCAACAGCAAACCTGAAACCAGAAGGAGATGATGACCCGGACATTATGGATTTCCTATTGGCTCGCGACAATCTGGCGATGTCAGAGTTTGAGTTGCTGCAAGTTATCGTGCGCTGGTGTGATAGACATGGCCGCAACATGCTGGAGTATCATAACTTCATCGATTTTAGCGCACTTACCGACGAACAGCAGATCTGGCTCCTGAGTCGACTACCGCCCTCTGTGACGGCGCCCAGCTTGATCCGAAATGGGCTAATGCAGTCTGATTTGATTTGTCCACAAGAATTTCGCCGCTTTGGCTTGGATCATCCACGATTACGATGGAAGCCGGTGTTCAAGTCAAGTGTTGATCGCATGGGAAGATTTCTGCCTGCCGTATGCCGCTCTTTGGAAGCCTACCACAAGAAGCTGATCGTGTTGAACGTCAACGAACGCCTGAGTGTCGCAATCTATGTACCCCAGAAAATCCTCCAAGCTAGCGAAGTGGCTGTGGAAGCCAGTGTGCGGGTCTTCGTATTTCCACACTCCCAAGGACCGCAATCAGCCAACTATCGTGTAATGCCTACAAAAGTTAATTACCGCCTCTACTCTGACGAAGGAATGTTTCAGCTTTATCAGCAGAAAAGAGGGAATACGTGGATCTTTTTGAGAGTGCCCAAAGGAAATGATGCACCCTACCGTGCTATATCCAGCTATGGTGATAAACGAAGAGCGAGAGAGCAGACTATGGACAAGAAGACTAACTACGAGTGCAAAGCGAGTATCGCACTTGACAAGATTAGCCAGGATGTACAGCGACACGTGGGAAAAGTACAAGGAGAGGCTGTACAAGGTGCAGTAAGTCAGTCGAGGGGCCATACCAACGCAATAACGTGACCTGTGATAGGAGATTTATGTGATTAGTAATCGAGATGTTGCTTCTATGAACGTCCTCGACCAGTGGCTTCACTACGTTGACACTGAGGAAGTCCTTCCGCTATTCGAGAATCTCGAGCTCGACTACACTATTTCCAAGCTGGAGACAGTGAGTTGGGATGATCTTCCGGAGCTCATGCGTAGCGTCTGTCGAGATAGCAATCTCTCCTCACTCCGGAAACTGAAGACCATTGCAGAGATACAGGATCTTCTTGACCTTCTCAAAGAAAATGACGAGAAGACTCGCCTTCGTGACGTCTTCTGTCACATCCTGTCCTTGGAAGCAAGCTCGGCGCTAGCACTCGACGGACGAAAAGTTGCGTCAACTCTGATGCATTATCTGGCCGATGCGTCTTACCTCACTTCGGCATTCTTCCGATCGCAAACGTGGAGCAGTCACAAAAGCGCCATCGAGGATGACTTGGTACCCTTAGCTCCTGCCATCGCAGCTCGAATAGTTCTGTCAGCAAATGAACTTGGAGGCTTTGTTCGAGAACCTCTTTTGATCTTGTTGCGGGAGCTCAAGCGACTCACTATGCAGAACTTTGCCGAGCTTGTGGAGATCATCGCTCTGACCGTCCGATCGCCAGAATCTGCGCTGGATCTACTTCTCGAAGTTCTGGATCCAGAAACTTCCCGGTTGCTTGTCGGACGTCCCGCAGCCATTCGCCAATTCACGTTGTCGTTATTTGGGATTGCTTTGGACCATATTGATGAGGCATCAGGCAGCAATAAACCTGAACGTGAGACGATCAAGCTCGCACTGGAGGGTCTCAAGGATGGTTACACGATCGTGAAGAGCATACTGCGTGTAGACTCGGCTATGAGTGGCACACTCAGGGTGGGTGACCACGTTCGGATGACTGTTACCAACCCTCCAAAAAATGACCCCATAGCGAAGTCATTTTCCATGGATGCTCTTGTGCTCAACGCGGAGCCAGGTGCTGTCGCCTTCAGATGCCTACACACACCACCTACATACCTCGATAAATGTGCTTGGAGCGTTACACAGTGCGGCTCGTTCGTTACGAGCAAGACTTCATTTGATGCTGTCATGGCATTCTACACCGAGCGAGAAGCCTGCTGCAAAATCTACGCATCGCTACTGGGACTCGAGGGTGAGAAGCAAACCGACGTCTACAACATGAATTTATCTGTCGCGCGAGATGCGACGCTGAATGCTAGTCAAAAAGATGCACTCACAGCGGCGATGAAGTATCCTCTGACGCTTATTTGGGGACCTCCCGGGACAGGGAAAACTCACACTGTCATCGCTATTCTAACGCAGCTTCTCAAGGTATTGCCAAAATCAAGACTCTTAGTTACGGCGCCAACGCACAATGCTGTGGACAACATGCTGAGAAGGTATGTCACTGACAAGGAAGCCAAGAAGTCAGGTACTATCGCTGTGAGAGTGTCAACTCAGGTAAGATTAGAGTCTCGCAGCGTCTCTACCGCTATGCTCCTCGCTGACAAGTTCCAAGCTGTCCAAAGTTGCCTCAGATCTCCGATCATACACTTGCGACGCCATGATGGGCAAAGATCTGTCGAGTAACCTTCCCGCTCGACGCAAGGCACAGAAGCGTATCAAGGAAGCGCGCTTGATCTTCACTACCTGCATTGGCGCAAGTCTCGGTCTTCTGCGAAGCGAAGAGTTCGACGTAGTTCTCGTGGACGAAGCGTCTCAACAAACTGAACCTACGACGCTTGTGCCTTTAGTCAAGGGCTGTTCGCGTGCTATCTTAGTTGGCGATCACGTTCAATTACGCGCTACGGTGCAAAAGAACGCTGTTCTGACTGGCTTTGACATCTCATTGTTCGAAAGACATTACAAAATGCCGCAGCGGAAGTTTGTGACGAAGGCCATGCTCGACACGCAGTACCGCATGTATCGTACGATATGCGACTTCAGCTCCACAGAATTCTACGAGGGCAAACTAAACACTGCTGTGGCAGATGATAGTCGGCCGCTACCAACGTCACAGTTTCCATGGCCGAAGGACAATCGCATGGTCTGGATTGAATGCGGCAGCTCAGAAGACTTGGGGAAGCAATCCAAAGCTAATCAAGGCCAAGTGGAGCTCACCAAGCGCGTTATGCAGCTCCTAACTACTGCCGCTTCTGATCCTTCCTCAAAGCCTTCGGCGCTTCCCCAGCCTTCTTCAATAGCCATCCTAACGCCCTACACTCGGCAGAGAGAAGCTCTCAGCTTTGCCATACCAAGCATCGAGGTGTCGTCCATCGATGGCTTCCAAGGTCGCGAAGCAGACATCATCGTCTTTGTCACTGTTCGCTGCAACGTTTCGTTCGACATTGGGTTCCTCGCCGACATGCGCAGATTGAATGTCGTCATGACACGCGCAAAGTGTGGTGTTGTGCTCATCGGCAACAAAAACACTCTCACTGGAGGTATTGGTGATGGGGGTGATTTGGATAAGAGCAAGCAGGTTTGGAAGAGGCTGGTCGAGAGGTGTCAAGCACTTGATACTGATTCGGAGCCATTCAAAAGCGGGCCCACAGCTTGAATAGCCTTATCGAATGGTTCAATGAAAACACTGATTGATTTGGGCTGTGCGAAAGCACCTGAATGTCACTCATCCCTCAACCTTCAATACTTCGCAACCTTCCTTCGCAGGAACCTATTTGTCTCATTTCGATCGATCCAGAGACCGTCCTCATGTCTCTCACGGGCTTGTCATAGGGGCGGATATGTCGAGGCGGTGCTTGATCTATAGCCATCTTGTTGTGCAGCGCTCATCTATAGCCTCCAAGCACGCGTTTGGATATTTTTCGGTGACTCAAGACAGCAACAGTGAAGTAGACTGAGTTCTGAATGTGTCTGCTGCAGCTCTCTCCTGATCTTCCTCTAAATCTTCTTGGGCTCATAATGTCTCTGTTGTGATTGACAGGATGATGTAGTGCGGAGCCGTCTCCATGTTCGAGCATCGATCTTCGCATCAAGCCTTCCATAGCCGTCTGACTAGATCCTAGGAATCAGAGATGTAATAGAATGACATACAGGTCCAATCCGTTGAACATCGGCCTTGGAATGCGCACGATCAGTCATATAGAGCCCATCTTATCGGTCAAACTTTGAGATGACTTGCAGGAGTTTTTGGTAGTTCGGACCGTCATGATTGCTGTACTTGACGAGGCGGGAATGCGTTGTTTTCAAAGGAATTGCTAGGCGGCCAGGCAGGTGGCAGGGTAGCAGAGTCCTGGTCAACAACCTACAAGACTATTAGCGAGTCATGTTACTTTGAGGACATTATTCAAGAACCTACGTTCATAGTAATAGGACAAAACCGGGGCCATGGGTTGCAGATTGCTTTTCGTAACAACAATATATACCGTCAGACTCTTTGACAAAGTGGAGGTGTTGGAATGCTTCCTCTAGGTCGGCCCACACTTGCGAATCTGCTGCAAGTACAGCTCGTATATCGGCAGAGGGATGTATCCACCACCGGTGGGCGGCTGAAGCAAGGCGTGAGCCTTTATGTGGAGTTCCGATGAAGATGATACCCGTGATGCTGCTCAAAATAGGCCGATATCGATTACTTGTGGCAGCTTGAACTATTGCCTATGAAACTGGCATCTATTAGAAGTCGATGCTTGTTGAAGGAATAACATCATACCTGCTTGACAACTAGTCCCCCAAAATTATGACCTATGAGCATCATGTGGGTCCTACACTGGGGCCAGCATTTCTACCACACGCGCGATCCCTTCCACTCATTCTGGCAAGGATATGGCAAGTGGATTATCATGATATTCGCATGCGTCTCAACCACGCTGTCTGCGATGCAAGTTGCGCTTACGGTCACCACTGATCCAGCTGCCTTGGCTGACACGTTCAAATGGTTCTCATACCTCATTCTTTGCATGATCTGGGTACAAGTACCCTTCGCTCTACTCTTATTTAGCTTTTTGGGTTCCAAGCAAGCCGTCGGCTGGCTGAGGGGAAAGATGTAACCACGTGGTGGATATCACATGACATCCTATTGTAGCAGGCGCTGCCCTGTGGGCAAGTGCACTTATCTCAGAGCTGAGAGCTCCTGTACCAGAACATCACACAACAGCACAACAGATAGCAAGACAATCGTTGATCACAGCCTCCACCCGACACTGCTCACGCAGTTACAAAAGAATGTGCTCCTCATATGGCAAAGCAGCATCTACCTTGAGCGCGACGCCTCTTGAGAAGGGGCATCTAACAATTCTGAGACCAGCTTCCAAGTATTTTATTGGTGTGAGATTTTTTTGACAATGGATCATCAGCTTTGATACGGATCATTGGTGTTCGGGCTCTTAAAACCACGAAGTTCACCTCCAGGAATCAACAATAAGTTGTGGCCCGACAGTTGTAGGGTCAACTGACAAGGTCTTTCGACCCTGCATGGGTATGCGCGCTGGCCTGGTCAGTACTCATATATATCGATCGTACTGCCGGTCGGGTTACCAGGTACCTGGAAGTCTGGCATGACCAACCACAAGTTCGTTAGACTGGGCCGGAGAACCAACGCCGCGGCCGCGGTAACAACTACATGCCAGTCTAGAATACGACAATTGCTTAAACTGCAACCACATCTTACACGACACATTGTTGTCCACAGTCAGCACATGCAAGCAAGCAAAAATTGTTCAAAACAGGATTATTGCATGCACACCAACCAAGACGGGTGCCAACACTCAAGTTCGTCAACATATTTAGCAACAATGTTGACCTACTCGCACTAT
The DNA here is from genome assembly GCA_010093685.1 of Ophiobolus disseminans. Taxonomy (NCBI): domain Eukaryota; kingdom Fungi; phylum Ascomycota; class Dothideomycetes; order Pleosporales; family Phaeosphaeriaceae; genus Ophiobolus; species Ophiobolus disseminans. The sequence goes on from MU006231.1 coordinate 260,035, forward strand.
CATGAGATCTTGAAGACATCGCTTCCACGCACGCATAGCCTAAACATCGAAATGGAAGCGATCCACCCATCGGGATGTTGAATCCTTCGCATCGATAACAACCGGCAACTTCATCAATTGCCGTTATCAGCCACAGCCAATAGTTTGATGGTCGCAGCCCTGGCGTCGTTAGGATTGGTCAAGAATACCCCAAAAGTCCGACCCCGCACACCCCACCCCTGTTACATTCGTGACATGGGGCTTGTCTCCACATTTTAGTCTACTTGCATGCCCCCAATGTAAATACATGTCATCTCGATCGCCTGCAATCTCTCTTCAATCTCGAATCGTTTGCATGCAACCATGCCGTTGGGAATCATCGACGACAATAAACTCGAGCATGTTCCCGGAACGGCTCCACTGAGCGAGTTGGGAAGGACAGACCTCGAAGTCGCAGCTTCAGGCATTGATCGTGGTCTGCTGAAGCACGATGCGACGGGCCAGATTGTGCTCGTACCTCAGCCATCCGACTCGCCGAACGATCCGTATAACTGGCCAAGATGGAAGAAAGAGATGTTCACGGTAGTGATCGCATATGGATGCGGCTGCGTTGGAGGTGAGGCGATGGTCTCGAGACTTGATGTCCGATAACTAACGGTGGATAGCTGTCGGACCATTGTTGACGCCAGCTTTTGTGCCGCTCGCAACCGAGTTTGGCGTACCGCTTCAGCGCTTTACACTAGGTGAGCAATGCCTACATAAGTATAAAGTATTACCACTCACACTTCATTACTCAGGCTGTAATGGATCTTGCATCGTTGCGATCGCTGCCGGAAGTCTTCTTTGCAATACCTTAGCTGTCAAAGTCGGAAAGCGCCCCATATATCTCCTTACCACGCTCGGCCTCGCCATCTCCTGCTTCTGGGCTGCAGAAGTCAAAAGCTTCGGATCATTGGCAGCAGCACGAACGATTCAAGGCTTATGCATGGCTCCTTTCGAAGCCCTCATCCCCTCATCCGTCGCAGACATCTGGCATGTGCACGAACGTGGCTTTCGCATGTCAATCTTCAACCTTGGCGTGTTGGGCGGCATCAATCTCGCAGGCCCGATCGCTGGCTCCGTCATCCAAGAAGGCTCGTACCGCATCGCTATGCACGGCATGGGTGGTGCATTCGTGTTGATGCTTCTTCTGGTCATCTTCTTCATGCCCGAATCAGCGTTCGCAAGGCAAGGTGTCCTCAATATCGACACGAGTGACCGAACTGTGGCTGTCGGCAAATCTGAAAAGGAGACCGTGGAAAGGCTCGAGGGCCACCAAAGAACAACCGGTGTATCCGAACCCCGCCATTCGTACACGAAGGAGCTACTTCCATGGTCTGGATACTGGGATCATGTGTCATTCTGGAGGACTCTGCTGCGTCCATTCTTCATGATCGCGTCTCCGATCGTGATGTGGGCAACGCTGCTGTTCACAATTTGCATCTCGTGGCTCGTATTGATCTCCATCACGCTGTCCCAGATCTTCTCCGCACCTCCATACAACTTTTCCGTCAGTGCCGTTGGTGCGACCAATGTATCGTCGTTCGTTGCATCGGTGCTTGCAACGCTAGTCGCTGGAGCGATCATTGATGGCGTCGCGAAGTATATGTCGAAGCGTAACCATGGAACCTTTGGTGAGTTCACCACCTTCCTACGATTCATGCCCTGGCTGACTTTGATAACTCAGAACCCGAATTCCGCCTCCCCGTCATGGTAACCTACCTTATCTTCACCGCGACTGGCTTTTTCGCATGGGGAGAATCCCTCTACAACCAAGACCCCTGGCCGATCCCAGTTATCGTGTGCATGGGTCTCATCAATCTCGGCGTCCAACTTGGTACTACGTCCGTCGTCACATACGTTAGCGACTGCCATCGCGAGCAATCTGCCGAGGCCTTCGCGATCATGAACTTCATCAAAAACATGTTTGCGTTCGGATTGACGTTCTATGCGAATGATTGGCTTGTTGTTCAGGGCGTGAGAAATGCTTTTTTTGTCATCGGAGGCACAACTGTAGCGGTCACGTTGACAACAATTCCGATGTATATTTATGGGAAGAAGGCGAGGAGTTGGGTTTATAGGTCCGGAGTGCTTGATAGAGTGTTGAAGAGGGAGTAGAGAGGCGAGCGGTGTTCTGAGATATCATGATGATCGGTGTACTAGTTCCGCGCGTCATTCCGCCATGCGGTGTGCTACCTCTAAGAATAGCTGCTTTAGTTGCTACTATCGATGCCAAGCGATCTGTGCTCACGACTACCTAGGTAAAGATCAAAGAGTGCCTTTGCATGTCTCGAATGCTCTTCATTGTTAAATGATTTCACTCAATTACTCCTAAGTACTACCTACATTGCTCTCAGACGTAGTTTCCCACTCACCTCCACTACTAGCCACACCCGAGGTATTCGCAGCCTCCGATGAGCCTTCCTGAGCTGGTCCTTGCAGGCTCGACCTTTCTTGGCTCGAGTATACTACAGATAGCGCTTTCTTAGGAGAAGGCTCAGGAGAAGGCTCGGGAGAGATAGTAAATTCTTTGCAATGCTCACAGGAAATAGGAAATAGGGACCTTAACATCTGCGCCCGCAAGATATCCGTTCAGTGTTCCACATTTGGGACACTTCCACATCTTAGATTTTGCATGGAGTTTAACCAAATCCAAGGGGTTCTTTTTATGATAGATCTGAGCTTCCTCTATTATAATTTGTTCCTCTACAGCAACCTTGACTTGAGGACCCCAGAGTGTGTCTGTGTAGCTCGGAGTTCTAGGTTTCGGTGTGGGCCTGGGTTCTCCGGCATTGGGAGCATCTATCGCAGACGAAGAACCCGCTGTTATAGGAGAGGGTAGTGTCGCTATGCGCGCAGAGAGGCCACTCAACCTTCTCTCGGGCTTTTGACTGATGAGAGATTAGACAAAACCTATTTGGGTTCCTTGAATACTTACAAATCGTCTGTAACCTCTTGCTCTGACAACTTTCTCGTCTGGGGTCCATGTACGAAATCTTCATCTTGAGAGTTGCTCACATTGTTAGAGTTGTACTGTTTAGATCTCAAAGTGGTGTGATTGTTGTGTGAACTAATGTGGGATATATCAATACCAGTGAACATGATGTTGATGTTTTGTAGTTCATGAAGAATATCGCGCGATTCATATAATGACTCTTCACTCAGCTGCAGTCACGGTGTGTGACTCCTATTCATGACACCGTTGACAAAATCACTAACAACATGACTCGGTACGTGACTAACTTTCGAGGTCGTACAACAAGCACCCACCCGTTCTGAAGTTGTACACAAATGCTTTGCCACCTTCTCCACTCCCCTTGCCCTCTTCATTTCGTATCTCGTACCATCTTGCTTTGTACTTGAGTAATAGATCGTGCAGCTCTTGGAGATATTTCCTCTCGGCAATTGGCATCCGCTGAATGGCTTGGCGCCATGAGTCCGGGTCACTTAATCGCGTCTCTCGGATGTGGTTCATGACCTCCTCTTTTGATTCTATGGCTGCAATGGGCGCAGAGTTGAAAGAGGACAGTAGCTCGGCGGAACGACTTTGTGCAGCTTCGACGATGGACCACTTGTTCGACTTCTTGGAGCGGTGCTGTGCTATGAGGACGTCGACGTTAGACTTTGCTGGTGATGATGTCGTTGCACTAGAGGTGATAATAGGTCTGGTCAGGCGCTGGGCTGCGCTACCTTCTCGTGCTTCGCGGTCTCGGAGCTCGTTGCGCAGGTAGTTCAGAAGGTCGCCAGTACGGAGATCGGTGTCTTCTTTCTTAGCAATGGACTTGACTTTGAGCTCTGGCTTATCTGGCGCGAGGCCATGCTTGACAACAATAACCCAGCTATGTCTGTCATCTCTGTAATGACGAAGAATGTCTTCGATCGAATGTGCATCAACTGCGAGTTCTGCGGTGTAACCGTGGGCAATGAGTTCAGACACCAGTTTGACGCCAGCAGAACGGAGTACATTAGGGTCGAAGCTGGCTACAAGACAATCACAGCGTCGTGGCATCCATGATACTGAAGGTGTGTCTTCGCCTGCATGCTTTTTGAGGAATACCGACCTTTCCGGCTTCTTCAGGTAGCGCGTCATCGAGTTGACGAGCCTGTCCCAACCAAGATTGACACCAACAGCGTGATAGCCCGTGCTTGGATGAGCATGACCTGGTCCTTTTGGTCGATGTTCGTCAATGAGCTTGTCGTAGCGTCCGCCTGCAGCCAGCACCTCGCGTTGTTTGGTGTCGAATAAACACTGGAACAGTATGCCACCTGTGTAGAACTTCTCATTGAGGTTGCTTAGGACGCTGATGTAGACCTTTCGCTTTACGTTCCAAAGCTTCATGTAATTAACGACCGAGCTTAGGTGCGAAAAGATTGCATGAGTATGATCAATGTACTTAGTGCCTTCAAAGAGGCGTCGCAGTTTTGTGAAAGCCTTTTCTGGTGTGTCTCTCCAGTCAAACCGCGCAAGGTCATCCAAGGATGTTGATGATACACCGATGTCCGGAGTACGCAACTCGCTCCGTATGCGTTGCCAGTTGTTCTTGTTGATGTTTAGCTTGCTTAGCACAGCTTTGACAGCGGGCCGTTGAGGAACACTGATTCGACAGAAGTCCATGACCAGATCCAGAAGGTCTGCGTGGTTGAGGTGAAAGCACATCTGGGTCGAGCCAAAGGATGGAAACTCCTCAATAATCTCATCAACAACTCTCAAAACTTCGGCTTCCTTGAGTGCGAGATCCAGTGTGTCATATGACAAGATGTCGAAATTAGCTTCCCCAATGCTTCGTGGTGCGCCTTCGCTATAAGTTTGGCGAAAGACCTGACCAATCGCGAATGTTTTCTCCAAGAACGGTGCACCTCGACCAATGCTGCGCGCATAGGGTAGTGTCAGATCATACGGCAGTTGAACAAGCGTGCCCGACTGGTCGAAGAGCTTCACGACAGTGTTGTTGTTGGCATAATGATCTGACCATGGTAGTAGCACTTGGCGCTGAATTTCGACAGCACCATGGCTTCGGAAGACCATTGCTAATCTGTCTTTGACAAGGTTCTGTAGTAACACATCGTTCGACTTGATCGTGTTTACAGCGATGCCCATGTCCCAAGCATAGTCTCTCGCTTGCGTGTCTGGCTTCTGGGAAAAGAGAGCGGCCATCATCTTGCCATAGTGCAGAGAGTTTCGGTCAGACAGGGCCTTGAGGGCTTCTTTGATGGCCTCGTCTTCGATCTGAACCGGCACGCGGATCTGCAACAATTCTGCGCAGCTTGGTCGCTCAGAAGGGCGGTGGCTGATCAAATCTTTGATGATACCACCCTGTCGAGCCTTTTCTGGCTTCCCGAATTCCGCGGGCAAATCGTGTTTTCGTTCCCGCAACGACCGTATAGTTTTATCTCGTTCCATTGCTGTCGTCAGAGGATAGCACATCTCGAAAAAGATGATGCCCATGGAGTACATGTCAACCTTGTCATTGTAACTGCCGGTGACATCCGAACTGAGCTCCGGGGCCACGTAAAGTGCTGTGCCTACGCTTCGTGTCATGTCTCCGTCTTGGATACCAGTGGAGACCTTCTTTTCGGGCCTTTGGTACTGGCCACTTGTGGCAAGTCCAAAGTCTCCAATTTTCGGAATCCCTGCAACGTCAATGAAAACATTATCAGGTTTGAGGTCGCGATGTATAATGCTATGCCCGTGGATATGTGCAAGGCCTTCCAAAATTTGTCGAAATAGTCTCCAGTACTCCTCCGGTTCATCATGGAGACCTCTGCGAATGAGATCACGAAGGGTTTGTTTTTCACAGAATTCCATTTGGATATACAGGACGGACCTTGCTGGTCGCTGTGGATTGGAGTTGGACATCGTGCGCTTTTTGACCATAGGAGAATGTGGTTCGATACTGGCACCTCCAGTGTCATCTTCTGCTTTTCGTTAGTTATCAAATTGTGATAGTGCCTAGATCTTGGGCCACTTACCAGAATCAGATCCAAAGACGACACCTGCAGCGTCGTCATCTTCATCCGATTGCGCATCAGATCCAAACTCGATCTTGGGGTACCCGCTTGAGCTAATGAAGTCTAGACCTCCTGTGCTCTGACTGAATCCTATACCGTCAATGTTGTCCCCCAAAATATCTGAACCACTTCTAGACTCATCCGTATCGAAAGTTGTCGAATCGTCATCGTTCAATTCGGAGATACCGTCAGCATCCTCTTCCGGCCAAGCGGTGTAGTAGCGTACTACGCATGGGTGATTGAGTCTTGACAACAATATGACCTCAGAGAGAACCTCAGTCAGTGCAGAGGCTGACTTCTGCTTAATCTTTTTGATGGCATAAACTCGCCCGTCAACCTTGTTGCGCGCCTTTACGACCACGCCGTAGCCTCCTTTGCCTAGGCGGCCCTGTTCTACCCAATCTGTGGCGTATCGCGAGTACGATCCTCCCATGCCAGAAGACGACTCGCGACGAAGCTTGAATTGGCCTAACGAAGTGGAAGAATTCCTCGATCGTATTGGTGTCGGAAGTTGCTCGTATACTGGTACGTCGTCTCGCAAGAATTCGGATGGTATGAGATCGAATGCAGATGGCCGCTTCTTTGGGTCAGCCTTGAAGAAGTTGCGCATGCTCTCTTGAAGTGGCTCTGAGCAACCCAATGCCTCTGAAAGGTCTTTCGGCGAGTTGTACTTCTGAGGCACATCTAGGCCGAAGAGCATTTGTAGGAAAACAACGCCAAGGTCCCACACATCAGCCTTGCGTGTGCGACGGGGATCTTGTGCAAGCTCAGCCGCGACCCAGAATGCTGACCTTGACGTCGTGGACGGATGTTCGCCTCTGCAAAGATTTTGCATACGGTGCAAACTGTCCTGAAATCCAGCGTCTGCAAGGCTGACTGAAAGACTTCCTGTGGAAGACTTCTTTAAAAGTATGTTGTGGGGATGGACGCGTTTGTGGATGATGCCGCTGCGATGAAGAAAGTCGAGAGCCTCCAAAAGCTCGATAGTCCAGGAACGAACCTTGGCAACGGGGACTTGGCCATCATCTTCTAACTTTTCGCCCAGAGATCCCTTACTGGAATGTTCCATGAGGATATTCACTTCCCAACCAGACGAAGGCAGATGTTCGATCTTGAAATCGAGTACAGTCATTATTGCTGACTGCCTAAGCCGCTTGACGTCTTCCATCTCTTCTTCAAATTCCATGATAGCTTTTTTAAGCTGAGGACCCGCAGCAGAGTTACCACCGCCTATACGAACACGTTTCAGAACTAGAGTGATCGTGGTCGCACTGCCCACAGGCTTGACTAGCAGATCCTCTGTGACAGCTCCTGCGCGGAAGGGGAGTAGGCCTTCGACAACACTGCAATCCACCATTGTGTCCTCGTGCGGAATGATGATCTTTCTGTCAAACGAGACATGATTTGGGTTGCTCTCTGTTGGAAAGTACGAAGTCGGAGTAATGCCAGAAGTTCTGTTCTTCCGCTTCATCATGTTGTCTTTACGGCGCATCTCTTCGCTGACCATTTGTTGTAGGACGCGATCTTCTTCGGCCTTCTCTTCGTCTCGCTTCTTTTGCAACTGTTCTTCTTGGTGCTTTGCAGTTTCCGCGGCGGCAGCTTCATGCACTGCCCTCTCAGCCTCCAGGTTTTCGAACGTGCCATCATGCTCGCGCACGGCGACTTCATCCTCGAGGATATCCTGGATAGAAGTCGCTATCTCATGAATCATTACCTCTCCAAGTAGTTCTTTGGGTCGTAGCTTGAGCAGATTTTGAAGTTTCTCCCAGGTCCTCTTTCTCAGATTGGTCGCGTTTTCCAGGATCAGAATCGGCAAAGATTTGGGGTAGGTGGCAGAGATTTTGGCGCACAATGTGACTGATATGTCGTCATTGGAGAATGATCTTAGCTTCAGTCGCAAGACCCGATCAGTGGTTTTCTGTGGTACGTTAGCGCATCTTCATGTGCGTTGAGTCATCTCGGAGGCGCATCAGAGACTTCCGAAATAGACATGTATTGCAGGTTACTTACGCTCCATGCTCCTGTGGCCTCGGATTCTTCATAGTCGTCCATGAATATGGCCCTCAAGACTTCGCGTTCATCTTCTTGTGCCTTCTCATAGGTTTCTGTGGGTTGAGAAGCCAGAGGAAGGCGCATAGGCAGCGACTCCTGAATGGGACTCGTCGCGGGTGAGCCGCCATTTGGACTCGTAAGAACATGCTGGTGTTGCCTTTTAATTTTTGGTGTTTTATGCGGTGCCATGTTGGGCTGTCGTGTGGTTGGTCGAAGAATCCGTCATGAAGAAGTTGACGGAGAGACTAGCAGCCGAAGCTGCCGCCCTACACTGCAAACATATCAATCACTTTGATGTTGAGGTGAAGGCGCGCTGTCCATGACGAAGCGCAAAGACTTTATTGCCAGCGCATGTAGAAGCAGCAATGGTGGGGCGGCGAGCTGGTAAGTGGGCCCGCTAGCTGACCCCTGCACGCGCTAGTGGCCGCGTCGCGACTTCCTCACGCCTTAAGCAAGACGAAAGTGAACGACCTCGAGCACTGCAGCTTCTCCCAGACCGAGCAACACAACTGCTGCAATCGCATAGCCTTATGGAACCTTTTTCGATCAGTTCCTGTACAGATAAATCCTCGATACAGCCGTCAATCGCGTTGCACACCATCGTTTTTCGCGAGTAAACAATCCTCCAAACACACCCGCGACATCACAACACCACGCAACCGAGCTCTCGTACACTCGTCTAAACGCCTTGGATCTCTGGAGAATACCAGGCTAGACTTCCACTATGTTTTCGTGGATTACGGGCCCACGCATCACCGATGCGATAGAAGACTTACAACCAGGTAAGTAGTGCGGGCACTGGAAGTATACTCACGTTCTGACGAACAACCAGAAAACAACTACGAATCTACCTTTCTTGAACCACCTGAGACGCCGGCCCACCATTTTGCAATAAATGCGTTCAAGCACGCAGTATTTGGTACTCCAGCACCAGAGGACGACAGCAAAGCTTCTAAGAAGCAGGACAAGAAGGCAAAAGTAGATGCGGCAAACGCGCAAATTATAGAATTGGCCCCACCAAATGACAGCGAACCGCCGTTATCGCCCTCGAAACAGCCTGGAGGGGTACTCCGAACTCCCGGCACAGCAAGCAAAGGAAAGAAAACTGTCTCCTTCGGCTCACATGTGGTGGACAACGAGGGGAAGCGTGGCAATATCGGAAAGAGTGGCATTCCGAATGACTGTCCAGGAAAATTCCCGAGTCCTTGGACGCCAGGTACGGAGTTGAAGCTGGACCACGGCAGTGACAAACGGCCGCGCACCAAGCTCACGGAGGCGCTGCTCGATGCACGCACAACGACCCAACAGAAGTCGGGACAGAAGCCGAAGGCAAGAGACGATAGCGACATCACGATCGACCTTGGAGCACCACGGTCCGAGTCGGGCAGGTACTGGAAGGAACAATATGAGAGTTATGCGGAAAAAAGCGAAAAGGAGATGAAGAAAGTGATTGCAAAGCAACAGCTAGCCAAGAAGTTTGCAATGAAAAAGGATGGCGAAGTCACCGAATTGGTTACCAAGCTCGAGCAAGAACGTAAGAAGTTCAAACAACGAGAACGGGAGCTAGAGCAACAGAACAACGACTCTCAGGAGAGACTACGCCAGGCGATGTCCGACAATTCTTTGGCGACTATCGAAATAGCAGCACTGAAGGCCCGCATCGCCGTGCTGGAGCGATCGATGACAATGACATCGTCTGAGGTGCTGCAGAGCAAGCCATCATTCCAAATCTATGAGGACATGAGCAAGGATGTTGTATCCCGTGATTTGGAACACGGGAAGAGTACTGATGTGTCCTTCCTGCCGTCTGTTGGCATGGCGTCCTTTGGGAAAGAAAACAGCTCTCCGAAGTCCCGTCGCAATAGGCGTCAGACCTTGCCTGAGTCGTCAGCTCAAGCAAGCGCTCCATCACGGCTAGGAACAGGCTCAGGGGAAGCTTCCGTCATATTAGGGAGATCTTCTCGAGCGCCTGCGCAGTCTGCTGAGACCTCATTTGATCCAACTCCGACTCCCGCACCCGCACCCGCACCCGCAAAGGAAGTGATAAGGTCGCCGCTGAAATCACGAAAGGCGGAATCGAGGAAAGAAAACACTCAGCCCGAACCACAAGCTGTTGTGCCCCCATCAAGTCCACTACCCATGCCATCACCCGGTCTCGACCCTTGGATGGACCTCAACGAAGAGAGTTCGTTACGTCCAGTGGACAAGTTGGCAATCACACACTACGCCGGATCACCTTATTCGAGACCGGAGTGGAATCCTCCGCCAAAGCAACATCGCGCACCGAAATCATCAACAACATCAGCAAATACCAAACACACCGCACCAACGAAGCGTGACCAGAAGGTCAAAGAGCCAACTACGTCTGATGGCAAAGTACAGACTAGCAGCCGCGATCGACCCACAGAACCGACTACGTGGGCGTTCAAAGGACCGTCAAAGATCAACACTGCCGAGCCTCATTGCCAAACCAGCGCTTCTTCGAGTCTTAAAGTTGATGCTCCAAAAAGAACCGACACAAGCTCACATCACTCTCCGATCGATCCCAAATTTGATGTATCTAAATTGACTGCACATCATGCGGAGGGCTCTGCACAGGTTACAAAGGATCGCGCAGAGGTAGGGCCTGCCGAGCGGAAAGCGGATGCGAAGAGACGACTCGAAGAACGGAAGAGGCTGAGGAAGAACCCTCCGACTTGAACTTTCTCACATCACAGGAGCATCGCCAATATTGCAAGATCACCGATTTTGCAAAGCACGTTGAGGGAGTTTTGGAGTTTTGGAGTTATCGTCGTGCCATGAAGGCTGGGCTGAAGTACATTGTTATTGGAGCATTGGAAGATACCTTTGCTTATCAGATTCAGTTGGGTCTCACGTTGTTCTACTATTCTAAAAATATTCATGCTTTTGAGCGTCTAATGGGTATCACGCGATGCCTCCCTCACATGAAGACCAACGCCAGCAAATGCAAATCAGCGCCATGCTCACAACACTTCACTTCTGCCCCGCAGCAATCTCCTCCAACGCCTTCGCAACCCCCACCGCGCTCCTCTCCAACACATCCTTCTGCCCACTACCAAGTTTCCCCAACACATACCGCGCCACAACATCCGGCTCTCTACTCTCCGGGCGCCCAATGCCCACGCCCACGCGCCACCACTTCGTCCTGCTCAAAGTCGCCTGACAGCTCTTCAACCCATTATGCCCCTTCGCACTGGCAGTCCCATCCCGAATCGTGACTTTCCCCAGCGCGGATTCTAGCTCGTCATGCACAACTACTAACCGCCCCTCTAACTGCGCGTCCCCGTATTTCGCCCGCACCTGCCGCAACCACTCCGTATACCCCTTCGCCACGCCCCGGCCGCTCACATTCATGAGCGACGTGCTCTGCCAGAACGTCCAGTCTTCGTCGACGGGGATCGGCGCGCCCTCGACGCGCCGGAAGCCTTGTATGATGCCGAAGGATATTTGCGTTGTATTTGGTTTTGAGACGAGGCCGGATAGACCCTTGTTGAAGGGCTTGTAGGCTTTGCGCTGCGCGAGATAGGATGTTACGATGTGGCCCGCTGAGTGCATGGTGTTGGCGTAGGTGCTGCCCGGGTTGCCGATGGAGCAGATCATGAGGGGGTACGCCGTTTGGAGGGCATTTTTGGCGGCGGGCATGGGGGGAGGTATTGAGGGTGTGGTGGAGGTGGGTTGGCGGTTCTTCTTGGGTGGGTTGTTGGGTGGTTTGCGGGGGCTTTCTGTGTCGCTGTTCGTGGGTGTTGGCTGGGCGGAGTCGTGCTGTTGTTTCTTTTGCTGGCGCTTTTCTTTTCGGCTGAAGGGAATCGTGATGGCGATTGCGGGGTTGCCGTCGGTGGGCTCTGGTGTTGAGGATTGGGATTGCGGAATTTCGGGATCGGCTGCAGGGATCTGCGTTGAGGCCGCAGGGCTGGCCACGTGCGCACGTGTTGGCGCGTTCGACATTCTGCACGCCTTTCCAAACTTCTGGGGGGTTTAGAGCGAAGTAGGAAACGACAGAGACGGTGTATTAGTAGCCGTGGTGAAGCATTGTTTATTTCCAAATTTCTTTCACAACCATGGTTGAAGCTAGAGACATTGTGAGCAGTGCCGCCACAGCCACAGGGAAGAGTCATAGTGGATTTGTAAGGGCGCTGCTGGCTGTGCATAGTGCTAAGCCGCCCTTCAGCGAAGGGTGTCAGTCTAGTGCGTCACAATGTAGAGTGACGTTGCGATTTGAAGGAAATTGTTCGATTTTGCTCGTTCGTCCCAAGTGGATTCATACGGCGGAAATCGTGCGATCACTTGGCGCGCATCATCGTCATCGTTCAGGAACCAGGGTCCAGACGCCGAACTATCACATCGCCACCAACGCGTGCCTGGTAAACCTCAAGTCTCACAACCCACTCTGAGTCTCCAGTTTCGCCTCGGAAATCTCATACTCACTACACACCCTACACCTCAACATGGCGGAAAGACAGCGCACGCCACCGCGAGCAACTCGCTCGGCGGGAAGGCTCCCACCAAATCCCCCTACGCCAGAGCAGATCCGGAAGATGGAGATAGCCCGTCTAAAAGCCAAAGCTGCAGCCCAACAGAGTCAAGCAGCACCTTCACCAGCGGCTGTCGTAGGCGCAAAGCGCGCATACTCGACAATAACATCCGCCCATGCACCCACCCAGTCTCGCAATGCTGCTGCGGCGTCTCCGCAAAAGCGCGATCAGAATGGAATGATACAGCCTCCGTCGAACGATTACATACAACCAGCGAAGAAATATGCGAGGTCCGAATTTATCGATTATGACTTCAGTAAGATGACGGACACGAAGGGCGGTTTCCTGAGCACAGTCGACGATCCGCACAACAAGGCAATGCGGAAAGGAATGGCGAAAGAAGAACAAAAGCCCGAGGAAATGACACTTGCAGATTGGGAACGCGAACGTATAAGGCGCAAGCTGCGCGCGAACCGAGCAGGGCCATTCGAGCCTGGTATCTCCATTCTAGACACTGTAAACGGCAAAGAGGAAGCAGACGAAGAGGCAGCCCTGCTCGAAGCCGCCGAGAATGCTGAAGTTGAGAACGGCACCTTCAAGGGTAAATACGGCGACGGCAAGCGCGACATCAAAGGCAAATGTCGCGAATGCAACTCGCTAGAAATTGATTGGAAATGGCAAGATATATTCGGTATCAGTGTCTGCAACGCCTGCAAAGAAAAGGAAGCAGATAAGTACTCTCTTCTCACCAAGACAGAAGCCCGAGACGACTACCTCCTCACCGACCCCGAACTCAAAGACGAAGATCTCCTGCCGCATCTCGAGCGCCCGAACCCACATAAGCAGTCTTTCCACGCCATGCAGCTGTTTTTGCGGTTACAAGTCGAAGCGTATGCGTTCAGTCCTCAGAAATGGGGAAGTGCAGAAGCGCTGGATGAGGAGTACGAGAAGCGGCGGGAGACCACCAAAGCACGGAAAGAGAAAAAGTTCAAAAACAAGCTGGAAGACTTGAAGAAGAGGACGAGGGTAGAGGCATACAAGAGGGCACGGCTGAGTGGTGACGCGGATGTGCAGTTCGGGCAGAAAATCAAGGGGAGGTACGATAAGCATGAGCATGAGTGGGGAAGGAGCGTACTTGATCCGGAGACGGGTATGACGAGGAAGAGATGTGAGGACTGTGGGATGGAGGTGGAAGAGCTAGAATTCTAGCTTTCCAAGTGCAAGGCATATGTGACTCAGTGAGGACTCGATGAGGTGAAGCGTTATATGAGATGCTAGATGATACCCAAGTGCAATGAAAGCGATGTAGCTTCAAATTACGAGCGACTACCAATGGACAACAGCTGCAGATGCTAGATGCCCATACGGCGCCCAGGGGGGTCTTCGAGTGCGTGAGTGAACGCTACCACCCTAGATACCCTGTCTAAACTATATTAAGATATTTTTAGCCGTATAATATAGCGCTAATAGAGTAAGAACACTGCTTTTGTAGTAATAGCGTTCACTCACGCACTCTTAGAACCCCCCTTGGCGCGGTATGGGAGGGTGGCCTTTTCATTGGCCACGCTAAGCCATTGTGCTACAGTCTCCACTAATTCTGGCCCACGCGTGCGATCCGTGTACAACAATAACACAGCCGGTCCTTTGCACTTGCTTCTTTCCAGTCTTTATTCTCGCACTCAGACCCAAATCCCACGAAAAACGCTATCGCTGTCAACGCAATCATGGACGTCGACAAGGACATGAGCCGGTACTGGCAAGCACTAAAAAGTCAGAAAGAGAACTTGAAAAAGGCAAAAGATCGTGAAGGTGAGAGGCCTCGTGATCGGAAACCAAGAGGACTGGCATACCTGCAGTTCACGATGGCTATGGCGGCCAGCCAAGCAAAGACACAGAGTGGAAAGCATCTAATAACGTCGACTTTTGTTCCGCCAGCGTACTTTCCGTGCACAACACCTCTTGCACAGCTTACACCCACGGCTATCAAGCACCTGAGGCTCGAGACTCACCATCGAGGCAAATATCTCTTCCTAAGCGTCATCACGCCGCCTAGCCGTATGAACGCGGTCCTTGCTCTGGCTGAAGATGATGAAGACGATGTTGTATTGCTGCAACTGTACCAACAAGAAGCGGAGGATGTTAGGAAAGCGACGGATGTCATCAGCGTGGGCACCACGTTAGTTGTCAAGGAACCGTACTACAAGATCACAGCGCACGGCGATTATAGCTTGCGTTTGGATCATCTCTCCGACCTCGTACACGTCGACAAGAATGACTCCAGAATCCCCAAAGCGTGGCGTCCGAAGAAAGCTGGTGCTGAAGAATCTGTTGAGCTGTTCAAGTCCAGGGGCGATGCTGCTGTAAAAGACCGCAAATACTGGCGAGCAATTCAAGAGTGAGTTTCTTTATCAAGTGAGCACATAATACCACTAAACAATAAACAGATACTCTTGTGCCATCTCTTCCGGAGCTACACCAGAGCGAAGTGAAGTGATCAAGCGCAACAGATCGCTTGCATATCTCAAGACAAAACAGTTCGATGCTGCGCTCTCTGACACAGGCTTTCCTAGCTTTGACTCTGCCCCGGTAGAGAAAGCGTTGTTTCGGGCAGCAGAGGCTCTCTATGACCTTGAGCGTTTCAGCGAATGCGGCGAAGTACTTGATAAACTTTGCGCTAAGTTTCCGAACAACCAACAGGCTTTGGCCATACTTGCGCGTGCTCGAAGTCGATGCTCAGAGCAACAAAACGGAGCCTACGATTTCAAGCTGCTTCAACGAGAAGCAGAGAAAATTAGGCCCCCTCAACTAGACCACGCTACGTACGTTGGGCCTGTCGAAACCAGACAAGCTGCGGGAAAAGGCCGTGGAATGTTTGTGACCTCGGCTGTGAAGGCAGGAGATCTGCTTCTATGCGAGAAAGCTTTCAGCCATGCTTATGTTTCGGAGGACGGTGCTGGCAACTCCAAGACCACGATCCTCATGCATGTCGAAACAGAGAAAGGCTTCATGGGTGGTCAAGCCGACCTCATCACGCTAATTGTGCAGAAGCTCCGTCGCAACCCATCTCTCGCTCCAGCTTTCCTCGCGTTGCATCACGGGGCTTACGAACCGGCTAAGGAGTCTACTGTGGATGGGACACCAATCATCGACACGTAAGTTACTACATTTGGACGACACGAGGGCGAAGTTACGCATGCTAACCACACTCACACATGCAGATTCCTTGTGGAGAGAATCATGTCACTCAACGTCTTCGGCTGCCCACTATCCAGCTTCAACACCTACAACGACTTCCTCAAGAACCAATCCAAGAAAGAGACTGCGTACCATTCATGCGGTGTTTGGAATCAGGCCTCGTACATCAACCACAGCTGCACCCGCAACGCCCATCGCGCCTTCGTTGGAGACATGATGATTGTACGCGCCACGCAAGACCTGGAACCCGGCACCGAGATTACCTTCTGGTATCATCCCCCCGACGGCACTGACCCTGAAGCAATGCAGAAAAAACTCGGCAACTGGGGCTTCGCTTGTACGTGCGCAATCTGCCAGGATGCAAAGGAGGCGAAGGCGACTGTCGCGGACAAGAGACGAAAGCTACTGAACACTCTCTTGGAAGCATTCAAAAAGTCGACGTCGCACAACGCGAAACTCAGCGAGGCTGAGCGCCTGCTCAAAAGCTTAAACGACACATACACTCGCCCTGCGCACGAAGTACCGCGCATCTTACTCTGGGACCCACAACTACTCATGACGCGCATGTACATGGCACAGAACAACATGAAAAGGGCCTTGGACTCGGTTCAAAAGGTTTTCGCATCGCTTGGATTCATCATCAACGGCTTAGACGCTACTTCAACGCCGTTCAAGGTCGTGAAGTGGGGCTTGGTTGTCGACACTCTAGTCGAAGCGTTCTTGCATGCGCGGACTGCTTTTGAGGCGATGATGGCCTGGGATGACGCGAAGAGAGCGGAGGCATATGCAAGATGTGTGTATAAGATGGTGGTTGGCGAGGACGCGTCGTTTGAGGCGATATATGGTAGAGTTGAGGGGTAGATTAGCACGGGACATCTGAATTCGGGATGCATTCCTCAACTGAACTGAGTCTTATCTGCCCGTTGTTAATAACCCAAGCTTTCTACAAGTCATACGTGTCTTTGTCTTTACTCAACAACCAAAAGTGTATCGAGCGGAAGCGACTTCAACGGTACACTATTACTACCTATCACTGTGCAGTTACAAGGAATGTTCGCATAAGAACCACGATGCCTCCAGGACGCATTGATGAAGCCCATCGATAGTGTTGCCATTACCACCCCAGCGGAGAAAACCAGACCATCCGCATTGTGGGCTATCACCAACTTGCCAAGACTGAAGATCGGGTTGTCGTCTACTCTTCCCGTTGGCTTAAATCATGGAATAGAAGCATGTCTTGTGTCTTGGCGTGCCAGCCTTCCAAGGAATGTTGGATCAGGCTGGACACCTGCACTAGACCCAGGGGGTGCTAGCTTGGGTATCAATGGCTGCAGACGTCTTTCGCGGTCGCCAGCATCTCAATTCGTAACCATGCACACAGCGGTTTGGATGGATACCTAGGTACATTGGCTCTTTATGTTCGAGCAAGTTGGGCTCAACAATTCCCTGGGGTGGGTCGTTGTGTGTGAGGGAACAGAATTACGTAAGGTTAGCTTCGAGGCTTCCAAGGTTTGTTCTATGCTGGGCTTACCGGTAGTCCGGCTTCAACTTCTGGCTCTTCCAAGATTGACCGTGGCGCTCAGATCGTATTTCCACTGCGCCGCCACACATTCTGCCTTGTAGCTGAAAGGCGATCGACAACATCACATCTGGCATAGTTTCGTCTTAGTCTTTATTAACCTCAAAAGCAGATCGCTTTGCGATTGTGCTCCCGCTCCGAAACAGGCAACGGCTCAACCCAAGCGGCTTTGAGGCATCTCATCGTCGCTTACATCTCTGCGCAAACATACATACCTAGATATCTTTGGTGCTTGACGGTGCTAATAAGTTTCTGGGCAGAAAACACGCTACCTAAATATGATGCCGACTTGGGATATCGCAATCCGGGGCTCAACAGCGGCGCGCCATGGTCCAAATCGTTCAATATTTAATTAGTGCTGAGCCTCGTTTACCTATTGCTCGCTTTGCCTCCTGTGTCTTTCACTCGTTCCATGATCTCGTGCGATCTCTCAATCGTTACTTTTACCACGCGTCTAGTCACCATGCGCTGCTTGAACATCGCAGCAGCTGTGTTGGCACTCGCCCTGTCTGTGGACGCTGCAACTATCACTCGTAATGCTCGTTGCGGATCTGGCGGAAACGGCTTGACATGTATGGGGTCTTGGTGGGGGAACTGCTGCTCTCAACATAGCTACTGGTACGTACTGCCTAGGGAGTTACGAGCCCAGTGCTATTTCTGTCCCACGAATGCTAACATCATTATCAAAGTGGTTCCACTGACGCTTACTGCGGCTAGGGCTGCCAGCCAGGTTTCGGTGAATGCAAAGGATACAGCCCTCCGGTGAATTCACCTTCAGCGTCAAGGGCTGCGCCAAGTCCTGCACCTTCTCCGGCACAGCCGGTCTCTAAAAACTCTCGTTGTGGTGCTGGATTCGGGGGCCGGACCTGCTATGGTGGCAAGTGGGGAGACTGTTGCTCGAAACACTTTTACTGTGGTAGTATAGATAACTACTGCCGTCCGAGTTCATGCCAAAAAGGATACGGCCGATGCGAGTCGGGTGAAAGCAAGTCGTCGACGCCTGTTCGACCTCCCCCGTATTCGTCCCTACGACCAGCAAGTAGCAGTATTCGATCGACACCGTCTTCATCAAGCAGAGTCGCCTCCCCATCGCCAGCAAGGAGCAGTAGCATCTCTTCTAGCCGAGCTCCCCAAGTGATATCGTCAAGCCGATTTTCAACGCCATTGGCAAGTCCTACACCAACAAGCTCGATCAGTGTTAGGCCTCAGACTTGCGGACCACGAGCTCAGTCTTGTGTTCTTATACCTCTGGGGATAGTCCAATCCTGTCGAAGTGCGATTCAGTCTCGTGGAATACCCATTACGACATGCATTGGACCGCCAGTCACGTCGCTTGCCACGGTGACTGTCACGCCGAGCCCAGCAGTCGCGATAGTCACCGTCACGGCCACAGTTACTGGTGGTGCCACGGTGCAATCCACACTCCTACGCACGTCTACAGCTCTCAGTACCGTCACCACCACGACTACGACTACTGTTAGTGCATTCTCGACTACCACCGTAACATCAACAACGTAAGTGACCCCATTCACGCCAAAAGTAGTTCCTAGGCTGACATCTCTTACAGCACAGCGTTAACAAATGTCGTTGTGCCTTACGTCCCCCAAGAAAGCGTGTGTGTAAGAGACCAACCCATCCGCCGCGCTGACGACCTCGCTCCCGACTGCTCCTGCTTCCTCACGTCGACGGTCAATGCAGCTCCTGTCACAGCAGCCACAACAATCACACTCACCGCTTCAACCCTGCTCGTTCAGCCTACCGCCTTTACGACATTCACAACTACGGTTGTACAGATAGTGCCTCAGACCGTGGTCGAATCCTCAGTTGTAACATCTACTTTGACCAGCACCGCCAGCGCGTCCTCTGTCGTAACCACCACAACTACGGCCTCGGCCTTGGCAACCGCCGTAGTCGTTGCATCCTTCTGTGATAGGCTGCGCCGCATCACCGGCCCGCCTGCCCTTCGTAACGGCGGCGTCGCTGTGTTGGGAACAAGCGGCGACGCCTTCAACGGCGCCAACGGATGCTGCCAGCTGTGTCAGGCCAATAGTAACTGCGTGTACTACGAGTACAATGCGAGGCAGCAGTTGTGCTC
The DNA here is from genome assembly GCA_010093685.1 of Ophiobolus disseminans. NCBI lineage: Eukaryota > Fungi > Ascomycota > Dothideomycetes > Pleosporales > Phaeosphaeriaceae > Ophiobolus > Ophiobolus disseminans. Next base: position 279,476 of record MU006231.1, read on the forward strand.
CACCTACAGCACTGAACTGAATGGATCGCCGACAAATCCGTGTAGAAGCCCCTCTTGTCCAGCCGGTGTGCAAAACTATAATAGCTTCGATAACGTTTCGGGGACCGAGTTTTACTCTGGGCCGTGCTTGGCGCAAAACCGTGGAGGAAGCTGAGGGTTGTATGAGCATGGCCTCGGGGTTTGGAGGCGCTTTTTCCGTCGCTGAGTTTGTTGTTGTCCTGAAGTTCAGGAGTCTTAATGCCAAGTCGAGTTTGGAGTGTGTGAGGTAAACAATTTACCAGATTCTTGTTCGATCCTGGTGCTCTGTAGTATTGAAACTTGAAGACACTTTTCGGCGTCACCGCTTGACTGTCTCCCTGGGTCGAATTTGTTGACCAGCTTCTTTTAATCAGTTGTTGTTCAACAAGCAGCTGATCCTCGCGACAAAGTATACGGCCTCTTAGGCATGGGTTTCGAACGACTAAGCGGAGTGGATGAGGATAAGAGCTCCGCCGTCATGTCGTCTGTCAGCTACACTAGCAGTGTGTTGGGGCTTACTATAACACACGTGAAGATAGACCTGCTGACTTCAGGAGTTAATGAGCTCTTTAGAGGGCCAATCTTTGATCGATTTGGCCTTACCGACAGCATTATCGACCTCCAGAAACGTTAGCGCAATCGCTGAACGGATTGGATGACGACGTTGCTGAATATAGTCTAACAGTCCATCGCACGCTGTTTCTCACTAGTGCTGGTTTTATCGGCGAAGGTCACCCAGGAGCTCGAAAAGATGACAAGATCGCCATCCTATTTGGGTGCAAAGCACCGTTTGTTGTACGCTGTGATGGAGATCACTTCCTTTTGATGGGAGAGTGCATTGTCTACGGCATCATGCGGAGGAAGGCTGTGTTGGACAGCGATGAACGCCGGATTCAAGACTCGTGCTTCTGGTGAAGGAGCCAATTGGTTGGTGGCTACTAGTGGCAATGCATGTTTATGCTGTGGTCGAAATGTTTTAATGTTGCGCTGGACTGCAGTGGTTCGTTGAGCAAAGTCACCACGCGTTTCACCACCCCGCTTTTGACACTATGTCGAGGAAGCGCTTTGCCCGTCCACTTTGATGTTTTGATTGTATCGCTCGTTCGAACACCAAACAGCTACGATTAGCAGAAATAGTCGATTTGACGGCTTTCCCGTCTTCGAATACAATGGACGAGGCTTTCAAAGGCAAGCCTTGGTTTTTGTCAGCATGGCACCTCAGTTCACATGGTACACTGTGGACTGCATCTCCACGTGACTCTTAGTCACTGGCTTACTCATCATGTTGTGTATATAATCGCTCTATGTAGCTCTCTCAATACAACAACCTTCTCCCTCTTTTCTGCCCTGTCTCTCACATCCGACAGTTTTGTGACTTTTTAGTGAACCTTGAGCTGACATCCGTAACACACTACGAATATGAACCTCTCTACCAGTATAACAAGGCGGAACGAGCGAAAGCGTACGATCAACGAAACTCAGAGATGTACACGGCACTGCCAGAAGTGCTCCGAGAGGAAGCCTGCGAAAAGCGATTCAAAGTCATGGTTCTCGCGAGAGTACTGCTTGACCACAGACACGAAGACGCCGATATAAAAGGGCCCTGCTTATGTGTACAAGGCATCATCGTAATTTCGTTAAGGAACTTCTTGACGATGCAAGCGTTGAGTACTTCCGAGGATGTTATAATACTTAGCTATCTACTCCTATGCGAGATAATGAGGCATACGAAGTGATCACGAGTCGGGCAGGCATGCGCATAAGCAGCAGTGTTATGGAACAAAGGAAGAGACTAGCTGACTCGCACTTTTGGCAGCATGTTGCCGGTCTGGAAGCGGACCCCCCAAGACTGCCCTTGTTGATCACCGCACGACCAAGATCGCACGAGGAGTCGCTCAAGCAGCCGAAAGATTCTCCCGAGAGTGGCGGAAGCGTCCGTGTAGATGCGTCGCGTCTCTTCGAGACCGCAGCTGGTCTTATTGGAGGAACAGCTGTATATACACGCAGGTGACGAGATAACGATATTCTTCGGTGCACCAGTTCTGTTCGTGGTCAGACAAGATCCAGAGCACAACCACTTTCTACTCATCGGGGATTTCTATGTGCTCGGCATCATGAAGGGCGAGGCGGTAAAGGATCTCGACGAGTCCAAAGTGGAAGACTTGTGGCTGTGGTAGTCACAGTACGGAACTAGTCATGCAGCACAACGGTGTGCCAAGGAATGCAGGTCGCGTTAAAATACGACGTGTCTTCGCTCTTGGTATGTTTCGTTTGGGAAATTTAGGTCTACCGTAGCTACGCCCGGTGTGTTTCGAGAGTCTGTCAAGAAATCTTTAGCGATGGTTTTCGTTTCGGGTGTTTCACAAACGTACTACGCTTACTGCTTGTAAGAATACGTGGGCCTCTCAACGCCATTCTCACCACTATAGAAAATATCAGATAGTGAACGATCGTTGGCCTTCTTGTGATTTCTTAACGTGACGTAACAGCTTGATCTGTCCACTGATACGCCAGATCGGTGATCCGAACATACCAAGCACAATCCACCGGAAGGCGTCATTTCTCAGCTTCTAGGTTACTTTTCCTCTGTTTGAGTGCCTTCTTTCGAGAGACGAAGCATGAGGTTTCTACCCCATAAACGCATTCGAGCCATGATCGTCGATGGAGAGCGCGCGGGAAGTTTTCGGTGTAGCGGAAGTAGGAGAAATGGTAATGGATCAAGAATAGGCGATTCTGCTTCCTCAAAAACCTTGCATCCCTTGTCACATTTCTCGATTCGTCCCACTGCTGCTACATGCCTCCTTGATCGATGATCATCATGGTTCCACTTTACATCTACTCCGAAGTGTCTCTTGCCATCTACGCCAGTGAATAAACCAGTTTGGAAGCGCTGCTCTTGAAGAAAGAGTCGAGATTCGAGATGGCGTTTGGTGGCGGTTTTCGATGAAATATCTAAGGCGCGATTTTGCATGATCTTGCTGGCATAGAAGAAAGACATTATATCCGCTAGACTGAGGCACCTTCGTGGTAGACGTCGGTGTTGCCGTGAGAAGAAAGCTATTACTAAACTGATCCAAAATGCAATGAGAAACCCGATCATGAGAGAGAGCGAGAGACCGTTGTAATTGCCGTTAAAGATTACCTGCTTGTTGTCGTCTTCTTCTTTTTCAATGATGACAAATCCAGCCACCAGAACAGGGAATGTTGGTCCGACTAAGCTAAGAACGGAAAACCAAGCTACAATCCAATGCTTATTGGCCAAGGCCGCATACGTTACGGCACCGGGAAGGCCCCAGAGGTAGTCCAAGAGAAGGCTGTCGTCGACTGAAGTATCTTCCTTGTACATGTTGACAAACGGCTGGCTTATTCGCATTTGTAGGTCCAGATTGACAATCCAAACTCCCGATATGACGGATGCAACACCGACCAGGATAATGCGAGCCACCACGTTTACTGCGTTGCCCGATAGGGAAGTCAGGTATTTCCATACGCGTAGGTCATATAAAATCTGACTCAGTAATTGTCCCAGTCCCGAGCTGTTTTCCTGGCGGATTTTGTCGAGAAAACCCACACTCACTATCAAAGCGACACTGGTTAGTAGCGTGGGGGGGAGCAATTGCCATTTTGGAATCAACAGTGTAGTAGCATATGGTGTCCGAATGCCCGAAATGTGGTGATCCTGCGGGCATCCGCAAAATGCTCGATGAATTTCCCGGTCGCAAGCAGTGACGGCATTATCTTCTGTGGGCAATCAGCGTGAAAATCAAGAATACTGGTATTCGCATTCCGCAAAGTAGTCATGGTTAAGTACTTACCTTCGCTACGTCCTTGACGTCCGACTCCATATATGACCTTGCTCTCGTGGCCTCTCTGCTATATCCAGTAGCCAAGACGGTATTCCAGGTTGGCTAACGCACGGGGTGGTATGTCTTGACCGGCTTCCACTAGTTCAAAGTCTCCGATGGTGTTCGATCCATGAAATAGCGATAGGTGATCTGCGATCGTTGTTGCATCCCATCTCAATCCTGTCTCTTTGTTGCTGAAGTACATCAGGAAACAAGTGAGCACAATAAGGTGCACGGAGTACAACACAATTAAGCTAATACCTGCAACAAAGTTGACCTGTACTAGTGATCCAGAGGCAGTTGGCGACACTGTAAGAAGGACTGCCTTGAGTGCCGTAACCCATGCGATTGCCCAGGTGCCGGTATCTACCAGCACGCGTTTCCAAGTTAATTCAAGCCACAGATTACGCATACCCATCACTCCAGGACTGCGGCGGAAGATGAGCCCTAGTAGCCAAAGAAGTGGAGGCGGTAGAAACAGCGCGGGGGGTAATACCATGTTGGCATCTACCGATCGAATGCCAGTGGCATGTCGTGATCTCACTCGAGTAGAGGTCTCATCGGCCATTGCTATGTAAGGACTTATTCGCGCATCGGCATAAGAGACGCTCCGAGCCAAGACTGTAGTTATAGTCCCGATAAGGGAAGGCGCGTATCGTACCATGGCTCCAATATCCGGGTATGATGAGTGGAATTCGCGTCGTGTCCCTGTTTTGAAGCACAACAAGCACAAGCCTGCAAGAACTACGGAATTGTAGACTAGGATTGCTAAGAGGCAGGCGTCATTCAAGATGTAAGGCTTCGCGTTGAGCCGTGGGTAGCCAGGAGGTACAGGGACGGGTCGTAATGTTGGCAGATCTTGAATGTGTTTTTCAGCCGAAGAACAAAAGTTACGAGCCTGTTGGGCACTTACCAGATGTCTGGCTCGACTCGGCACCAACCGAGCCTAGAGTGCTATGATCGTGATGTGTTTGAGGTATTTCGTTGCCATCTCCTGCGTTGAAAGAGTGGCGAGAGAGGGTCCGGGACGCGGAGGTTCGCACGGTTGTCATGACAGGCGTTACCAACGTGGGATTTCTGGTCTTCAACCCGGGGCATTAGACTGGGTTTTGAGCACGCAGACAGCGCACCAGGCTGAAATGGGGCTGCCCAGTTCGACCACCAATCAATAGCTTTTGTAGAGGCTGTGCAGCTTGGCAGGCAGCTTATGTGCATCATAGTTTCGTGATTGGCCTCGACTGGAGGCTTGCCAACGAGGCGTAGCATGCACTCGCCGATGTGCTTCTCATCCAAAGGCTGGCCGTTTGCGTCCATGCTTGACTACCACTTACATCTGCGAGTGTAAGACTGCGCCATGCATACCTAGGTAACCCTTACCCAGTTAGTGTGACGTTCCAGCATCTGGGCCCCATATGTACAAGAATGTCTGTGACGCGCTATAAGAGCATCTCCGAGGGCGAAATAGGACGTTGAAGCCAGACGAGATAGAGTGATGTTTGTCCCGATCACTAGCCGGGTGCGTTCTGTCTCTCACAGGCACGTGACTCGGCCTCGACCTCTTTCGGACTGCAAGTACACTCGCTAGGATTTGGATCCTTGACGAGTCGTGTCCACGAAGCTCTCGATGCAAGCAATAGCCGTTGAATCTTGATCGGTCATTGCGCAATCGTGGGGCCTAGGTGGAGGAGGAATGCTGGATATGGACAAGTCTCGAGTAGAGGACTCGTAATTGGGGCAGGGCGATCAAAAGGATATGGTCGGTTGGGGACATTTGATGCGACGAAAGGATCGCAAATAATTAACGTCTTGGTATAGGTATACGGTAGATGTTTTGGTGTTGAGGCTGCGAAGCGAGGACAGGGATGCGGCAAGCCCCCTCATCATCGTTAGCCGGTTGGCGCCAATGCCGGGCTCAATGATGGTCATTTGTGAGGAGAGATATCTGGAGTTGCGATGATAGCTCAAAGCGTTCTGTCCTATATTTTACAGATGGATGCGCCACCCCCGAAATCGATGCCGGTATGACGATCCTCTAGCGGCGCGGTACCTGATGCGTAGATTGTGACGGAGGGGTGCTGAAGCGCTACTCGATGCAGTTGGCAGGTCGCGATTGCAATCACCGATGACAGGTCTAGACCGCGACGATGCCTGCCTGACACTCGCCCTCTGCGTCCTGTCGACGTGGTGAAGCCGGCTGACGAGCACGCACGAGGGCGTGGGGCAGGTGTTGACTTCTCTCTGCAAGATGGGTTCCTGAGTCTGACGTCACCTCGAGCCTCTCCCCAGAATTAGCCACTCTGTTCCTGTGCGCCAGACATTGTTACTCATCGCGAAGCCAGAGCACGCGCACACAAACCTCCGGCGCTCTGCACCCGCGCCATGGAAAATCTGGACAAGCTCACCGCCGCAGGGCTGCCCGTCTTCGACCTCAACTCGGAGCACCTCGACGAAAAAGACTGGTAACACGGCGGCAGCACCATTGTCGCATGCCTCCGCTGACGGACACAGGTCTCAGTCGCCGCTCGGCCCGCGCGACACATGGCCGGGCGCGCTCAAGTGCCTGGTCAACTCGTGCATCCTGCCCATGCCCCACTGCTCGGCCATCTTCTGGGGGGAGAAGCTCGCCGTGGTGCACAACCTGGCGTGGGGAAAAGCGCGGGGCGACCTGGACGGCCAGGGCTCGACCGGCCATGTCAGCTACGGCGGCGAGGCGCTGAGCGCCCTCTCCAAGGTGCTGCGGGGGCGGACCGTCAAGGTAGGTAAGCATCGCCGCCGTCTGCTCGCGTGGTGCGCCCGCCCTGACGCGCTGCAGCTGCCCGCTTCTTCCTGAAAGACCTGCCCGAGGATGCGCACGAGGACCAGGTGCTGCTGAGCACGCTGCTGGACGCCGACGGCAAGCGACAGGGCGTCCTGGCCCAGCTGCTCAGCCAGGGCAACGTGGACCGCTACACGCCCATCGACGGCCTGGACAGGCTCACCCAGCGCAGCCATGGCCGCCAGGTCAAGGACTCGCAGACCCAGCAGACGAGCCGCCCGACGGGCACCGAGCAGGTCGACTCGATGCAGACGCAGCTGTTCCAGCGCTTCGCCGAGCTGCTGCCCAACGGGCTCGCCATCCTCGACTCCGAGGCCGAGGCCATCTTCGTCAACGACGGCTTCTTCAAGCTGACCACCAACAAGATCCAGAACGAGTTCCGCGCCTGGCCCGAGAGCATCCATCCCGACGACTATGAGCGCGTCATGTCTGCTTACCGCGAGGCCTTCTCCAGCCGCAAAGAGCTGCGGTGCGAGTTTAGATGCGCACCCTCTGCGACGGGCGAAGAGGGCGAGTGGCGACTATTCCTGCTTAGACCGCTGAGCGACGAGCCGGACGCCGGATTCATCAGCGCCATCGTCGACATCACCGAGATCAAGCAGGCCGAGCTCACTCAAGAACGAGCCGCAATCGAGGCCCAAGAGCGCAAGGAACAGCAGGAGAGGTTCATCGACATGGTGTCCCACGAGATTCGCAACCCTCTTAGTGCAGTGCTTCACTTGGCCGAGGAGATTCGAGAGGTCACCAAGGAAATAGGCGCAGCCCACGAGGACTTGAAGGACCAAGTTGCGGACATACTCGACGCCGCAGACACCATTCTACTCTGCGTCTCCCACCAAAATACCCTAGTTGACGACATCCTGTCCTTCTCCAAGCTCGACTCCATGATGCTGTCACTTGTGCCGCGTCGTAAGCAGATTATCCATCACTGTTGTCTCGCGCTAACTCGGTTCAGAGGTGCGGCCAAAATGGGAGTTTGCGCAAGCTCTCAGAGTTTTCCAGTCAGAGTTCAAGGCCAAGAATATCAAATTCCACTACGCTATGGACATATCTTATGAGGATCAGGGGATTGAATACGTTGTTGCCGATCTTAACAGGATGAAGCAAGGTACGGAACCTCGTGCTACGTCTAAAAGCCGCGCTAACAAGCTGCAGTCCTGGTCAACCTGATTACAAATGCCATTAAATTCACGTCTAAGAAGAATGGGGAACGGAAGATTGTAGTCTCCATGGGCGCCTCCACCGAGCGTCCAACTTCATATCCACCAAACGTCATCTATTTCAGTGAAGATCAAGAAGACTTCCATATCGACTCAACCATGACGTCTGAGTGGGGGGATGGTGATGCCATGTATCTCATGGTCGCCGTCAAGGACACAGGCATCGGCATCAGCGCAGAAGGCCAGGCGAAGTTGTTCGAGCGGTTTCGACAAGCAACACCAAAAACACAAGAAAATTACGGGGGCTCGGGGCTGGGCCTGTTCATATCACGCAAACGTACGTCCACAGCTACTCCTCGATCTATGGTTGGCTAACACCGCATCAGTATGCCAATTGCACGGAGGCGACATTGGCGTCAGTTCCAGAGAAAGTGAAGGCTCAACATTTGGTTTCTTCTTCAAAATACGTCGCTCAGATGGCTCAAGCGGAGATGGGAGGCCTCCATTCCAGTCTCGAAGTAACTCCGAAAGTTCGCAACAAAGTAGCCGGGAGCAGAAACCGCAGCCGCCCCGCCCGAGCTACAGTCGAGCTAATTCCAATTTGACCCAAATCAAAGAGCGACAAAACGAGCGTCCGGAAGCCAAAACTCTCACCAGCCATTCTGGTGTGGATGCCGAAAACACAAATGAGTCTTTGAAAAATCCACCCACCGAATACATGGCCGAGTCGCATCCTGAATCGTCCTCGGATCGTCGATATGAAGTGACAGAAAAGATAGCACGGGATATACATCCTAAACGATCAGAAGTCAACAAGGCCATCGAGGAACAACTGCCCAATCTGGACCACGGTGAATCACAACGACAAGCAGGCGCTGCAGCCGATACTTCGCGATCGCAAAGCAATCAACTTTCTGATGAGAAACAGACATTACTGCTCGTAGAAGACAATTTGATAAATCAAAAGGTTCTACGTCGGCAGCTGCAAACCCGCGGATTCGAAGTCTTCACCGCGAATAATGGCCAAGAAGCGATTGACGCCGTTGCCGAACGTGGCCAAATACCGACTAGCAATACCACCGATCGCAACTTCTTCGACGTGATTCTTATGGACCAGGAAATGCCTATCAAGGACGGGAACACGGCTACGCAAGAAATTCGCCTACTGCAGCAGGAAGGCAAAGCAGGATACAGCCGCATCCTCGGCATCTCGGCGAACGTGCGCGAAGCGCAGACTAAGAGCATGCGCGAAGCTGGCATGGACGACGTGATATCCAAGCCCTTCAAAGTGAACGACCTGGTCAAGCGCATACGAAGTGTCATGCTGGAAGCCGAGCCAGAAAGGAAGGGTGGAAAGTACACGGTGTCGCCGCCCTCGTCGGACACAGGCGACAACAAGGAAATTCAGATGCTGGAAGACCTTACCATCCGCTCCCGCAGCCAGGAAGAAGAATTCGAAAAAGGCCACGAGGGACCCAGGAGCGGCGGCGGCAGCGCGACGGTCGAGCTCGATGGCAAACAACAGGAAACGCAAGACGAGCTGGAGGATCGGAATCGGAGGGACGGCAAGGCGGGGAAGAAATCTGGGCGCGAGGGCGACTTAAGAGGTGGTGAGAGGTCGCAGAGTAGGCAGCCTAGATGAGGTGTCGATCTTTGTTGTTGTTGTTTTTTTGGTTTAAAATTGCATTGCGTGGTGTTTTGGTCTCTCAGGCTGGGATGGGATGGGATTCTGGATCAACGGGGCTATGATGGGATGAAATGGATGTTTGGGTTGCATTTAAATGGGTTCATAGACATGTGGCGCGTATGTAGTTTCAGTGATTACTGCTAATGCGATGTCCTTGGGCCTCTGGCTTGAGCATAATACTGTGTGCGCTGGATGATGAGACTTGATATGATGCTCAGAAATGGCTCCCAACAGCCCTCTCCTCTGCGTTCCTTACTTACTCGTCGTACTACTCATCTTCAACCCGCCATCAATCTCCACAACCGCCACATTCAGGGATGGTGGGTGGGGGGCGGGCTTAGGTATCATAGCGAGAGAATGTAGATGTAATTGTAGCTTGTGGTATGTTGGGCACGTATAACTGTATTCTAGTTACTCCTACTGTATGCCGCCAGTATTTTCCATCTGCACAGCCCACGGCGCAAAACGTAACATTGAACACCTGGAATAGAGAAAGCTTCCTAAATCACCCTGCATTCCTTACTTACTCGTCGTACTGCTCATCTTTAACCCCCCATCAATCTCCACCACCGCACCATTAACATACCTCGCCCCCTCCCCCATAAGAAAAGCTACTACATCCGCCACTTCCTCCGGCGTGCCGAGCCGCTCCAACGCGTTCCCAGTGCGCATCCGCTCGATCGCTTCCCCGCCCTTGACGATCCCCGCGTTGCTCGGCGTGTCGATGTATCCCGGCGCCACGCAATTCACGCGCACCCCACGCGGACCAAATTCCAGCGCCAACGACTTTGTCATCCCGATGAGGCCGAATTTAGTGGTGCAGTATACGGATTGCAATGCGGAGCCCCGGATCCCGGATATGGAGGAGACGTTCACGATGCTGCTTCCGCGCGATAAGTGCGGGATGCATTCGCGCGTGACGAGGAATACGCCTTTCAAATTCGTATTCACGAGTTTGTCCCAATAGGCGTCGGCGGTGTCTTCGAGGGGTATGGATGTCGGATTCACTCCTGCGCAGTTGAAGACGTGGTCGATGCGGGAGAATTGCTTAAGCGTGGATGCGACGAAGTTTTTGACTTGGTCTGTGGAGCCTACGTCGACGGCTTGCGTGTGGGTCGGCGTCGGGATGGAGGATGCGACGGCTGAGAGGGCGGAGGCGTTGATGTCGCAGAGGGCGATGGAGGCGCCGAGGGAGGCCAGTTTGAGGGCTGTTGCGCGTCTGTGGAGGGGTTAGTAGGCGTGTATGTGTGTATGAATTAATTGGGATGGATGGGGCGGACCCGATGCCGCTGGCTCCTCCCGTTACGAGGACGACTTGATCTTGGAAGGGCTTGTCCATGGTGTGTGTTTTTGAGTTTGTTAAAGAGTGATATTGGTTAAGTCGGCTGGTGTTTGTGGTTGAGATCGCAATTGCTGGCTTTGGTGAATTGGTGCATGGTGGTGCGGTGCAAGTGACGATGTTTGTTTGCGGAGAAGTGGGGTGAAGTGGGATGTTGAAGCATGACTCGCGTGTGCATCCTTATCGAAGCAAGCAGCCCTGGAGTGTCAAGCTAAGCTGCCCACGTGATTCAGGCCATCACTGAGAGATGGCGAACAAGGGAAAAGTGGAAGTCAACGAGGTGGGCTGGTTTGTCTAGTGCTCTACGGACAACATTCAGCATCGTTTTTTTACTCGGAAACTTCTCGCAAATGGTGGCCGTTGGCCATGCGGTGACATACTTCGCTGTACTCGTAGTAAGGAAAGATGAGTCTTCGTTGTGTGTTTGTGCCAGGGCCTTAGAAACGGTTTCCGATAATGCTCATACTCGACAGAGCCTCCTCTAACAAATTTGTCAGCCCTGAATCAAACAATGACCGAGGCTGCTGCTGCAGCCCAATAGCAAAGCTGTGCGACACACCATGTGCCCCAGGCAAAAGAAGGCAAACCCAAAGTCTCAGCCTTGCGACTCCTCCTGAGCGGTTGCCTAGCACAGTGCATGAGAATCGCCACGCTCTTTCCTGCCATTTGTTTGTTCTCCCGGGCTCTGCATTGCTTATGCAAGAGTCATGTCGGTGTCCCTCGAGCGCAATATGCCGCACCTGGAGGACTGCCTCTTGGTATCGGGTCATCAGCCTGAGGCCGCACAGAAGGGCGACATAAAGCCTACCATTGTCCATGCATGGGCAACGATGCGACCTTCATAATCACCGGAGCTCAGCCTTATGCGCCTGACTTCCTACCATTCGTTTTGATCACCTGCACAACGAAGCTCGCAAGTCCCTCCTATCAGCTGAACAAAACAGCCTCGAGATGCATTTCCTGGCACGACGAACCACCGATCTAGCCCTGCAGCGCGAGAGGAATGCTCAGCGTGCACCGACACTGCCTCGTGATATCAAGACCGGCCGGATCCAAGAGAAGTTCGCCGCATACAATGATTTTCCTTGGGCGGAAATCGAAAGATTCCTGAAGAGGAAGTGGCCAAACTGGACCAACTTCAACCCAACGAGAGTATGCAAACCTATAGTTATAAGTAGGCGGTGCTGACTGTCTTGATAGTCCAATGCCTATTGGCAATTCGAAGTCCCCGAGAGATTGACAGAGGTAAGTTCAATGCGGTCATATTGTGACCGTGGCTCAGCTGTTTCAGGGTGACAAGAACGCGCTCAAGGAGTTGAGAGATGCGCCTAAAAGGAGGAGGCGCGCATCGTTGTCGGACTCGGAGTAGGCGCAACGTGTATCATAGTGGTGAAAATTTACGACGCAATGAAATGAACTGTAACCTGCTGTTCTGCGTCCGCGTGCCCATGTGATTGACACCGGTGAGGAGAAACAGGGAGGAAGGCGCCTCGGCTGGTGGGGGCTTGGAGGACCTAGCCCGTGCCGACCGTCCCCAACGAACGCGGGCCTGTCCATGCATCATGCACCACCCCACAGCCGCAGCTCAGCCTGGAGGCTTTGCCATTCGTCGCCATCGCTCAAGTTCTCAAAATGATGCATCTTCCGTCCTTCTTGCTATCGCCAAGCAGCTGCATTCGAGTTCACGATAATCATTGACACAATGTTACCACCAGAATTTCAGCGATCTTATCGGGAGAGGCTCAACTACCCCGAGAGCCTTGTCCCAGGCAACACGTCAATATACAGCTCAAAGTTGAAGTCGTATAGAAGACGACTTGATGATGCTGAAGCTGAGCTCTGTCTCATCGATGGAAAAGATGATGTTGCCAACATTTTCGACATCCCAATCATCGACCTCGAGACACATGACGGGAAAGGTCAGTTTGTTGAAGCAATGTCGTATGCTCTGCTAATCGGCCCAGCGATGCGAAATCAAAACATCCACTCGGCCTCGAAGCTCACCAAGTGGTTCGGTGTCGAGCTTTCAGACGACCCGGGCAACCCAGGTTCTCAACAGGTTATCGCGAAGAAGAAGGACCCAAAATGCCGTTTGATGTACGCATGCCAATTGTCTGGTTCATATAGTGATACTGACCTTCCAAGTTACATCTACGGAGAACACTCGCGCGACAAGCTGAAGACAACGCGCAGCAGCCTCGCCGAGATCATGACCTACCACCAGGTCATGCCTGCTTATCTTGACTTCATGCTAGTATTTGGAGCGCAAAGCGACCCCAAAGACCTTCGCTTTAGTGGCTTTCGCGAGCAAGTCAGGTTAAAGATCCCGTCTTCTGCAGTCGCTATGCCCACGCTCGGACGAAGTGGTAGGCACTATCAGCTTTGTTACAATCTAAAAAGCGTACAAAAGAAGAGCAAAAGTTCTGAAAGCATCATTCTCGATGAATGGTCAATACGACAGACAGCTGTGTACCATCATTTTGATGTAGAGTCTGGTACGTGTCTGTGGATCGTCACAAAGGGTGGCGACGACCTACTGGAGCAGTACGAGGAACTGATCGGGCCCAATGGGAGGCCTGAGGATAAGCAGTATAAAACTCCTGGGCTGGCCTTGGGATCGAGTTTGTCTACGCATCTCCTGTTCTGCCACTGGTCCACAGAAGACTGGCGATGGTATTCCCAATGGCTCGAGGAGGTATTGGATCACGTCGTAAGTCCGAGAAGAGCGTCGAGCTTAGTCACTGCTAACTGGCATAGAGCGATATGGCAGTTTATGGACCCAGAGGAGAAGGCTATGCGCACAAAGTTAGTAGACGAGTCTTTGTACGTTCATCTGATTTGCCTACTAACGAGCTTCAAGGAGTATAAGCCGTACCATATCCAAGATCTGCAACATTGGCAAGATAAAGCCAATGAAGCGGTCATGGTACTGGAGGCCAACACTGATGTTCTGAAGTCGATCCACAAGTTCTACCTTGCGCTTATCGATCGCAAAGATTTTCCGGATACGCTGAAGCTTGCGTGTGAGGAGGACTTGCGGACCTTCATCTCACAGCTGGACGAGATCATCAACGACTTCCATATGCAAGTGGCACGAGCAAAACTTCTCGTCACCATAATATCCGACAGGAAGGAACTCATTCTACAGCATTTACAAGGTCAGGCCGCGGAACGCACGGAGAAGCTGAACAAGAACCTTGAGCGAGAAGCCGTGGTGATGCGAATAGTGACTATCGTAACGCTCGTCTATCTTCCAGCAACCTTCACCTCTGTAAGTTTATCGAATCGCAGCGAAGGCAATGGTGCCGAGACTGACGGCCCCGCAGACATTCTTCAGCACCGACGTGGTGAAGTATCAAGATCAGGATGACAACAATGTTGTCCATAAAAACGGTTCCTATTCACCGCTAGCCTTGGAAAGATGGCTCCAAGTGACCCTTCCCTTGACAGCACTAACGCTGCTCGTTGCATGGTCGACGTACAAGATGTACGATACGTCACGAAGTGGTATGACTGCTTCGGAGCGCATCAAGGACATTTGCAGCAACGCAATGCCCACGTTCGTCACACCTAGTGACAAGGCTCAAACACCGCTTTATGGTACTATACGGCTGGGTGGTAGTTCCCGAACAGACTCAGCTTGGCCATCAGCCCGGCTAGTGTCAAACTTCCTCAAGCCAATCCGCGCACACACAAGGTGGCCGCAAAAGATTGACTCTCCGTTGCCATTACACGACATGGGCAACACGAAGACTGGCCCTTGAGCACACAGGCGCAGTCACAATAGAAACGAACGAAGCGTTATGCGGAAAGCTGCCAGCCACCAGTGCCTTTACCAAAGCTTAATCCTTCTAGGACAAGGTACGGGCCGCCTCACAACAACTGCTTGCTAGTGGACAGGCTTGGTTGCCGAATCACATCTCGGGTGGGGCGAACACATTTGTCGAGGTGCAGGCGGGGTTGGCGAACAGGCGTTCGTGTCGCTCGAATCCTTCGCGATTCGACCACATTGCGACAGCAGCATCACAAATGGTAGGAAAGCAATAATGACACATCATGTGCGATTTTGTCCAAAGTCTCCACATTTCTCTTAGATATTCTGTTGCCTGATACTCAGCCTTCGTCTGCATTATCGGCTCAGCCTTGTTGCCTCATCGAGACATCAGCTCGAGCCGCCACAATAGTCCTCCTCCAGGGATGCATTGGCCGCGACTGGCGGCAGGCGCTGGGGTCCTGCCGAAGTTCCAGTGGTCAGTGCTTCTTCCCGGATGTATTAACCATCGAGTGCCCCGCTTGTTAGAATGAGGCTCCGCAACATCGTCTCCCATCTTCCTCCGGCCAAATTACGCGTCGCATGGGGTGCGCAATCTACCCGACTGTTTTCTGATCTGCGCTTTAAAGTCGTTCTGTACGCGCGCCGCCTGCGTAGCTTCGGCCTTGTTTTTCCGTGTCCTATGGGGACCTCGACAACCTTGCTCACGGTTGGAACCACGTCAGAATGGCCGGCCAAGCGCAGCGACACCGCTCTCCGACACTGGACGAGTTCAGGCTACTTCTAGAGACAAAATGGACTCGTCCCGTAGCCTGTCAGAATCAATGCGACCCGCCCGGCACTTGCGTATGTCAACGCCACATTGTCCACGTAGATGCTATGAAGCAATGGTGGCTGAGGAAGACGTCGGAGCCGGACCAAACTAAGTTGCTCCGACTACTTGATGAGATGCCAGATGAGATGCATCCAGCTCGCAAGTTCCCACTCGCGATCCACAAGTTGTTCACTGAGAAGCGCTCCGGTCTCACAGTTTTCAGTCTACTCTTGAAACAAAACCGTGGCCACCTCATGGATCGCTTCTACGATTCCGGAATCCATGACAACCATCTTGCTATCGTCAGGGACGATGCTCTGCGAAATAATCTTCGGCGAATCATGCCACACGACGAGGTTAACGCTGTTCTGGACGACTTCAATAAGCACAAGTGGCAATTTTGTCCCATGGAGCTCAATTTGCACATGAGCCATAGCCTACAAGGAACTAAAACTATTCCGCCATTTTGCCATAAAATAAAGATGGGCGAGAAGGGTGGTACTGCATCGATATACTGGGTGGCTGTGGAGAAAAACTTCATATCGGACGAGAAGTTGCGGATTGTAATCGAGGATTCGCTCTACGAGGACCCAGATTATGGAGAGGTAAGCTTGGTTGTTTTCCATAATTGGAAGAGGTCCTGCTGACTCGACATGTTTACGGTAGTGTTATCAAATGGTCCTCAAGTCCTATAGTGGCAACAAACAAAGTGTCTATGAACTGGAAAAAGAAGCTTTTTCTGGCCTCAGTTCGAACGATACAGTACCTATCGTGCGTTATCTAGGATGTTACACCCACGACTATGGTGAAGGCTCGACTTCTGACAAGACATACAATCTGCTCTTAGAGTGTGGCGAACGGGACCTGTATCAAGCGTGGGCGGATGAGACCAACGTCCCGCCTGTCCGTGCCGAGGAAATAATTCGGTTCTGGAACTCACTCTTCGAAGTCGCGAAGGCTGTTCGTCATGTACACCACCTCGAGGTCCCACGACATGGGAAGAGCGCCCCTCACAGATATTTTGGGTACGTTGTAGCTTACATGTCTGGGTGCTGTAAGCTAACGGTCGCAGATGGCATGCAGACATCAAGCCCGACAACATCCTCGTCATCCGAGGTCGCTTGAAGCTTGCCGACTTCGGTTACTCGCGGTTCGCCCCTGCTGCCCAAATGAGGGATGGCATCGTACCCACAGAGCTGATCCACGGCTTTACAGACACATATGGTTGGTTTCTTGTATTTCTCCGCCCATGTCATCGAAAGCTTATACCTTGCAGGCGCACCTGAAGTATTTCGCATAAGACGAGCGGATGGAACCATGTCTGGAGTCACCCAATCAATCGATACCTGGTCACTTGGCTGCGTGCTATCGGTTGCTGCCACGTGGGCCGTTCTAGGTTTCCAAGGCGTTCGCCAGTTTGAACAATTACGACAGCTTTCGCCATCCAACCGAAAAGAAGGCATCACGTACGATCGTTTTCATGACGGAATACAAGTTCTACCAGAGGTCAGAAAATGGCACAACTATCTCCGAGGGCACATACGCCTGTCGGACACGGCGACTGTCTCTGTCCTGGATCTTGTCGAAAACAACATGCTCCAAACAGAAACAAACAACCGCTTCGAGCTGGAAGAGCTTTGCGATAAGCTTGAAGAGATTCTCGAGTCAGCGACCACAAGGGTTAACAGTCTCAAAATTCACTCAAGAAAAACAGATCCCGTGGTATTGCAAGCGCTCTATAACATTGAGGCAAAGGCACATCAAGAATCCATCGAGCGAAGATCAATCCCACTCAACCACCCAATCGCAGCGAATACTGGTCCCGAAAGCCTCAACCCACCGCAGAGGGCCAGAGCGACAATGCAAGTACATAAAGAGCGCATCATGCAGAAGAAGCCGCTCGGGCAAACGCCATACCGCAGGGAGATTCTTGAGAAGGAACTCAAGGCGAATACCATTTTCACAGAGGATGGTGACAGAAACCTTGAAGCTCACAATGGTGGCTTTACTGACAGTCCCACGGACGCTCACCCTGATGGCGACGCTTTTGAGATCGCTCGCACGGCAAGGAAAAGGAATCCAGTCGTATCGGGATATTTGCCAAGCGTACAACCACCAGCCGCGCTTTCTTCTCCTTATCAAGAACCGGCAAGACAATCGCAATACTTGTCGCAATACAAGTCCAACGGCAATGATCTTGAGTCACAAGGGCTTGTTCGAACTCATCATCAACCAGCCACAGCGACGAATCCGGCGAGCCACGTGCCATTGAGCGACTTCACTGGAGCAAGACAAATTGGCCAAGGTACTACTGCAGCGATGCATTCGCCAGAGAGAATCTATTCGCACTATTCGTCATCGTCTCCAACAACTCCCACATCCCATACTGGTGCTTTTAGACCACACTTCCCATCGCCCCCAGGGCCGACGTCTATCACACATTCACCTCAAAACCCTATGTCGCCAAACGCAATCTTTGGGATTGATCAACCGGGCTTCTCGCCCACCACGGGGCACAATCAGCAATACCATTGGCAGGCGAATGGTGCTCCACAGCTTAACAATCCCAGTCCGAATCACTCCAACTTTCGAGAGGAGCGCACGTATGAGCCGAATCATAGTGGTTCGGGCATCGATGAATCATATTCACCGCCCAATCCGCTGATAACGGTGTCTCATCCTGTCGGACCTGTATCGCCAATGACGCCCGTGAGGCGTCGCGACACCAGAGACTACGCAGCAGAGAAGCAGGTCGTCGTTAACGATCACTCCGAAACTTTACATGGGTCATATGAACTTCTTCCGCTTTCCGTTTTAGACCTCCCTTACGACGTTTGTTCCGTGCGAACATCGGTCGACCATGAAGACCCGAAAGGTAAACGCGCAATGTTCAAGG
Source organism: Ophiobolus disseminans (assembly GCA_010093685.1). Lineage (NCBI taxonomy): Eukaryota > Fungi > Ascomycota > Dothideomycetes > Pleosporales > Phaeosphaeriaceae > Ophiobolus > Ophiobolus disseminans. The sequence goes on from MU006231.1 coordinate 297,822, forward strand.
GCATGTTCGGAATCGAAGAACGAAAAGTGGACAAGAGTCTCACCCAGACTTACGGCGATGGTCGCGAGATTGTAGGTGTCCATAACACTGCGGTCATGCATGATCACACTAACGTGAACTAGATTTTTGTCGTTGACAATGGTGCATCCATGTTTAATCACTGGCCAATTGTAGTCTTTGTTGCCGAAACGTTGGTCAAAAGGGCTGCTGGCTTAGACAAGAATGGTGTTGATCTCAAATTCACGATCGACGCATCCGAGCATAATAAGCACGGGCTCAAAAGAGATGCGGGCAGGAAAGAGTTTCGGGCTGCCCTGGATGCCGCAGCCCCCGAATTTTCCAAACTCAACGATTTTCAGCCCGACAATGAGTTTCAAACCGACATGTTTACCGTCTTGGATGAGATTGTCAAAGGCTGGAAGAATAGTGGCAAGCCTCCGACGACTCTGTTAGTCCTTACTGACGGTGTCTGGGCGAACACTATGGCAAACTTGGTGGACAACATAATACTCAACCTTGCGAAAGAAGCATCGACAAGCAAACACGTAGGGAAACGTCCCTTCAGCATCCAGTTCATCCGATTTGGAGAGCAATGCGTAGAGAAGCTTGATAAATTGGACAACCAATTGTGCAGCGAACGTGGCTTTCGAGACATCGTTGACCACTGCTCCTGGCGCTCGACAGTGGAGAAGATGTTCAAAGGCAGCATCGACAGTCGGCATGACCAGTACGATCCTGTCGAGTTACCCATCACACACTCGTATCCTGACCTCGTCAATCTCTTCCGCGTCTTCAACGATGAGTCACTCCACGAGAGTGATCAGTCACACGCCAGCCTCTTGACGCCCCTCTCGCCACGTCGATCTATGTCACGATCGTCCAGCCACAGCTCCAAATCAGGATCTCATCAGCCCAAACGCGAATCCATACCTCCGCCACGTTCGGAAAGCTGGAAGTTACCCAATCGAGGGCTCTTCTCAGCATAGAGTCATCTGTATCACATTCATCCTTCGACTTCCTTCGCTTCGCATCGCATGGACCTGTTTGCATATTCGTTGTACATATTACGCATACTTTCGGCATTTGGCAGGCAGATCAAGATACCCATAGGACGGCGTTCACTTACTATTTCAGCCACGACGCGAAGAAGACATCTTGCATGCAAAAACGCAATCTCAAAAGCGCATATAGAATAATTATGAAACTGCTCGACACACAGAATTACATAGACGTAATTATACTACATCACTACTGTGGACGCTCACTCCTATGCCTCCCACTCCTACTTCCCCTCCCCCCACCACCCCTCGCTTGCTCTTCCTGCAACTTCCTAATCTCATCCTGCACCTTCCAATTCGCATTCGGATCGTCTGCGCGTCCATGCTTCTCGGGCTGCAATTTCGACATGCCCGGCACATGTTCGCGCAGCCCGAAGTGACCGAAGGGCTTGGGATCGGAGACTGTAGCAAGCGGATCTTGTACGCCGGTGGGTAGGCGCGCACCTTCGGGGAGCTTACCTTTTCGGACGCGTTGATGGTGGGAGGGCTGGTGGGCAGAAGGTGCTGGTGGGTGGTGCGAGGCTGGGTTGGCCCAGTCGTGCGCGCTGACCCCGTGACGACTTGGGTGTGGATATGATTGCATGCCAGGCGCGCCAAATGCCGGCGCAGAATTCCTGGGCTGGTCGTGTCTTCCCGACCCGTGACGTGCCGAGGGGTGCGCGGGCTGTGGGAAATTGAACGGCATAGACTGCGCGCGCTGAGAAGGTCGACCTGTAAAAGGGTCGAATTCGACTCCACCATTAGCCTGTTCTTGATGCCTTCGAATATGCCGCGATGGCCGTTGTCGCGAGCTGCCTTCCACCCTGTGGTACTCAGGCATATAGTCCTCTTCATCGTAGTGCTTGCGATGCTTGTTCCTGTAGCTTTTTGGTGGGACTAGTGTTCTGCCGCCGGGTCCGAGTTCTAGGGGTGGAGGAGTGCTGTGATTGCAGCCCATTGTTGGTGTTGGTGCTGTGCTAATGTGTCAGTGCGTTGTAGGGTGGATGTGGATATGGAAGTCATGGGCGTGGTGTGGTGTAGATTGGTCCGTTTGCGACAGATGATGGGTGGCTTTATGCGCGAGGTGTGTGAACATCTTTGCTGCGATGATGTGTTGCTTGTGAGGTAACAACCTTGACATAAAGGACAATACATGTGAAGTGGTGTAAGTTGTTAGTATAGATTGATACGCTATTGTGCACTAAATTTTACCAGCTCTCAGTCACTACTGCTCTTCACAAATGTACATATGCCCATGCAGTTCAGAGAATATGGCAAGGACTAGCATTCAACTATCAATCCATAGGAACTACTATGCCTCACCTACCAGCACTACCTGGAACGACGATGCGACCCCGAAGATCCGCCATGAGGCATCTGCGGCCCTCCAAACTGCGGTCCGAACGGATTCCCTCCACCCCTTCCTGATTGCCCCGACCCCGGTATTCCGCCCTGTGGAACATTGAAGCCCATAGACGGCCCGCGATCTGCAGCTGGACCTCCAAATGGATGACCCGAGCCACCTCCTCCCATGCCCGGCCCAGGAAACAGACCGTCGCCTCCTCCCATACCAGGTCCAGGAAATACACCACCCTGGCTCGTATGTTGGTGTCGAGGATGCTGATGTCCATTAGAGTCAGGCTCATAGCCATTCATGTTTGCTCCTCTGCGTCCGTGGTGTCCGCGTTCTCCTCTAGGCGGTCGGTCTCCATGTGACCGTCTGCTGCTTCGATTGAACTTGGAGCTGATGAAGATGTCGAAGAAGCCTACCATTGTTGTTGCAGTAGTAGTATTGCTGTTGTTGTAGATGTGGTTCTGATTACGTGCTTACCGTGTGTCTTGGTTGAGGGGGGGAGTATGATGGGGTGTAGATCGAGGGTGAGCGAGGCTGGTGTATAAGTTCTCTGGCCGTGACGTGACGTGACGTTGCGCTGCTGGTCTTCAGTGAACGTGAAGTGTAAATTCACGGTACAGCTTAACGGGGACACATATCGATGAAGTAAGCTGTACGTGTGAGCCAGAACAGAGTGACAGGGTGCGAGGCTATGTGAAGCGTTAGCAGGTGTTGATGTGAAGGCAAATGATATGTTAGCATTCGTGATGTCAAGCAAAGTTATCAGCCAGCACATAAACACGCGTGCGATAGGAAGTAAGATGGGCCAAATGAAGGTTCATTCGAGCTACTTGTGGGTTTTATAGCAAAGTGTGTGGGGTATCATGCAATCCCAGAAAAACGCCGCTGCCATGGACGCATTGTCACCAGCCTGAACGACTGAGGTAACGAAGAAATATGCAGACCCAAACCCAAATATCCGTATGAAATCCACGAAGGAGATGTCTTTCGTGCTGAAACTCCATGGTTCCAGTATATAGAGATCCTTGACCTAAGTGACAGCCAGTTCCAAATCCTCCCTTCATGTTGTTGGTATGCGCAACACACAGTTCAGATTGGTCGTGTTACATGAAATGTCGGAAAGATGTCGAAAATGGGTACGTGCAGTCGGGCACTTGACTTGTACATAAGCTAGATCAGCAGTAAGTAAAGGAAGATAGCAACAGGGGCCGGGCAGTCTTACGGTGATGACAAGATACCAATTTCCCGGAGAGGTGTTTTGGTTGCCTAGGCAGAGCTGGCAGGGGGCAGAGGACCGCCAAAATTACCGCCAACAGGAGCGCCAAAGACGTTCTGGTTGGAACCACCTTGGCCATCCTCGTCCTCATCATTATCGCGCTGAGGATAGTGATAGCGAGGAATTATGGTGTCACAGTCGCTGAACGAGACGCGCTTGCGCTTGCGAGGCGCGCCGGGGCACTCCAATTCGCGTGCGGCCTGGAGCGGGGTACGAGGTGCAAGACGACCGTAGTCAACGGACTGTTGGCGCCTATGAGCGCACACGAAGGGAACGCCGCGCTGATCTGAAGCGAGCCGGTTGGATGAAGCAAGGGGAAGCACCACAGACAGGAAAGTGCCATACAGGACGGGCGCGGGCCTGTACGGCATGACTAGATGATAACGATCAGTCTCCTTGTACGCACGCTTGAGGGTCACGATGTAGGACTGTTGGCCTACGAAGCGCGTAGGCTTCTTTCGGGGAAGTGAGGTCTTGGGCGTACCGGTCTCCTGCAGCGTAGCCTTTGGAGAATTAGCACTGGACATGATAGAGCCTGACTTCTTGTTCTTGCGTGTCCACGCCATTCTCAACTGGGGGACCTGGTGGCCCTCGGCGATCTGCTTGCAGCGAAGCTTCAAAAGAGCTTGCTGGAGCGCACCGGCTGTGCAAGACTCGCTGACGACCTGGGAAGCTTGGTCGAAAGGAATCTGAATTCCATTCTCGCCGCAAGCCCAGACCAGTCCGAGGGCCACATTCTTCCAGTCGTTGTCATCCCATTTAAGAAGCTTCGCTCGCGGCTGGCGTGGCTTACGAGGAACACCGTCTTTGTTCGTCTTCAGAACCTTGGACGGGCGCCGCTCCTCATAGCCACTTGAGTCGCCCTCGCTCTCAGACTCTGGTGTGTAACTCACTGTATGCTCAACTCCTTCCTCGACCTTGACCTCGTCCTCAACTTCAGTGCTACCAGAACCTTCCTCGACGGTGAGGGTTGGCTTGCCCTCTTGAACCTCGGGGATGGCTGTGGGAACATCGTAAGCAAATGATGTGAACGGGTACATATCATTGCCGGGAGGAGCAGAGTACAACGACAGGGACGCGTCGTAGAACTGGTCATAGTTGCCGTCACCGCCACTGTATACATCGTGCAGAGGTGGGTAGTCAGTGAAGGCAGTATCACCGCCGTTGTAGGCATCGTATGGAGCAAAGTGCTCGCCGCCGAAGGCGTATCCATGACGAGAGAACTCACTAGCGAGCGCGCCATGAGAGGCGTCGACGTAGCGGACGTTGTCGCTCTTAGCTGGCTCAGCGCCGGTGTTGGCATAGCTGTCAGCATTCTTGTTGTCGAAGTCGGACATGGTGGGCTTGTAAGTCCTTGTTCGTTCGAGGTTAGTTGTCGTGTTCTGGATAACGTGCAACTTCTCGTCGTCTGTCTCTGGACCCACCACGGTGAGTTGGTTGTTATGGTAGTGCGCCATGATGGTTGTCTTACGAGGATGCGAGAATGTCACGGGTGCAGATCGCGTTGTTCTGGTCTTTCAAGCGGTGCGCCTAGGTGCGATATTAGTATGTGTGTTGTGGGTGAAAAGCGACCTGGGGGTGAGCTTACCTTTGAGCGAGTAGTCAACGGAACGGAGCCAGCAAAGGTTCAGGGAACCAAGGCGAGCTTTCAGTGATGGAGAGATCCACGAGCAAAGAATCTGCGCGCTGTTAGCATATCGTTGTCAGGAAAAGCTGTGGCGAGCGATGGAGTTCGAAAATGGTGCGGGGAGCTCGAGAATCACAACAAGCCAACACCAGCAGACACGACCTTGCAGGCACTGTAACTGAGATGCGAGGCTCGATGCTGCGATGGGGAAGGTGGGCGCAATGCAGGGGAGGGTTTGGGGTACATACCGAGGAGTTGTGGGTGCAGAGGAGAGGGAGAAGCAGCGACCGAAGGCTTTATGGAGGGGTAATCGGTCTCCGCGGTGAGCGTGAACACGACGTAAGCGACAATGAGCTCGTTCGGACCTCTTGCTTAGGCAGGTATTGTTCACCCCACACGGAAAAGCTGGTGTGAAGAGCGGCTCGTGACCTCTGCCTGCAATAGATCCCTGTAGCAGATCAACTTCTTGGTCGCTACAGCCGTTGCAAGCAAGACTGCCGTGCACGGAGATATAGCAGCCAATGAGATGATCCCAGACGCCAGCGAGCTAGTGTACGGCAGCGGGCAAACACGCCGTGACTGCGAACGTCAAAGCTGGGGCGCCGATATTGTCTTAAGCGAAAGGACCCTGCACAAGTCTTGTAGAGCCGTGCGGATCTTTGTAGCGTCGAGCTGCTCGAGGACCGCCGCCAGCCGGGCGCTGTACGCTTCGAAGTAGATTGTCAAGCACCACCACAGCTACTATCACTCTCTTTGATCGATGACGAGGCTGCTGCTCAAGTTGCTCTTGTACCTTGTCTCGATGCGGATATTGCAATGTAACGTGCGGATATCCGCCAAGCGACGATGTTCAAGTGAGAGAGCGTCGACGACCTGTTGAAATCTTTGACTGTGGTAAAGACAAGAAGAGTAGAAGCTCTTGACGTGCAGTATATACTTATTTACTTAGCGTACTCAACGCTCGTTTGGCGATGTGGGGCCTGCTGGTGGCGAAAGCGGAGGTGAGCAGGTGTTGGTATGGCTCACGTGACGAAGAACCCGTGTACCCTTCTGCTGGGACAGCGCTCTGACAGGCAGCTTGGCTTAAGTAAACGGCGGTGACGTCGACTTTGTTGAGAAGTGGCGGGATACGTGAGCTTGTTGAGAAGGTGTAGCGGGGCTAGTAGCCTGTGCCGGGACGTGGTAGGTGTCTTGGTAGATTGAGTTGTCGAGAGCCGAGTCCGAACATGATCATGTCGATCATCGAGCTGGAGGGAAGGTGACAGCATTAGCAGGGAGGATGGCGATATGATAGCATCAAGAAACTAACCCAAGCATGCCATGGAATACGTAGTGGAGGTGATGATCAAGCATACATGTGTGCTTGTGAACACCAACATCCACATGCGTAGCCCAAGATGCTGTGTAGAGGCTGTCCTCGTGACCACGTTGGCTCGTGGATGTGCGGAGTGTCTGTACGGACCAGTGTAAGATACTTAGAGTTTGTGGAAACAAAAGAGTGTTGTGGCAAAAGGATAGACGTGAAGACTGAAAAAAAATGTGAGAGCAGCTGAGGAGAAAAGAAGGATGAAAGAGAAAGGAAGGACGAGGAAAAAGGAAGGATGAAGGAGAAAGAGACGATGGAGGAGAAAGCAAGGACAACGCAAGAAGTGATGATGAATAGTAACCCAGAGAAGTGTCCCTTAAGAAAGTTTTTACCTTATAAAGAGGTAAAAGGGACCAAGACGGTAAAGTCAGATCCGATGCTCTCACCAAGTCAGAATACTGCGATCGATAAGTGTATAGAGAAGTAGCGGTTCATGAAGAATCGCGGCAACGGATCCGACTGGGGAGTAGACCGAGAGCAAGGACGACTACCCTCAAGACTTGAGTGACAACCCGTTCTAGGATAAGAGTACTCTAAGCAAGCATGGTTCATAGCGTGAAAGTACTCATTCTGTAAAAAAGAGGCTGAACCGAGCGCCAGTGATAGTCATAACTCTCGGCGTGGAGGGTTTCGGACATCTTAGTAAGTTTCCTAGAATGATCTTACCTTTCTACCATGAAAGTATACCTCGTTGGCATATGAATGAGTGAGCCAGGGTAGACGATCAATCTCCAATGGATCATACCAGGATCATGATCGAGATGATAATGTTTTCTTGCAAATGCGTTTGACACAATCTCCTGATGCTAAGCAGAAAAGGTCCCAAAGGTCTGTGCCATAGGTGTACTTGTTTGTACGTAAGTGTTTAATGTCTTGTCTTCCAACCTTTGAACAAAACCCTGCCATCTAGGGCATGGCGGTCTTTGTCCTTAGAATCCCTCGTGATATGATTAAGTCGCGATAGTAAAGTGGCCCGAACAGCTTACCACAACCATCCACATCCCGAGTATAAGAAGGTTTTTGAAGCTTGCGGAGCGGCGCGACAGAGTTATGCGCGCCGTGTAGTTGTAAATGGTACGGAACGAGAGCCTCTATCTAGCTGCCAAGTTCAAAACGGACATGATAGTCTGCATACTGGGTTATTAACAAGTCTGAACCTTTCAGTAGAGAAATCTCCAGATTCCTCCATGGTAGCCAGCCAGCTTTATCAGTGCGAGGTATCGTTTAGTCCAGGAATTAGTGCGTTCGTCGAAAGTCGGTGTACTTACCACATGACATCTTCTCTTCCAAACGGTCATGATGCAGCGAATTGCGACAAAGAGTCGAGGGTATAGTCCGTATGGTGTAATCAAGGCGTCTGTTCCTTTGGTGTTGCCGCGATCGATGGGCGACATAAATCTTCGAACCTGCGGGCCGAGTGCCGCATGGGGTCGGTGTGGTCAACAGACGCAGCCTAGAACGAACGGCGGTGTCACCTAGCAGCCGTAGGCATACTTGAATCAGAAGCAACCCAGACTCTCTGCGAAGTCTCACACAGCTTCGGTCGCTGGTGCGGTGGGCGTTGACGCGCTGGCCGAGTTTGAACGCGCCGCTGCTGCTCGCCGAGTTCTCAGTGTGAAGCGCGCGCATATACTGCAAGCAGATGCTGTGGTATAAAGAATCAACAGAGCCTACAGAGTCAGTTCAGGGGCCTGGGAAGGTGGTGCAGGATGAGGTGGGCGGTTTGGGAAGTAGAAGCTGCGGAGGTCAGCGGGGAGGGGAAGGAGAGTGAGGAGGTGGGATTAAGGTTTTGGACGCTAAATTGAACGGCAGGCACAATGGCCGAGTGGAGGTGGCCTTGGCACATTCATCGCCGCCTGGAGAGGGGCCATCACGTTGCGTCAGGAGAGAAGTAGAAAGTGTAAAGGATGTATTGAAAGTGCTATTGTACTGAGGAAACTATCTGCCCGATTGTTAATACTCGTTTGAAAGGCTTTTGTGAATTGGGAAGGGGCGAACGGCTTACTAGATGCTTACATCAAGCTTGCGGGCTGTGAGTCTGGCCGACCCAGGAGTCAAAAATGGCCCAGCAATGAAAGCAACGGCCTCTACAAGGAAAAATCTTGTCCGTATTGTGATTCTTTTGATGCAGCGCGACTCTTGCAGTCGAGGCTGCCGGTGGCGCTGCAAGCGAATACGAGCCGTCGGAACTTCGTCCGGACTTGATTTTCCTGGGCCACGAGTCCACGCTGACGAGCTCTGCTGCAATGAGCATATTGTTGTAACACTCTGCATCGAGCAGTATAGCTCTGCTCTGGTCGTGCAGTGCATCGTGCCGTGCCTCTGTTGTGGTTCTTGATGATGTTGGACCGGTCGCCCCTTCTCTTTCCGCCAAGGTTGTTCTCTCCTTCCCATCATCCCACACCACAGCTACAATCCCAACACAACGTGCCGCCCCCCGTCGCAAAATTCCCATCATGCTGTACGCAGACCCACACTCTTTTTTGCGAGACCGAGGAGATGCCACTGGTCCCTCCTTCCCTGTTCGACGGCGTTGGGCTTCTGAGCACAGCGCGTGTCCTTCCGCGCTACCAACCTTGCTGGCAACCACAAAACGACCACTGCGCACGGCGGATGCTAAGAATTTAGAGAGGCGTCTTTGAAGGATGGATAAGGCGTTATAACAACCTCACTTGACTGCAGATTCTTGTTGCTCACGATGCCTTCCGCCGAACGCCAGCCTCACCCCGCGACCGCCGAGATAAACGACTCGACTACGAGAACAAGCCACAGTAACAGCTTACACGGCGCCGAAGACTCAAGCCTAGGGGCGGTGAGTCTGAGGCATCGTCCCTTGCCATTGTGTACGAAGCCGCAATCATCAAAGCCGCCACCCCGCATACCCGATCGGCCACACAGAGATCAGAGAAGGCAGGCATGGGCAGGGGTTGTGTCTCTTTGCTCTCCCTTGAACCGTGTCGCTGTAAAGCAAAGCGGCGCATGGGCTATGATTACAAGACAGCGTAGATGGGCTCCATGCGGAGGTTGGGCGGACAACAGCATTCAACGCGGCGGCACCTTTCTAACAACGAGAACGGTGGCAAGCTCGGAAACTTTGGTCGCTTTGACCTACTCGTCGTCGACGATCGGACACAACTTCGAATTCCGAAGCCGCAAGCGAGCGCAGCGTACACGAGAATTCTAGTCTGACCGCAGACACTTCGCTCACAGCGGAGCACACATACAAACATTCAATGTGGGCGCCACTTTGTGCATGGGAACCATGGATCCAATGAATCGCAAAGGACCATGCTGTGGGCACCTGTACCACGCGGTTGACGCAAAACCCGGCGTAGCCACCGCCACTTCCGGACTCTTCGTCTACTTTGGAGACTAGATCATAAACAGACCCAGCATTGCTAGTCTAAATGAGGCCCGCAGGGGGTTGGAAGCCTTCGACTCGAAAAGCGATCTGCTACTGGGCCACCTCAGATTACATCGGATCACCGAATTCGGGAATTTGTCGAGTCAATGCTTCCAGCCCGGCAGGCGAGGACGCCGCATCGCAACCATTTCCGACAAGGTTCTGGCGGCTGTCCATGAACAAGAAAGAGATAGTTTAGGATGAGATTGGGATCTGGAAGATCTGGCAAGGTCGACTTATGATCGGCGTGGCTGACGGGCTTATCGCGAGCTTCAACAGAGCTCAAACAATGGCCCCGGAAACCTCTTGTACATGCTGCAAGGCCCTGCAGGAGGTCTAAATGTCTAGCATTACACAGACCGCTCCGCGACGAAGATCCTGGAATATTCTCGTGCCGACATCGAGGTTCTCCCACCGAGCTCGACAGGATCTGGGCATGAAGCGCGAGATGGTCTACGGCAAGTCGCTCAGTCCTTCTACCTCCGTCGCAATCTGGAACTGGTAGCGTGCAGCGTCAAGTGCGAATGCCAGATCGGTAAGAGCGCAAGCATGCGTTTTTGAGAATGGGGCCGGATGGACCACTGGCCAGAGCCCACCAACTTATTCATCAACACCCCGGCTTCGTATTCGGTCGATAATGATGGCGTCGCACGTGAAGTCTCAAGTGCGTAGGCTAAGTCCAACCTTGTGACGTCTGCTGGGTCCTTGGTTCGCTTGAAAGAAAATGCAAGCAGCAACCCCCAGCAGGTACGCAAAGACGGTCGAGGGAGTGCCATCTGGACGTGGGAGCCGGTGCGTCTGTGTGGCGCGCATGCTATATCCATCGGAGGTCGTTTACGACGGTCTCAAGCTCTTCCCGTCATCCTTGCTACCAAAGCGCATCCATGAACGCCACAACCAGATGTAGAGACGTCTTTTTTTCTCATCCGGGGTCTGGTTTGACGTGGTCAGGCCACGACGAGGTATTTGAACCGCTTCAAATGAAAGGGGCTACGACTTTGAGCCAACTCCGTATATTCTTCTGGCACCAGTCTTGGTCACGGCGTGACCAGCAACCCCACTAGGAGAAGGCTACCTGGCACCAAGTCATCCCGGACACTGCGCCCTTTCGAACAGCACTCGACTTGCATCAAACTTATGTGTGTATTGGGACTAGTGGCCACAGATCTGCGAGTATCCATGCTTTCGAGTGGCATGGTCGGGAGACGTGAGAACTCCGCAATGCCGAGATAATTGTAGGCCAACTTCGGGTTTGCCACTATGAAACGAGAGCGATCAAGTCCTGGACTATAAGACACGCATATTTCAGAAGCTGGTACCCTCTGCTCGGTAGATCAAGGTTTACGTATACTCTGGCGCAACCTCCAGTAATTGCCCAGGGCACCGCCAGTCCGGGTGGACCTGTCATGAGCTATAACGTCATGATCCTTTGGTTCGATCTCTCCTGTTTAGAACGCATTTCAATCTTGCTGTTCCGGGCTGTGGTCTCGACCTCTCAAAACGGCGACTCTGCACTCTAGCGTTATGAGGGCGTCTCGAACGATGGTGAAAACCATCTGTGTTAGACCACATACTTGTACATGGACGTCGCTCTCGCGAAAAGACCATCGTGGTCTGCAAACTTTCCGACTCTTGTTGACTCAGGAGGGTTGAAAGACACTCTCCCCACGCTCATCGTCCCACAAAGACTGTCGGACGTTTCCTGACTCAATTCTCGTGGCTTGTTTGTGTCCTTGCATACATCCAATCCGGATATGTGCATGGCGAACCGGTCCCAATACACCCCTGACTGAAATAGCCTTCAGCACGAGTGGTACTGGATGAGTTTCCAATCCGCTGAGTGTGCTACCGATAGCATGGACTGGCTTTCGTGCTCCAAACGGACTCACGCAAGAGATTGATCTAGCGACTTCCAAAGCGACTGCAACCCTGTTGTCGGATGCTCGCGATGGTCGCCAGGCATTGCCTGTGCTTCTAGATCTGAGTATGGCTCAGAAATGCCTACGATGCGGATTAAAAGAAACACGCGGGTGTTTCCTTCTTCGTGTCGCCGTCGCCGTCGCCGTCGAATGCCGCGTAGACCATGGACTGGACCTTCGCTCGAGACATGGTACCTCAAAATGCCGAGCAGGCACGACTGCCATCTGGCAGAAGAGTCCCTCCGAACGCGCTGCTTCTGCATCGCGATGGTTGTCCAACAACATCTTCGACGCCATCTCAGCTCGTTTGGCCTGAACTACCATTATACCATACGTTATTCTTCTCTGTCTATCATCCTCGTCCAGCCTCATTTCGACCGTTGCAGTGTGTATCGAGGTGTGTGTCCACCCTTATTGCCTCAGCGGACGGTTGTTTCGGCTCTTGCTTGCGGCATGCTCGGGCATTGGTGCTCGATGTCTCGCTGTCCTGGGTCGTTCCCGGTGTAGGATGTGCTTTTGATGCATGTCGGCTGCTTGCATTCAGGACATGTGGCCTTCTCGTCTTCGCCGCCGGAGCGCTGAATAGTCGTACGCTGCTACGTGCGATGCCGTCTTCAGCGAGCCGCCTTCCTGTGGCGAAGGAAAGATACTTGCAAGTTGTCAGGCAGGGAGTTCCGCTGTCCCTCAGCCTCACGCATTCGATGCGCTCGTCCTGTGTTCGTTGTCGCCGCCATCGATCGTGCATCTTCCACCGGCGGCGCGGGCTGCGTTTGGAGGCATCGCAGACGATGTCGGTTGTCATATAGCGGCCACGCCTGTCTGTCGATGGCTGGGTGTCTGGCAGCCTTAACAGCGGCCGTGAAGGTGTGAAGATGACTGCCCGCGCTGCAGTCTGTCGACCCAGGTCCGACGTGTAGTTGCTAAGCCGCCGTGCATTATGTCTATGCTCCGCATACCGAAGACGCATTTGTCCTGCAGTTGATCGCTTGTCACTGGGTATCACCGGTGTTTGCGGGTGCTCGTTGTCGCGGCGGCGAAGATGGTGGCAGTGTTGACATCGGAAGCTTCACAGCAGCCCGGCGAGTGTAGGGTGCTTGAAGGCCTTGCGACGCCTGTTGCGCGCTCGTCAGCATCTTCTCAGAAACTCACAAGTGTTCCGCCGATGTGCGTGCTGCTTTGGCTGCAGAGGATCATGTCGAAATCGTAGTTGGGTGCGGAGCTGCGCCTCCTCCGGCGTGATCTCGAGCCGCCCATCGAGCGCATGTGAAGCAAGCATGGCATTTCCTGATGCTCAAGCAACACGCCGCCGCCTTTCATACCTCAGGTCGGTGTTGTCGCTGGGTGCGGTGTTGCGGTGGTGGTGCTGCTGTGAGAGAAGGGTGGAATATGCACGAGAAGCTATTAAGTTACGGCGAAAACCACCAAATACGATGAAAGTATAAGCACCAGCACATAGTTGCAGAGCTACACTATGAGCAACCTTGAGCCATGCCGACCCTGTCACAGCGCACATTATTCAGGAGAAGCATGTAGCCCTCGGGATATCGTCGAAGAGCGTTGTGAGACATAAGTCATAGGGCGGAACATCTTCAAAAAGGCACATCAACGTCTCCAACTCAAGTTTAGATGGAATGGAAGAGGGCAACTGCTGCTTCACATAATTTCGGTTCAGATGCACTTCCCTGAGCCTCTCGGTCGCACGTATCCAAGATCCGTATCAATCTCGAGACAAGACTGTCTGGCGAGCGAGCCCCCTACAAACATGAGATGCGTTCACCTTGCGCACACAAGATGTACCTGCGGGGTATGCGAACCTCAGGAGATCGATGACAGTTGTGTAAGTCCACTGCCTGGAACCAAGAGCCTGGTGCCCCACACAACGTAATCGCTTAATGCATGCCCATGCTTGACCCGATAACCAACCTTGAGGACGAGCTGGTGTACACAATACCTAAGATCAATATTGACTATATATTGTAATTAATTGTTCAGCTCTTCGTCAATAATGGTTGGCACCTGAGACAATCCGGCGAGCATTTACTAACTAGTGGATTACAGCTCCAATGTCTGGCGTTCGATTCCCAGCACACCCGGTTGAGGTGGCCCAAGGGTTCTTTTTTGCATTCTTTTTGTATTTCAAGGCAGGCTGGAGAGCCACCATCCTCACAGCGCAACAAGGCCATGCTACATATCTGCATTTATAGCAGATGTGCTGCTAGCTTTTTGAAGCCGTGTTTGCGCTTGCTTCCCATTCACGGAATTATTGGTGCTTAGTTACTGCCCTATCTATTGCATAGCCAACGTGTAACTCTGGATCTATGAGGCATTTGTCGACGGCGACATGCAAGCATACCGTGTGCGCGAGATGCATCAAGTTCTGGCGCAGGCTACACGCCTTTTTGCTCGCCTAATCACGATGTGATGGTGGAAGTGGAGATTATCCACGGGGCCGGTTTCGTCGCGACGTGGTGTGGCTCATCCGCCACATTTCCAATCTGGAACATCTTGGACCATGTGCAAAAGCGTCAGGACTCTGGGAATGCTTCTTGGGAAACGTTGCCTAGATGGCCGGTATAATTCCATCAATTTCCGGAGCATCCATGCCAAAACCACGGGCGTCAGGATGCTGTTCTCAGCAGATTGTTATCCTATCAAGTTCGTCGCAGGTTGCGGTAACGCCGAACACGACAAGCCTGAATCCGTGAGTTGAAACCGTGCGATTGCAAAGCATGCTTCTGTCAACTTCAGGTTTATCGCTACAACCCGACAATATTTTCCTTCTCAGGAAGAAGCAGTCACTCTCCTATTGCTCAGGGTTTGGACGATGAACCACGCGTTTTTCGACATTTTGCGCACATCCTGCTCGCAAGCAAGATGCTACAACGACCACTTGGTCTGTCAAGTATACGATCGTAGAAGGATGAAGAGCCCGAAGTTCTCCGAAATTCTGAGCGAACAGCCAGGATCTGAACAATGGAGCCAGGTTTTGACAATCAACCGGAAGCCGTGATAGCAACCAAGCTGGAGAAGAAGTCAACAAGTTCAACGAAGGCAGATCGGTCATTTTGAGGATTCGCATTCCACATATCCAGAACGCGACCAGGAAAGGGTAGACGAAGAAAGCTACGGTATTGCTTCCTTGAACCGAGCCTTGCGGTCCCATCGCTCCTAGGACGGCGCTATCCGAATCCTGGAGATCAACCGCCCGATCGAGATGCCGGACGATCAGTATTTTGCCTAAAGATTTACAGTCTATATCACGATGGCATACCAAGGCTTCGAGAATACATATCAAGGTGCACGAAAGGTCAACAGAAGTCCTATCGCCCATCCTGGGTGCGCGAAGCATGCATGCTGCGACAGCGAATATTCTAAAAGTCACTGCATTGCTTCCCATTGAAGAGAACAATTCCGGAGCGATTCGACTTCGCGAATACCTCTCTGATCTCCTAACGCATATCAGCTAGTGTAACATGGGCGATCAGACGCTGTCTACAAGCTCTTCCATGACGCTGGCGCGCTTCCAGCCGATTCGGAATGAATGACGCGGATAAAACAAATGATATAAACCCGCCTGCATCACTCTCAAAGCACATGTCCAAAGGCAAGAAACGACAAGACGGGCAAATTGCTACGACGACACGGTGCACGTACAATTCCTGCCTCTACTTTCGGTCACGCGAAGATGTATCGTCAGCAACCTTACCTTATTCCGCATACTATCTTTATGTGGAGCATCTCAGGTCCACCGAGACGCACCATATGTTGTGTTCACAAGGTCGATGGCTTCACCCGCATCAGTAAAGCTTCTGCTGGGTTGCTTGAAGCGCACTCAGATCCGAGATCCAAATGAGAAAACCATTCCCACGAGAAATTTGAAAAGGCAACGCGACAAGGAAGAGAAGCTGATACACGAAACTGTTAAAAGTGAAGTTCACAAAGCCGGAAATTCATTGAGCACCTACGATAAAGTGAAAAGCAGGCGTCACTGTTATCGCAATGCACCGCATCAGCGGTTTCAGCAAACAGATACATGAGCAACGGTAACGGAGAACGCCTGGTATGTCCCAAGCTCGAAATCAGTCGATTACCCCTGACGTCGCCTCGATCCATGGGCCGCATCATCACGCTGCATTGCCATCTCAAGCCGCCGCTGCCATCTTGGTGATATCCATTCAGATGATATGGGTCACTTTTCACTCCGCTCCGCTTTCGTCACTATCAGCAGCTTACGGTCATGCATCTCCAAATGTGCTAAGGAGGTGTGCTTTGCTCTCGGACCTACCCTCCGGTCGAGATGAGCGTACTCGCGAAGGCGCTTGGATTCACACTGATCCTCAGGGGTCAAGATGTATCTTGAGCAAGTGGTCAGCGTGGTGAATTATGCATAGTGCTTTGCATAGACAGAATTGGCTGGTGTTGCATCATCATCGGAAGTCTATGCAGAGGAGCACGCTCGACGCGGTGCACGCAACCACAATCAGGCATACCCGCCACCAGCTGCTGGTAGCTCACATATGCGGCAACAGCAGGCTTCCTCTGCTGTCGCCGTCACATGCTTTTGCAGCCGTGCATATCCATCGTCATCAGGCGAACGCGGTCAATGCCTTCATCGTCCCCACAACAACAGACGCGAACCCCGCTCCTGCTCCGCACAGCCCCCGTAGCCTTGTGAGACCACACGATCGCCAAAGCCCTCGCCTGATGTAGCTGTAACATCAATTAGCTTGGGCTATATATATTTCACAATTGATCATTCCGTCACCCTCAGAGAGACGGGCGATCTCTCTGGGGGCCGGCAAGAGTGGTACTAACTGAGTCCAAACAGGGCTCCGCAGCGCTACGGCGCGTGGGTTCAAGTCCCACACCACACCCCGAAGTAAGGGTGGCCTAAGGGTTCTTTTTGCCTTATTTTTGCCCATTTCCCCTCCTACTATTCCACACCACACAGTCTTCCCACCTGGCTATTGTGTGATTTTGCTTTTTTAACAAGGCCTGTCTATGTTCAGCAGCATCCACACGCTTCTCTGCTATCTTTTTGATGCTGTAAAGGCTTTTAGCACACCTTGAGACACAAGTGACACGGTGGAAATCCACCGGCATGGAGCACACAGCTTTCGTAGATCTCACAATTGCAGGGTCATGCATTAGGTAGGTTACAGTCAGTGTCAAAGACCGGTCACAATCAGTGTGCAAAGTGGGTAGGTAAATGCTGTCATTACTTTTCGTGACGGTCTTCTATCAAAACACAAGGGTATCATCCTCCGCCGTCAAGCACCAAATGCAAAACTCGCAACACAAATAATAACAACGTGTACTACGCCCACGACGGCTAAACGCAAGACCAAATGCAAGAAAGCAATACTCGCAAAACACACAAAGGAAAACGTGTACTCCGCCCACGACGGCTAAGCAAGGAGGAAGGCAGTGACACAGAGAAGAAAGCGCATGGAAGAAAATTAGGGCATGGGCAAATATGTGCAGACGGAACGTAAAACCAAACAAACCCAAAAGGCGCACCACCAGCGCGAAAGCCAACCCCTCCTGCTTGCACAGCCAGGAAAGACACGACCTCTCCACCACAGCAGCCACCTCTGGGCCGCAGTCCATGCTCATCGCAAACCGGTCCCTCAACCCGTCGTGGATGCCATGCAGGACGTACTCCGCCCCGCCAACGAACCTGCTCTCCGCCGACACGTCCTCCTCGCCCAACGCCTCTCCGCGCTGGCGCTTCTCGCCGAACTCCTTCACCATCGCCTTCTCGAAGGCCTGGCGCTTGGTGATCCAACCGCACAGCAACTTGTACTCGACCAGCAGCGAGGTCCACTGCTCCGCCGCCTGCTCTCTCAGCGCGCTCTGCTCCGTCGACAAGTCGTCGACGCGCTCCGTCCGCTCGTCGTTACGGCGCTCGTCAGAACAGTGCTCCTGGGCGTTGAGGTGGTCTAGGTCGAGCTAGATCTTGGCTTGTGCCGCAACCAGCTCGTTGATCTGTCGCTGCCACGAGCAGCAGAGGCCGAGCTGCTCAAACTCGCGGCGCCGAGTGAGCTCCCAGAGCTGCGGGAAGCTGCGGCCGGTGGTCTTGCGGAACTCCTTGGCCGTCATGCCGCGGTGTTGTTGCGGCATGGTGGTGGTGGTGGGCCGGCAGGTGTGTGGTGCGGGCAGGCGGGTTGTGGTGGTGTGGGTGGTGGGAGCATGATGGTGGGTTTTTGCCTGTGTCGTTGGCTGGTTTTTGGGTGGCTTGGAGGTGGTGATGCGGATGAGCTGTGGGTGTCGAAGCTGGGGTGGTAGTATTGCTAAGGATTTTGCCTTTGAGTGCGCGCGCCCGCAAACTTCCTCCAAGCTCTCTGGTAGCAACGTCAACATCAAAACTCAATTGAGCTCCAAATGCGCACGGAAGACACTTCAAATCAGCCTCAGCAACCACAGACTCCGCAGGTCTGCTTTTTCTTTCGGCACACAGCTTTACCATTTCAATATCAGACTCGACGTTAACACGAGCCCAAGCCGCAACACCGACGGTCTCAGCCTCTCAACCCGTTTCGGCGACAGCACCACGTCTTACAAAGCTTTCCAGCGCAGCTCAGGAGACGTACTACACCTCTTTGCAATCTAACAGGCTTGATAGCTCTCCGCTCGCGGCCTAGCCCCTATACTTTCACATCTCTCCAACCCCGCAACCTCACACCTCCTTCCACCTCTCGACGCCTATACTAACCGCACTACAGACTGGAGGAGGAAGATACGAAGCATGAACGGCCGTCGATACTGGGACGACGGAGGCTCAAGAGGCTCACCTCGAGGGCCTGACAGTGAGCTGTCATTGGCAACAAGCCGTCCAGCCCTCGTCGGTGTAACTCTTTACTTCTCAAGGCACGTAAAGGAGATACCCCGACGTGAATACACCCTGCGCAACACATCCGAAGTTATCGTTGGACAGATACTCGAGCTCCTGAGGCAGCAGATCGAGAGCGCTCCTACAGTGGGCGGCAGTACTACAAGAGCTGCATAGCCGGACACCATGGGGTAGTAGCGACGACTACCAGCAGTTACCAGCAATCTATCCGGTAACTGCGACTAACAAGCTTCACAGCAGCAGCGTGTGTGACTTCCTCATCCTCCCTACGGCAACGTGCCAGTCAACGCCGAAGCGGACAGATTCTCAACCCCCTCGATTACCGCCCTACAACCCCGACCGCTGAGGCACAGGCGCTGTATCCGTACCGCAATTCACCCATTCTCGTAGTGCACTTGCTCCGGCTGATCTCACACACACCAGCTATGGCCGCCCGAGAACGGTCGCTGCCTAGGTTCTACCCGAGGTTAATCATGGCGCCTACGGCCGCGCCTATAGGGAATAGCAGGCTGAAACGGAGGGTGAACCTGGGCGAGGACATTTACCTGCGCGTATGGGTTGCCGAGGATATGCACAGTAATCGGGAGGGCTGCGTGAACCTGGGTGGACCCGTTGATCTGGACGGGCGCGACAAACGAGAGGGGAGCGTATGAAAAATACAAAATGATAAAGAAGTTGCAAACCCTTGTACCAGAATTTGACGACTCTCTGCTATACAGTGTTGGCTGCTTCAAGATCACTGGTTGTATGAATGGCTACAGCAGTGGCGGTGATGAGGAATGGTTAAGGGATGTGTTCGGAGCTTCGAGAGCAAGTATCACTCAGATGTCCTGCTTCCTCCACCAGGGAAAATAGCGTCCATGGTTATCTGGACTGTGGATTGCGAGATTAATATGAGTAAAAGATCGAATTATCTTCCGATGACGGCGGTGGTGTCCTGAATGTACGATCGTGAAGACGTCCCTTACGCAAACGATGTGAAATGCACGTATCTGAACACATCCTGACTTTAATCAGAATTCTTGACCTCGATGACAATCTCGGCTCACCACGATTTCATTACTGGCAATGCTTGGGACAAGGAAAATCGTTGTGACTTCACAGTCGCCTCTTTCGCAATCATGTCGAGGCTTTTGAAACGCCCAAGTGGTAGCCGAGCTGGGAGCCACTCCACTGCGATCAGGTCCGTACGTTGTAACCACGGCCTGTAAACTTTAGTGAGCCTGACATGAACGTTGCTGATTCGGTACCTAGGCAGCGTCCAATCACCCCTCCATGGTATGCATACATTCACGAGACTTGATAGAAATGGATATCACTTGTTGTTGATTGTATTGCGTAAGCTTCAAGAGATTTATGATATGCCGCATTGTGCAGACAGTGCGGTGCGTTCATATATGTTGCCTAGAGTTCTAGAATGCTCAGCAACGTCTCGAAGTATAATTGGAACAACAGGGCGTCGTCTGTGGCAGATCAGAATAAGTCGCAACCTCCTAAGGTCGACGGAAAAGGTGAGCCGAAATTAAACGGTGTACAATTGAAGGGTGATCTATAGGTAAGGTGTGGACCATCTCATCTTACCTCGACGAGGTCCTTCTCTCCCATCAACTAATATGTAACACCTCTCTAAACTTCCCCGCATTTGTAACTCTCGTCATCAACATCGCGACCGAATGAGTAACTTGCTCTTTTCGACGGTTCCAGGCCATCCACGACCATGATTCTTATTTCGTCCCACATTGAGACTATTTTTGAACTCTTGAATGCCGAAATAAACACCTTGCGGTGTAATTAAGATCTCATAACAACGGATTAGTATGATCCCGCACCTTTCGTCACATCCCATTTCCAGTGTACTGGACGAAGCGTGCTGAGAATCTTTCTTGTAACGTATTCCACCACCGAGCCGGCCAACCCACCGAGCCGGCCACTTTTTTTTACACCAAAATAGGCCCTTTCTTGGCACTATTATCTCAACAACCGCTTAATAGAATTCTCTAAAAACTTAACTATAAAGCTGCATCTATATTAGGACTATTATTCTAGAATTTTTAAGTTCTAACTTATGTAAGAAAAGAGTTATTAAAGAAATACAGAATTACAGGGGGCTACAACTGCTATCTTAAGAACTATTAACTTTAAGACGCTAAGATTCTCGAAAATAAAAGCTTGTATATATAGAATCAACATATTAAGATTTTAGAGAATTCTATTAAGTGGTTGTTGAGATAGTAGTGCCAAGAAAGAGCCTTTTTTGGTGCAAAAAAAAGTGGCCGGCTCGGTGAGTTGGCCGGCTCGGTGGTGGAATACGTTATACCTACTATTCTGCTATATAAATTCTGAAGTTTATTGGGGGAGACTCAAGGTACCCATGATATCATGTGCTATATCAAGGTGCTTCCTATTGACTTACAGTGATGTACCAGCATCCCACACGCGTCTCTAACCTCGGCACAGTGCGTCCGAACGAGACATCACAGAACGCGTCACACCTTCCCCCGGTTCGTCGGACATTTAGAACAAGAACTTTGCTCATAGTAGTCGATTTAAGCTTCGCACTACAAGAGACCATGTCTGGGTGACGCGCATCATGCATCTATCGGTGTGGAGAGGTTGCATCTCGGCCCGTCGCGAAGAAGCACCGGCCGAGACCAAACCTAAAGTTGCACTAGCGCTACCATCGCACCACCCGGACGTCAAACCTTCCAGCATGCCAACCTTAATCAGACGACGAGCCGAATTATGTTTATCCGTCACTCAACCTTAGAAGCACCATGGAGCCCTTTGTTCCGACGCGACGCGATGTCCTCCTCGTTCGCGCAGAGTTGTTTTCTCATGGACTGCCGACGGAACTGATCCTAGAGATCCTCGACCACGCCCGGTACTGGGTTGAGCGTCAGCATGAAAGCACCGCTCTCAGAGTTCTCATGGACGAGGAATATGACACGGAATATACTGCTGCATATCCTTATCTCGAAATGAAAGCTTTCCCGATAGAAACGCCTTTCAGAACCAACAGAGCTGAGGTACCAAAGATCAAGGAGATTGAGTTTCTGATCGTTAGCCATGGTGCGTTAGACCAGAGGAGCAATACGGACATGGTTCACTGACATATTCCATCTCATGTCAGACCAAGGATGGACGACTGAAGGCACCAAAGGCACTTATGACACTTCATCGTTTTTCGAAGTCTCTATTCTCACGCCAAAACGTCTGCCGCAATCTGACACGTCACTTTCAACCAGCGAAGACCAGAAGAGAGAATTTTACCGGAACAGAGATGTGTTCAGCAATGTCGAACTGGCGGTACGCAACATATTTCCGACGGGTATGCTTCATCTTGTACGCCGACCATCTACGGAAACGGAACCTCAACGGATGCACTGCACCGAAATGACAAACATCACAAAAGAGCCAGGGACTTCGCAAATTGAGGCTGCACAAGGAGGAATGCATGCCTGGTACCTCCAAAGCAACGAGGTTGCGAGAGGAGCCTCCGTCTTTGATGGCGATATGGTGCGACGGTACACGATCGTGTGGAGCAGCAAACTAAACACACGATGGGTGGGAAATGAAGGTACAGGGAGCGGCGAAAATTTCATCGATACCATCAAGAAAGACGACCGGATAGTCGTCTGGGCTAGGGCAAAGGTGGGTATCATGGCACATGGCATGCACCACACGGCAAGTTCGATTACTAACAGTTTCTGCAGAGACGTGGTTGGGAGAATCACATACATGGCGTCCGCATGACAATTAGATACTCTTTCTAGCTCTGCCACATCACGCCATTCTACTAGCCAGCTTCATCCACGCCACGATTTGGCGGCAACCGCGGAGCGTCGCAACGCGCGCAATCGGAAAATTAACACAGCGTGTTACGCCCGTCAGCGGCGCTGAATGCAGCGTGGAGACTGATCACGTAATTTGAGAAAAAAGCAAGATGAAAAGATTTTCGTATTTTAACGCACTTCTATAGCCTGGATCGAAAAGCGAGTAACACTATGTATTACACCAGAACGAACGATCCTCAACACTCGGTGGGTCTTGGGATGTTCGAGTTCTGCAGGATCATTAAGAGCTCGGAAAGTGGGTCAGACCGGCTGTTGAGGCCCACACCGAGCACGCCTTCAGGGACGCGGCCCTGGTCTTACACTGTGTGCACGACCACCTCATCGTCACACGGAACGACTGCCGTAGTTTGCATGCTGCACTTGCGCCACTCACCGATGCTAGCGTGCTTCTCGCTACACTTGCCGCAAAGCTTACCACTTGGCTGGGCCATGCCGGCAGACCTACCCGATTTAGCATCATGTTGGGATGGTTGTAAGATTGATTTGCTGGGAGTAGGGTTGGACGCATGGTTATCTTGCTCGGATAGAGTGCCGACACAATCATGAGGAGCAGCACCAGCTTTGGCTCGGGCCTTCGCGATGCGTTCGGCATCGTTCTGGGCCCTGAGCTCCACCCTGGCTTTCTGCTTTTCCTGCTCTGCACGAACTGCGGCTGCCTTTTGCTCCACGTGAACTTGCTTATCAGCTTCGCGTTGCGCCTTCTCGAGCCTACGAACTTCCGCTCGTGCGGCTGCTGTTGCAGTACGCTCAGCCTCAGCACGCTTGCGCTCTTCAACGCGTGCGGTACCGCGAGATGCAGGCGTTGGTGATGTATCATAGGATGTTGGGCGAGTCGTTGGAGGGCGAGAGCTGTGAGGTGTACTTGCCGAGCCAGTCGAAGAAGATGACATCGGCTTCCTAGGCACTGCTGGTGTGGAAGGACGACGATTGTTCGCTGGTGTAGAAGGGGCTTGCTTAGCCGTGGACATGTTCTCCAACCAGACTCTATGCTGCTCCTGCCGATCAGCAATCTTCTGCTCATACTCGTGGATACGGATCGCACAATGAGCGTGCATGACTGGATCCACCTGGTTTTCTTTGGCAAGGGCTGTCCATATATCGACCATATCTCTGAGTCCAGAGACTTCCATCCGCGCATCCTCAGTGTCACGTTCGTTGCGCTTTTGATGAAGGTATTCGAGTGACTGGCGCGCTTTAGCTCGTGATGCTACCTTCTCCTCGGGAGTTGTCAGCTTCACTGCGGGTTTACGCTGAGGCGTTGAGGACGAGTTTGAAGCAGTACGAGTCGGCGACTGGTGGAACGTTGAGCGCTTGCTATCAGCCTTGTTGCCGTGACGTGATAGCTCGGCGTCATATGCGGCTTTGAGAGACGGGTTGCCCAGGACATCGTATGCCTGCTGGACTTTGTTGAACACTGCAGCGTGAGAGGCCCGCTCCTTAGCTGCAAGATTCAAAATTTTGTCGGGATGATAGATCAAGGCGAGGGCTTTGTATGCGGCGCGAATCACTTCGGGCGCGGCGGTCGAGGCTAGTCCGAGCGTCGCGTAGTAAGTTGCGGTTGGCATGGTGTGGGTGGTGTCGTTAGATATTGTAGTTTGGTCTGTTGGGTTTCTGTGTTCTCGTTGGAAACTCGTCTGGCAACATTCTGACTTTTCTAGCACCGTCTGGTCAGTTTGCACAATCTTGTTGTTGACTCACATCGTTCAGCTTTGCGAGCAGCGGCTGAGACAATGTCACGGCAAACTGTCTCGCTCACATGATGAGACAACAAACACCCAGCAATTCATCCAACGCCATGGAAGCTGTCGTTTCTCTGCGGTCTCCGAGTGGTTGAGAAAGGGGAAGCATGGAACAGGCAGCTGTGCAAAGGGTCGTGTTTAGTTCCAGACGGTCTCGTTCACACTAGATGCGCCTGCAAGCCTCAGCACAAGGCTCCCAAGGACCACAACGATGTTGCAGCAACGATGGGCACGCGAGCAAGTGCTTCAAAGGGGTTCTGGACAGTTGGAGTGGGTGATCCAGGCGTGCAGGGGCTGACGAGTTATGTAAAAGCGTGGAGGTCCACACCTCGGAGACAGGCAATATGGCGCAATCGCCTCACGATCGCCAAAGTTGAGCACTGGGAAAGAACTTTTCGCACGGGTGTGGGTGGGCACTGCAGGTTGACTTTTATTGCCGTTCTTATAGGGCCGCACACATCGCTCATGCGCGGCGCAACACAGCCTGTCTTAACCCCCAGACACCGGACCTAAGCTCTACCACGGAATCAACATCAACACCCATACCTCTGCACATCGAGAAGCCAGCGACTCGGAAGCTTCGACGACGAGCCGAACGTTGCCGATGGAGAGTAACAATGTCCGAGTTTCATCGCCAGCAAGCTTTTGGACCGCAGACCTCCATCGACGTGTCTGTGAGTGGGAGGTTGGTATCACGCTCCGTCGTCGTCGCGATAACGTTGACCGTCTTTAGTTTGTCTGGACGTGACACCTTCGACGCCTTCGATGCCGCACACCTTTATCACGAACACAACTACCGTGCGCTGCCTCATCCTCTGCAGATACCACAGGATGGCTATGCACACAACCAATTTGCCTTCGCATCGCACGGCAGCAGCAGTGTATCCCTCCCAGGTAAGCGCACCGCCCTATTTATTAGGTTTTCATTGCCCCTTCACATGTCGACGCTATCTGTATTGCTTGTCCATCCTGGTACCTCTCGACCCCTCCGCTCCCTGCTCGTGGTCTCATTTCCGCGCTGCTGGGTTGCCGGTTCTCAATGACGCCGTTTCTCGCCAAATTGCGTGCTTTGCACGTGACGCACCCTGCATGCCCCGACACAAGTACCTATCAACATAGGCAGGTGGCTGTGAGATGGGCCACAGGTGCTTACCTGCTATATGTGTTGGATACACAGCAGGAGTAGCCATTGTTCCACGTCGTTTCTCTCATGGCACCTGTATTAATAGCTGACACTTCTCTCGAGGCCTCCAATACACCCTGCCCACCATGGCCGGACACGCAATCTCGCAGCAATACGAGCACGACGCGGCGATCCTAGAGGAACTCAACGGCTTCTCGCCCATCACCCCAAACTTCAACATCAATGCGTACCGCACTCCTTATCCAGACAGTAACGCCACCTCCACCTCTTCAGCCACTAGCCCCGATCCCCATCCGGCAAGCCTCATGACGGACCCCGTGATCATCGAAGCCGACGAGGATAAGCGCAAGCGCAATCAAGCCGCTTCCGCACGCTTCCGGCAGAAGAAGAAGCAGCGCGAACAGCAGCTTATGGAGACGAGTCGCGAGATGCAGGACCGCACGAAGAAGCTTGAACACGAGAACGACAGCCTGAAGAAGGAGAACCTGTTCTTGAAGAAGCTTCTAGTCGAGAAAGTCGACCACATGAGCGAGGAAGATCGCGACATGTTGCGCAAGGCGACTAGCGAGGCGCTCGACCGGAAGAAGTGACGAGGAGGAGAACTAATGATGACGGATGTATGCTTGAGTATTTCATATTCGCGCGAGTGCTGCATGGGTGATGAGTAGCGATGGAGTCGGCATGTGCTTTAATATTGCGTGGCGTTGGGAGTTTCGGTCTTTTCCGGTATACCACAAATACACATCTTCTGGGCTTGAGAAGATTGCGCGCGACATATTTAACCGAACGAGACGATGGACGACGATATACACCCATAAGCGACATATTCAACGGATTGCGGCGATGGACAACGACATGTACCCATAAGCGACATATTTGACGGAACGCGGCGATGGACACCGACATACACCCATAAGCGACATTTTCTGGACAGATGAAGAAGGCATGCCCACTGCGACAATGAGTGCCGATGAGATGCATTAAAACGACACTTCGATTACTTCGCCATTAGCGCTTTCACACGACAGCAGTTTTGGAACGTGGGTTTGTCGATCATACTGTTCATTTAGTCGTAGATCGCTACTCAACTCATGTATTTCCATTTTAAATCTCTCATCTCTGTCAACATATGTCATCGCTCTCATGCCCTCCTTGTTCCTTTATACCGCATCTACCGTTCTTTCTCAATCCACATGACTCAACCACTTATTCTGCCCATCTTTCCTCTCAGCCTCCAGCGCCGCCACCTTCTTCTCCAACTCCACAACCCTCTTCCTATACTTCTCCTTCTCAGCCTCGCTCTTCTCCAGCCTCATCTCTAAGTCGCTTGTCGGGCTCAAGGGCTGCGCATCGGCGCGCATCCTGCGCTCTAGACGCTCTTCGAGGGACTTCAGCTTGGTGTCGAAATCCTTGCGCAGCTTGTCGAGAGTCTGTTTGTTGAGGTCTTTGGGGGGTGGCTGGTGCAGAGTAGAAATGGCAACGCCGGGCCGTGGTAGGCTTGAGAATAGGAGTGTGAGTGTGAGTGTTTGCGGGGCTTGGCCCGATCCGGACTTGATGATGACCGAGCCGTGCGAAACTTGAGGCTCCTGCACCAAGTCCCTCGAGGGGCTGTGAAGGTATGGAGTGGTGTTCTTGTACTTCTCGATAACCTGTGTTGTCCTGCAGCTTGGCCATGATGTCGCGAAAGAATCGATTGTTCCGTCCCTGCGCTGGAAGCGGTTGAATTTCTGAATTATCTATGTGTTTCGGACGCGGTGTTAGTTCGTTCTTTTCGTAAGCCTGAGAATAAGCCGGGAGGTCGACAGGGCGGTCTAAGTATTCGCGAAGCGGCGGTTCCTCGTTGGCGGGAGTCCAAGGTCGAGTACCTACTGGATAGTGCTTGCCGCGTGGTGCCGTCTCGCGCGTGGTGCCGCGATCACGAAGGAGGTCCTGTGAGAGCAACTGTGCAGCAGCGCCACGCGGCGGGCTGTTAAACACGGTGGCGGGAGAGTCGAACGCTGGAGAGTGTCTGTCAAAGCCTCTGTCATTGCCCCTTGTTCCATGTCTCGCCGACATGATGGGACCATATCTAGGCAGAGGAGATCCTCCGTAAACAGCGCGAGTATCAGCCACCAACTTTGGGAACGGGTGTGGTGTGTATGTGCTAGGCCAACGACCGTCGTCGGTTTCCTTGCGTGGTGCACCAAAAGATGGGTTCCCGTCGTAGAAAATAGGCATCTTGCTCAGGCGACGAGGCTGCGGCTGTACAGGCTCATTTGTAGCAGCGGGCGATGTAGTCTCTGAAGACTTCTCTAAGCCTTGACTTGTGTGTCGCGCAGCCTCGCGCTTTTGCTTGAACTCGGCCTCCAACTGCTCGACTGTGATTCGGGCTGGCATGATTTTATGGCAGTCGATTAGTGCGGTTGATCTAGGTGGTTTAGATAATTAGATGTAGAGGGCGGAGATGCAGTTGACAAAGAATGGGAACGGAGTCGATGCTGTGAGATATTGCGCGGTGCACGAAGACCCTGGATGTAGTAGCAAGCACGTGCAAGCTTGGCCCCGAGGCCTGACTGTCCGTTTGTTCGCGTGCGCCGCTTGCTATGGATGACGTGTCAATGTAGTAACAATCATAGTGGGCTGATTAGGCTTGATCAAGTTTGATTGATCGCAGCGTTCGACGTATTTCAACATGTGCATTCATTCGCCCTAATGCTTCTCACGCAAGTTTGACTCAATATGTTATCAGCCATACCCATCCCTCTTAATTCTCTTTGCATAACTTCAACCCGATTTTCTCCATGATTGCCATGATTTCTCCAACTAAACTCATATCCATAAGCCATGCAATCAAGTATCGAACTGCACCGTCCATAAGCATCTCTTCTCTCAAACACACATTTCATAACCGCCCAGAACTAGAACGTACCTGCCACTTCTGTAGCCCTCGATCGCGTCCACCTTTGGTACTCGCCGTCGACCTGCTTGCCATCTTCGGTTCATGCGCCTTGACATACTCCTGCGCCAAACTCGCACATTCTTTCTTGTGAGTCTTGAAGTGTGCCTTCTGGCAGTCTTTGTTGCAATATGCGACGCTGTGGCATTTATTGCATTGCTTGAGTGATTCGGGTGATTTGGAACAATGCGCGCATGTTGAGGTTGGTTGTGGCGCTGGGGCGGCTGTTGATGAGGATGATACTTCTGGGGATGAGGTGGTGTCTGGATTTGATACTTCTGGGGACGTGGTGATATCTGGATTCGAAGTGGTGTTGCTGGGTTCTGAGGAGTTTGACATGATCTGAGATTGTTGGTGAAGCTGTAGTGAGGGGGTGGTGGTTTTGCCGTTTTGTGAGTGTTGGTACTGATGTGGTAAGAGTGTTGGTATTGCTGTGGTTAGAGGGTCGGTAGTTCTATGGATAGGATTAGCAGACCCAAAATATATAGCCTGTTCCTGTCACCTTCCGTGCTGCTGCGCGTGAAGAGAGGGTTCGAGCTTTGAACTTTGCGCGGTGAACGCTAAGCAGAATTGACGAAAGGCTAGACGATCTAGGGTTAGCGCATTGAAGCCTCGCGTATTGAGGGTTGCTGTCGCCGCCATACAACGACTTCACCTACAACATCCGAAACATTGATGACAGGCTACTCTCTTGAATCCTGTGCTAGGTTTGTAGCAGGTAATGGACTCTGCCAATGACACAACACTCAATCACGGGTGAGAGAATTCGGGAAGACACGTATTTTTACGAATGAACAGATACCCATTGAAATGCGAAAGCACAACGCTATGCCATTCAAGCCCCTAAGATACAGATCAAACTTGAGACCCTATTCGCCGTCCGATAACGCATGTCCTGTTGGGCCTTGAGAGGTATCTATGTCGCATTAGCCTTCACCCATCTCAACTTCCGGATCGGTATACTCACAATCGATAGTAACAAACGCCCGGTCTACCTCCTTGAGTCCCTCCAGACAATACTGCAACGTTTCGGCAACATCGTGGCACCTGCTCAATGGCGCATCCTCTAGCATCAGGACATC
Source organism: Ophiobolus disseminans (assembly GCA_010093685.1). Classification (NCBI taxonomy): domain Eukaryota; kingdom Fungi; phylum Ascomycota; class Dothideomycetes; order Pleosporales; family Phaeosphaeriaceae; genus Ophiobolus; species Ophiobolus disseminans. The sequence continues at coordinate 327,411 of MU006231.1, forward strand.
GATCTCGACACACACGCCATCACCCGCGTGATAGCATTTCATGCTCTTGAAGCCTTCAACAAGTGGCGCGAATCGGTACGCCATGAATAACACCTTGCGCTCCAAGTTCGCGCTCGCCGCCTCGCCGGTCAAGCGCGTGATGTTCTCGAGACAAGTACCTGCCCAGTCGTAAATGATGAATAAAGATAGAAAGGATGCGCCCAGCGGATCCAGCCACCACACCTCTGCCTTATGGCCTATTAGCGGGAAGAGCAAAGAAAGTGTGTTGAAGTAAACGTCCGTCTTGCAGTCCTGCGCGAGGGCCTGGACTTGCGTCGTCTTCACCCTCGCACAGCCAAACCATATCGTGCCCTTCACAACAATTGTCGCGACCATAGCGAAGATCGCAGCTGGAGGCAACTCAGCGACCTTGTGATTGCCGCTTGGGAGTAGCTTCTCCACTGACTCTTTTAGAATCTGCATGAACGATATCACCATGATGATGGAGAAGACGAGGATGCCGATCGGTTCGAGGCGCCGTCTGCCGACCGGGAACTTCTTCTTGAGCTTTGAGAGGCGCCATCCGACTAATTTATTCGTTGTCCATATGATGACAGTACAGAGGAGATCGAGCGCGGAGTCGACGAGCGATGCGATGAGCGAGAGGGAGTTGGACCAAAGGGCTGCGACGCCCTTGGCGGCTAAGAGAAAGATATTCACGATGACGTTGATCTTTGGCATGTCAGCGACGAGTATGAAGGCAGCATGGACTTTTGGCAACGTACATTGATGGCCCAGCGCACGTGCTTTGCGGACTTGCGTCGCTTCTCGCGCTCTTCCTCGGGGAGAAATGGCTCCAGGTCTCCACCGCTGTCGCCTAGCGGTCCCCTTTCCTCCACCACGCCATCTCCATCTGTATCTCGAGGGTGGAAGCTGTCCACAATGTCATCTGCGAGCGATGAAACGACCATGTCGACTTCAACCCAGTCGTCGAGACGCCGGTTTTGTTCTTCGTAGAAAGCACGGACTTTTTTAATTGGTATGCATTTGAGCTGTCAGGCTTTGGCATTAGCAAGTATCCGTGTATTTAGATTAGGCTATTCTTACACTCTCCTCACTCTTCCTAAAGATCTCCAATTGTTTATGATCGACGTTGTCGATCAACTTTTTCTTCATTTCTGCCGCGCGGCGTTCGTGCATGGTCTGCTTAATGGCATCGCGGAACTTCTGCCTCGGTTTGACGGGGTTGATTGATCCATATCCGCTCTCGACATCGACACGCTGATGTTTGTCGAAGCCATTGCCGTTGCCGTAAGAAGAATTATGACTGAGGAGGTTCCTCCGCGTTCCGACCATGTCTATCCAGGCTTGCGATTATAGTTTAGGTCTTAGGGTTTCCAGTCGGTTCTATTCACCAGGAAATAGTTCGTGAACGATGTCAGGTTCGTCTGGTAGAGGCAGGAAAGGGAAAACAGGTACAACCCAGCAAAGCAACACTCAAGGAACAGTAGGGTTGACGTGTACATTTTAGCGTGTCAAGCCGCATCATAAATCAAGACACCAAGCCCCTTTCATCTGAGATCCCGTCTGTCCCTGCATGAAGTTTGGCAGCTTGATGATGCTTGCGCCTTAAGGTGTGGAGTCCATGACATCACTAGCGTCGCGTGGAAAACCGCTTCGCGTCTTCGCGTGGATGACACGATGGATCGACTTGGCAGGAACATCTTCAAACGGCCTTCAAGATGAGCAGCATCAACATACTCCTCGACATCACTTAGATGCTTCCAACTATTCAACCTTGTACTCGATGCATATGCGGCAGACCGAGAGTAATGGCAATCGTTCGTCTCCAAGGACAGTGCTGACGTCAAGCTCAAACCCAAATCATGGTTGAGCCACACTCACCGTGCGCCACGATCTAGAAACCTGACACGATGATTGCCGTCGCACCCGGATGGGAACACCAGAATGTTCAGTCCCTTAACAATGATCAGTGTCTCAGTACAATATTCCGAGACGAATGCATGCTTGCAGAAAAGAAAAATGGGTTGTATGCCAGGATCATATTCATCTCGACTCATACAAATGTTTCGAGCTCAACCACCAACACCAAACAACTGCACGTTCACCAAATTACTCTGAAACTACGCATCCGATCAACACTTCCAACGTTCCATCATCTACAGCGCGCTCCTGATATATCTAGAACTCCAACGTTTTCAACCTGACTCGCGCATACCCACGCACGGCCCCAACTCCGTCCGTCCAACATGCGGGGACGTCAGCACTAAGAGTAAAGCAGCCAGGACTTTTCATACGAGCCGCATCCAACCACGAAGGATCCAGGATGAGTTTTTAAGGCTGGGCAAACGAAAAAACAACACCATCTAAAGATCACACGCATACCATCCAAACACATCGCGCCTCCAACACACCACCCACCATGGACGTCCGACCCCCCGCTTCCCCCACAGGCGTACGCCCTTACAACACGTTCCTCCTCGTGACCCTCGCCCTCTGCTCCTTAGCCGGCGCATGGTTCATGCGCATCTCCCTCGCTGTGCACGATGCGCCCGTGGGCTTCCTCGACGTCGTTGCATCAGGCGCGCATCCCAACGGCATAGCCATCAAGAAAAGCTACACGGGCCTCAAGCCGCTCGACGACGGGCTGGCTATGCTAGTTACTGCGTTCTTGCCCGGTACAGCGGGCTGGAACGAGGCGTTTTACTGGCAGCAGGTGCATTTTTTGAGCCAGTTTACTGCCATGGTGGCGATTATGAATGTTGAAGCTTGTAGGGAGAAGAATAGGGGGCGATGGATTAAGTAGTGAGTCTTCCTGCATGAATATGTGTATGGGTATGTGCTGAGTGCTGATTGGATGTAGCACGGCTGTGTGGGCGCTGCTGTACCAGAACATCGGCGGTGCGATTGTAGTATGCATATGGTGGTTTCTCTTCCATCGCATCTCAGGACAGAACAGTTATTTCCTATCCGGCCGCACCGTCCCAGTGCAATACGCGCGCCTCATTCTACCCGCGACGCTTGTGTTGTACCTGGGTCCTACGATCGCCATGTTCTGGCCCGGGCAGTCTATCTCGCAAATCCAGAATTTCGTCGCGCTGTGGCAATTCGCGCCCATCTTCGTCAACATCCCCTTATGGCTCGCAGCACCGTACGTTTCGTCCGCACCAGCTTCGGGGGCGGCAAAGACGGCAGATCTTCCGCATCTCAAGGTCCTGTACTACGTCCTGTTCTTCGTCTCAATGGTTTCGCAAGGGGTTGTTGTTTTCAATGTCGTTGCGTCCGAGGAGCCGGGGGTGGAGCTTTGGCGCGTCTTTGTGCCTAGCTCTGCGCACTGGTTGACGTCCATGGATATGGGCTTGTTGTATATTTTCCAGTGGGATTGGATCATCATCGCAATTATGCATGTTTTGCCAGGCATCATAGCTGTGTTCGACATCCAGCGCTTTGTGCCGGACATTGATACGGACAATGATCGGCTCCTCAAGGGCGTGTATATTGTCGTTGCGCTGGTGGCGTTGGGCGGACCCGGGGCTTCTCTGGCGGCGATTTGGGGCTTTAGGGAGGAGCAGTTGGCGGTTATTGAGGAGCGGGCTGAGAAGGCGGAAGTGAAGAAGGGGAATTGAGTATCGAGGACTCCATGTGAAGAGCTGGGTGAAAAGTGTATTATACGTAACCACAACATTAGATGAGGAAGAAGAGTCACAATGGCTTGTCGAAGGCAAGCAAGTCAAATCTATTGCGTGTACATATCGAAACAAGTTCCCAATCACGTCAAGCCCCTACCTATTCCACATCGCCCAAACTGCCCCTTCACATTTCCGTCCCTCCACCTGCCCCTCCGCCACGATACGTCCACTTCCTGTCCATCTCCACTCTCAGGCTCCCGTCATCCTTCGTAATCGGCACCGTCTTCCCCAAGACCCACAGGCGTCTCTCCTCGCTCCTCTCAGGATATAACAACGGCTCCAATATTTCTGCTAAGGCCTCGTTGAGCAACTTCTCCATCAGCTTGGGGGTGATGTTAGAAAGCTCTGCCTCGATAGCGGCAAGAAATTGGGATTTTATGGAGCTTTCGATGCGCTGTGAGAGTTGGTTGGTGACGGTGGGGATGATGTTTGTTAGTATAGTTTCGGCGAGTTGGGCTTGGGTTTGCGTGAGTGGGGGTGTTGGGTTGGTCATTGTGAATAAAATGATGGGAACGTGTTTTTGTGATGGGAGTGGTAGGTGGCGGGCTGGTGTATTATATACATTATGTGTTTGCTACCGAAAGTCAGAGAAGGACGCAGGTCTTGTGACTTGTGCTTTGTATGGTGCTGGCATGTTCGATGTAGGTGCTTGAAGGTTCTTTGTGTTTGCTTGAAGCACGGGTATTTCTTGGAAATGTGGAGAAGATGACGACTCAGAAAGTTGATGAGGGAGAAAGTACCGGTACGTACACAGTGAGTGTCGAGAAAAGCGACGGAGAAGAAACGGCGTAAGCCAATGACACAAGAATAAAAAAACGGCCCAATTAAGAGAAATGCGACAGACAAATGCTTTGTATGACCTAGCTGTATATATATCTCGAATTGCTCAATCGGAGCTTCACGTCTCACTGCGTTAGTCTGCTCCAAAAGACTTTAACGACTATACATGGCAATCCACCTCCCCCAAGCATACCTACAGCGCCCACTCCCCCTTATCATCCGAACTAGTGATAAACGGCTCATTAATCAGTTTCACAGCCATTTCTCCACACAACACACTACCCAACCGTTAGCAATCGTTCGCAATACACAGGACAACGCGCAAAACTTACCAACTCGACCCCACAAGCGCATCTAGCTCTCTGATCGCTTTCTCCCTCCTCCCCCCACTGATCGTCCCCTTGCTGACATCCGTCTGTAATTCCGCGATCCTCTTCCCGCGCGCAATACCTGCGAGTTCCACGACTTTCTTGGCTAGACAGTCGCTATGGAACGCATGCTGGCACGGGAACACGAAGAATTGGCGCGCGAGCAACGGTAAGCCGCAGACGTAGCAGCGCTCACCAGGTTCGACGATCGCATAGCGTTGTTCGAGAGCTTTGATGTCGGACTTGATGTGTTGCGCCGTGAGTTCCGAGTCGTCCATTTCGGATTTGAGGTTGTCGATGCGGCGGCTGTAGTCCTCGAGCGCTGTGCATATTTCTTCTTTGAAGTCGTCGATGACTACAAAGTCGGGGAAGAAGGGAATCAGATCTTCGATTCGGAGCAGGTCAACACGGCGTAGGAACTCGATTGCGTTTTTGATACCTGAGGACTGCGAGATGACTTTCTTGGCGATGGCGAGCCAGAGCTTCTTGCGCAAGGCGGGTGAGGTGTTGGACCGGTCGGCGACGGATGATGCGAGGTCGACTTCGTCGTATTTGAGAGCAAGATCCACGGCCTGTACGTATTGCTGCATTGAGCTGTAGATGTGGACGCATGACTGGACACGTTTGTGCTGGATGCAGAGTCGAAGGGCGAAGTCGGCATCATAATTTTGCTCGTGAGCTAGGGATTGGCCCTCGAGGTAAGCAAGTAGCGCTGACTCGTCTTTTGTTGTGTGAGAGGCGTATATTGAGATGAGCGTGTTGTGGACTGCTGCGTCTGTTGAGTTGTGTTGGTTGATCTCGAACAGCAGGTAGCGCACTGCTTGATTTTGGCTGAGTGTGACCTTGGTCGAGTTGTTGTAATTGAGGAACGCCGGGATAAGCTTCTGGGCGTTAAAAGTGGAGTGGCGCATCATGATGTCAACCAGCTCTACTGGCACATGTGCCATTAGCACGCTGCTGTACTTGTAAAAGATCTCAGGGTCGGTCTGCTTCTTGAGAACGCCCAATGACTCCTGCCATCGTTCCCGCTGTACCCAGTATGAGAGCACATAGTTGTAATCGTTCACAACTGTAGCAAAGTACAGTAGCTCTTCTTCCCGGCCGTGGCTGCTGATGATCTCATACACGGTCTTGCGATCCAGGTCTGATTTGTACTTGGACGCGAAGTCTTGGTACTCCTTCCTGATTACCGATAACTGGTCGTGAGTCTCGGCGGTATTCATGCTCTCCGACAGCTCAGCTCTGGTGGTGATGGTATCGTCGAGGGTGTTTAGTTTCGCCATATACAGCTCAACCAGCCAGGTAGCTACCATCGTCCTCTGCATGATGGAAGACTTCTTGAGCGTAGACAGCTTGGTGAGCAGATACTTCCGCAAAGCATCCTGCTCGCCCTTGTCGATGAAGGCCAATGCAACCTGCTCAAACGGCTTCGTGCTGCGTCCATAGACTGCAGCAGCCTCCATATATTGGCCTTTGCCTACGAGATAATCACCAGACGCAGTTGCAACTGCATCCTTTTGCGTTGATGTCTTTGCGAACTGTGAGGCGGCATCGAAATGCTGCGCATTCAGCATGATCTTCCAGATATCTCTCGTCTCATCAGTAACAACAACCTCAAAGATTTCCCTAGTGGTAAAGAGCCAATAAGTGTTCTTCTTGAGGTCGGCTACAAGTCCAACTGCGCTCTGGCCTGGGTCAAGAACGACTTGGTCCATAACAACCGTGTCGTCGAGACGATTGATGGCAACAATCCTGCCCTCGACCAGCTGGAGAATGTGCCATTGGCTCAAGATCATTGAGCTGACGGCGTCTTGTGTCTTCTTTATCCTGCCGCTGGCGGTTTGCGAGGGTGGGATTTGTGATCGAGGCAGCATCTTGGAGTCTCCCAGCACCTTGCCACCCAGCTCAGATGTGTCTTGCGATAGGTAGAGTTTACCGTGCAAGACGCCCTGAGACGTCAACCATCCATATATCCTCTCGCTATTCGCTTGTTCATAGTTGGTGGTTTCCTGATTCTCTGGAGAAACGGCGAGGAGTGATGTTGCGGAAGGTGCAGGGTTGGATATCTCGTGTACGGTGGCAGATTCGCTTTCGAAGAGTTTGGAGAAGATGGATCCGCTCCCTTCAGACCCCGATCGACCAAGCTTTCCCGAAAAGTGTAGGAATGACGATGGTGTTGCTATTATGATCCGCCGCAAGTCTGCACGTCCAGGCACAGCGTCTGTCCACAGACCCACGATTGGCCCGTCGTTGGTTTGGTAGACATTCTTCAGATATCTCTCTTCCCTCCGGTAGAACTCGGACGAAGGCTCAATGTACACCTCGTATACATTACCATCCGAAGCGCCCACTAGAATCTCGCGTGTCGATGCAGTCGGTTGTGAGGGGTTCCACGATATGCTTTCTATGACGACGCCTTTTAGTCTTGATAGTGCTTTTGGTGTCCGTGATTGTGTGTGAAGGTAGTAGTTCTCGGCGAGGGTCGTAGTCACGATGAGGTGCGAGGCGGATGGGTCGAGGAAGAGGCGCCTGATGACGCCGACTTCTGAGGGCTTCTTCGGCAGGTCGATGTCTTCGAAATAGTAAGTCACTGTGTAGTGTAAATATGTAGGGCATGTCGCTCACGAACCATCTATGTCTGCAGGACTATCCAGATCTATGCGCAGGATACGCCCGGTCGAAAGCGCAAGTATCAGGACATTGTTCGCTACGGCGGCAGCTACGAAGTCGGAAGATATGTTGAACTGCAGCGACACGCGCTCTATATTGAACATGGGCAGCGACGCATCTTGGTCCTGCATGTTGCTCGTGCTGGGCGGAGCATATCCGCTCCCCATGTCGTATGCCATGCCGGGCTCAGGTCGCGCTTATCGCTATCGTGGGGTTGTGATCATGGCACCCGTAGACCTCGGCAGCTTCAGCCGCGTTCAAAGCCCTGTTCGTCGCGGTAACCAGCGCGTTGTGGAGAGTTGCGTGGGAGCGCATCAGTGACGCCTGAGCTTGGATCTTGGGCGCAGGAGATTAAGCGGGGATTATTCGGATCTAACCTTGCCATCACCACCATCCAAACTTCACTGACTCTCTTCGCCCACACTCGGACTACACCAAGACGACATCTAGTCTCAGGACAAAATTACGTCCGGTTCTCGCTTCATGCCTCCCTTAACTAGTGAGCGTTCGCTTGCAATCATTACGTGAGCTTGGTACACAAACAACAGGCTGACACACCTCGCGATTCTGAAGCAGCGAGGCCAGTCCAGCTAGAGCATAGCGTATGGCTGCTTCTCGGTGCCATTCATCTTCCACACCATTGACTCTTTTCGGACTTGGTAGTCAATCTTATGGTGTAAGACGGTATATAAGCTCACGACAGGAATGTCTCTTCCCCGCACGCTCACCACTTGTCGCATTGCACCTCGCATCACCACCCGTCTATTATCTCCGTGCAGACGAACGTTTTCAGCATCTTCCTTCAGAATGTCTCCCATCCCCGTCGTTGTCATTGGTAAAATGGGCGAGGTTGCGACTGCAGTCCGCAAAGGCTTGACGCCTGAATATGATGGTACGCTCGTCTCGAACAGCTCTCTAGTACTTTCTGTGCATTGGCATATCACGTTACGAGTAACAAGTTCACGACCATGACTAACGGTATGAATGTTCATAGTCACACACATCATGTTGACTGTCGAACACGCCCTGAAAGACCTTCCCTTGCTACTCTCCAATCCCTCCCAAACCCCGGCGGATACAGCCGAGAACCTCGGTTCCAAGAACTACGGTAGCCGACCACGTATCGTTGCTATCGGTGGTGGTCACAGCGAAGAGGACTTCAGGGATATCAAGGCTGGATGCAAGGATGTAGAGAAAGGCATTATTTGGGTGAGTAACTACCATGCAACCCCGACTGTGGATGCCAGTGGACTGACAAATCGTACCAGATCAAAAAAGATATCTCCAAACTCACGCAGAAGCCGGACTTCAGCAACCTTGAGGCATACGGTGCATTGACAGCTCAGCAAATGAAGGAGAAACTCAACGCAATGGAACTTGACAAACCGGGAAACGAGGACGTTGAAGGTGTACACTACTTCTCCTGACTCCAGAGTAGATTATGATACCTCACAACCCATATTACAACAATACATCCACCCCCTAATGCTTCCTCAGATACAACACCACCCATCCCAACATCCTATACGCAAATATAATAACAAGCATATACCCCACATACTTACCCACATCCCCCGTCCCATACCCATACTGCGCCAACACCGCCTTGCCCTCAACCACACACTGCTCCTCCAGTGCACTCGCATACATACACTTGCACCCCTCTCCGCAGCTATAATTCCTGCTCCCGAACTCATTCACCATCATGCCGCGGAAGACGTAGCCCTGGTAGTCGATGTAGTGGAACACGTAGCGCCAGAAGGGGTTGAGGGCTTGGGGCTGGACCTGTAGGGCGTTAGTATACTGGTAAGAGGAAGTTGGGATGGGGAGGGGTATAGGGGGGAATGGAAGTGTAGAGAAGGAAGACATACCATAAAACCCCCAACACACATCCACAAGCCATTCGCAAACGCCGTCGCCGCCAACGCCACCACAAATACCGGCACCAGCGACGCCAACAATACAACCAAACTCTCAGCCGCTAGTAAATCCAAAAATAACCACATCACCCACGTCCAGAAGCCTTGCGCCGTCGGATTGAAATTCCCCAACCAGTACCCCACAACGCTGAACAGCACGGCTATCAAAAATAAATACGGCACCCCGATTACGAAATTCGCCAGCATGAAGGAAGTGGGGCCGTATAGCCCGTTCGCGCGCTCTTTGGTGTAGAGTGAGAGATCTTCGAGGTACGAGGGTATGTACGCGACGGCCATGAAGGACATGAACGCGCCGCCGAAGAAGATGGCGTTGGTGAAGGCTTGAATATTTGCTTGTGTTGGGGACAGGCGTAGCCAGACGGTGCCCATCATGATGGCGAGGCCAAGATACATTGCGATGCGGATGCCGTAGGCGACGACGTCGCGGTGGGATTTTATGAAGGAGCGGTGGATGAGGGCTAAGAGGGTGGTTACGGGGGATGCGGAGGAGGGGGTGAGAGTGAGCGGGTGTGTTGTGCTGGGTGGTGGGGTGGATAGAGTTTGGGCCAGGGCTGTAGCGGCGGGGGAGTGTGTCCAAGCAGTGTGTAGGTGTGTGAGGTGGTTCTCAGAAGACTTTGAGGTGGAGTCGGGTGAGAAGTCGGTGTTTGTGAGGTGGAGGAGGAATTCGGCGGGGTTGGTGTAGAGTGGCATCTTTTCCCCGTCAGTCAACACTTCCTTCATGTAAGACTCACTCTAATAGGGACGACGTACCTCATACCCCAACCCCCCAAAATACCCTCGCACATCCCCCACCGGCCCATTGTACACCACCTTCCCCTTCGATAACAACATCAGCTTATCAAACAGCTCAAACGTCGCCGTGGATGGTTGGTGTATCGACGCAATCACAAGTATCTAATATCCCGTTAGCCACAAATCTCCATTTTCTTACATCACCACCTCCGTTTTCTTCTATGTCCATTCCAGTCCCCCGACAACATACCTTAAACTCCCTCGCCACCTCCCTCACAAACCGCATAACCTCCCAACTCGCCCTCGCATCCAGCCCACTCGTCGGCTCATCCAAGAACAGCACCTTCGGGCCCGTAATCAACTGGCTCGCAACGCTAACACGGCGTTTCTGCCCGCCCGATACGCCTTTGCGGAGCGGCGTACCGATCAGCGTGTTGGCTTGGTGCGTAAGGCCGAAGGATTGTAAAAGGGAGGTGATGCGGGATGTGCGTTCGCTGGCGGATATGGACCTGTTGTGTGTTAGAGAAGATGGTAATGGGAAAGGGGGGGCGGGCGGGTTACGCTGGCAATCCAAGTTTAGCTGCAAAGTAGAGTGTTTCGCGGACTGTGAGCGAGCCTACGAGTGCATCTTCTTGCTCGACGTAGCCGCTGAGTTTCCTAAAGCTCTCCAGATCCGTCGTCTTGCCATTTACATACAGTTCTTGCTGAACGATTGCTTTTGGAATCGCGGCGCGGTGCGCGAGGATGTTGAGGAGTGTGGTTTTGCCAGAGCCACTTTACACATAGCTGTCAGCTCAAACATCAAGTACCTATTGAGATGGATAATACATACCTCGGGCCCATGAGAGCAAGCACTTCCCCTGCCTCGACGATGCCGTTTACGTTTGAGAGGATGTCTATGGGTTGTTTTGTTGCGCGGTCGTTTACGGTGACGGAGATGTTGGACCAGCTGAAAGTGCGGACTGTGTCGTTTGTTAGGTGTGTATAATCTTGCGTTCCTGCGTCTTTTTCGACGTCTGCTGAGATGTTTGAGGTGGACATGATGGCGTTGGATTCGTGATTCGTCAATCTGCGATGCAAGCCGACGATACCGAGGTACCTTATAAATAAATTGTGAGAAGTTAAGAGTCAGAAAGCCATTACCATCCCAAGCAGCCCAAACCATACTTAAGAACCTCATTTTCACGTCGCACTACCAAGACGCACAGTCATCGGCGACCTCGGGGTATTCTATTCTCTGCTTACTCTCCGCCGTAGCCCCAAAAGTCTGGTGGTGTGGATGGCCTTACCACACCACCACTACCCAGTCTCCAGCTCGTGGACAAGGTTACTGGTCATTTTACGCCGATAGAATCGCCGTGGACACTCAGCCTTGCGGTAAGTGTACTAGGATACAGGCCCGATTCGACGCAAAATGCTATGGTGATGCGCCGAAACGAACGCCTCGGGATCTTCGATGCTGGAAAAGGGAATCTGGGCGGTTTGGTGTCGTCGCCATGAAATTGAAACAGTGTACAAGTAATTTGCGTTGCTGCCCAAGTGTGCAGCGTTGCAATGTTCCCTCACCATGCATGACATCTTCAGCCCTACCCGCTTACCCTACTTCGTACACCCACCACCATTCCACATCCTCAGCCTCGTAAAAGCCGTCAGCAAATGATTCCCTCCCCTGCATGATCAGTCATCTTACCCGCAAAGCCACGTGCGACGCGCCGATGGGCTGACCGCCTCGGCGACGTTGCGCAGCGGCATCGAAAACGTCGGCGACCACCCGCAAAGCTGCAGGGCTACGTCGCCGGATCTAACAAGTACTACTAGTCGACTGCGCGTGCGCGAAATGTGCCTGAGAAATTGGTTGTCGAGTGAATATAGTTTATTGCTGTGGTAAGGTACAATGAAGCTACATTTATTTCGTTCTGCTGAGTACTGGATGCTGGCGTTGAGGCATCCAACATTGGAAGTCTTCGCACACACGTGTGTAGCAGTTCCGGGGTCAGGGATTGAGATCTATCGCCAAGAACACCAGTAACAAGTGTTGGGGAAAGTTGAAGCGAGTGAGTTCAGCCTTGTCTAGAAGAAGGAAATGGGTTATGAAAGAAGTCCGAATGCGGTGCATATTGATGTGGTTTTTTGCAAGTCGTAAAGTACACATCCCCACCCCCCACCCACACTACTCAATACATAAACTCACTAATCTCCAACAACTGCGCATCAAGCGCCCTCTTCGCCCCCACACTGCTCTCCCTATTCTCCGCATTCAGCCGCTCCTCATAGCACATCTTGAGCAACGCCTCAACACTCTTATCGTCAAACATGCCGCCGGGGACGCCAAAGTCCTTTCCGAATTCCTTCGCTCTGTCGACGATAGCTTGAGGGCCCGCAGTAAACAAATCAAAGTAGAGCGCGGAGTAAGGCAGCGCAGCGTCGTCTTCGATGTTCTTGAGATTCTGCTGCAGGACAAGTACGTTGAGTTGCATGTGCGCGCAGCCGTGCATATTCATGCGCGCGATGCGGCTGGTGCATAGGCCGAGGAGGTATTTGTCCATGAGGGAGGCGAGGCCGTGTGTCATGCGTGTGTAGGTGGCGGGCGGGCAGTAGCGCGTAACTTGGGTGTCGAAGCTGACGATGCTGGCGTTGAGGGCGAGGATGGTGGGGGAGGGGTCGTTGAGAGGCGTGTCGATGAAAAGGTTGCGTTGTGTGGAGAGGGCGAGGGAATGGAGGATTGTGCTACGGATGGCGAGGTGCAGCGTGCGGAGGATGCGGGTGCTTAGGGATTGGTAGGTTGAGACGACGCGGTCGAATTCACTGTGATGTGTTAATGCTTGCTAACAGGATGTGAAAGATGATGACTTACGAAACAGTCTCCCGATTGAGTGGAAGATAGATAGGTGCACCCTCTGCTCTTGGTTCTGATGAGGAGAGTAGGGTCCACCGCTGGTTATGCCGCTCCTTGACAGACTCTCCGCGGACCGAGTTTGTAGCTCGATCGCTGATGTATCGAAGCTGTGCTGTTTTGGTAGCTAGCCACTTCATACTGGTATAAAGCAAACAAAGGCTGGTGATAGTCTTCTTGTCCTGCACCATGTCTGCTTGGTCCAGTGGCTCCTTGACCACTGCTTCGAAGAGGAGCATTGTCTCGGTATCCACAAGTCGATCAAAGATCTCGCGATTAGATGGATCTGCTTGGAAAATGTCCGACACTTGTTTCTCCATCCCTTCTGCCTCCGCCCATGCAGCTGGCGCTTTCAGTCGCCGACCGGACGGGGCGGGCTGAGAGCGGCTAATGAGGGCTTTATACCATCCGCCACACTTTTGAGCATATGTGTCCATCTGATTGACGATGAGTTGGGAGAAGGCTTGGTCGTGTGGGAGATTATCGAGCATCTTGCAAAAGGCAGAGATGAGAGTGTGGAATTGTGCAGTGCCCTGTAGAGTCAGCCACGCCCTTGTCAGAGAGAAGTATTATCATACCTTGAAGATCGGCTTCTTGGAGTGTTTCGCCCATTGAGGGTCCTCATTGAACGAGTCGAGATCGATAAACGTCTGCGAAGCCATCTCGGCGAGCGTCTCGTCAAGCTGTGGGTGGAATACATTGACGAGAAAGTCATCAAGGAACGACGTCAGAGTGCTCATGATGATGTCTGAATTGGGCGGCACAACTTCTTTCAAACGATTGAGGAAGTCGAGTGATGGTGGTAGTAGAATTCCCATGTTGAAGACGCTGGGCTCGACAAGTAGCTTGTGCCCGGTGGCACTGCCGTCGAGATTCGCACTCGTGTCAGCTACCATGTCATTGGGTCTCTTCGCATCAGAGACCAGGCCGGGAACTGATGACTTCAGGATGAACTCAAGGTCTTCCCGTTCCTGCGCAATGTCGGGGGAGTTTGTATTCATGTCTGAGAGCTTAAACATGCGCTTATTTCTGTCGCGAGGCGCCCGTGAAAATGCACTGCCAGCTGATGCTTGGCCCTGGCCGCCACGGTATGAAGCATCACCGTCTGTCGCCAGGTAGTCATGTAGTAATGATCGAATCTTGACTGTGGTCAGCATTGTGTCTGTGCAAAGTTGTACTCGTCTTACCTCGCTCTGGTAGAGCTTCCACAACTCCTTGAAGCCGCGGGTCAAGGCAGCACCTGAGGAGTCGCGCAGACCTTCTCTTCGTACAATACCCGCGACCACGTCATGCACAGCTCGATGGCTCTCGGCGATGGCTTCAAATCGAGCGTAGAGGGTCCAGAGCAGATCGTTGAGCAGCGTAGCTCGAATTTCGTCACTTTGGAGACCGTTCTTATGTTTACTGCCTTTCCTAGATGCATAAGCTCGCAGTATGCTTGGATGGCGTTGCGCGACCTCATTGTTGGACTTGTCAACCACCTTAAACAGCTCTACCGGCAGTCGCTGTTCGATGGTGTTGATGGCCATCTCTAAGCGGTTCATCTTGTTGAGGGACTCTATGATGAGCCGTATGTACTGGAAGGTGTCGGTTTCAGGGTTGTGCGTGGAGTCGTCCGTCATCTGACAAAGGTTAGTAGGGCGCATCCAAACAGCATGCAATATTTACCGGTTCTGAAGTGTCTAGACCATCGAGGAAGTAATATAATAATCGACCCCTCGCATCTGCCTGCGCGCGCTCGGAAATGCCACCCTTGATCTGGTTTTGTGCATACTCCTTCCACCTATCCTCACAGTAGGGCGACTTGAGGTACAGATGGCTGTGAAGCTCCTCGATCAAGATGTCTGTCAACGACACCTCTTGGTTGCTGAGATAGGTCCGCAGGTCGTTCAGAGCGCCGATCTTCTCCATCTCCGACTTTCTAATCATGAGCAGCGCTTTCTGGAGGATGTCGACGGCGGTCAGGAAGCGCTTCTCTGATATGCGCGCCTCTAGCTGCTCGGGGACCAGTTGGAGCTCCTCGATCGCGCTGAGCATCTGCAGCATCTCGTCGTAGTTCTGCGAGGTGGTGGCGAACTCCTTGAGCTCAGGCTTAGCGGTCGAGAGCTGGGATTTGGCGGATGTCAAGGACGACTTGAGGCTTCTGACACGGTGCTGGGAGTTTTGTAAACTAGACTGGATCTGATGGAAGGTGCCGATGGAGCTGTTGAAGCCTTGGTGGTGCTCGTTCACGATTGTTTTCAGCGCCTGCTGCAGCTCTTGGTGTGTCTGTCTGAACTGGCCGTACTGACTAGCTAGTCCCAGCGAGCTCGAGTCCATGAGTTTTAGGGCTACCTCGATTGGGACGCATTGGTCCTGCGTCATGAAGTCCCAGTTTTGGCGGATGTACTCTATCACATCCTCGATGCGCTGACTCCCAGGCCCATAGTTGTTGTTTGGCCTGCTGCGATTCTGTCTATCTCTACCGGCACTCCGCGGCCTTACTTGTGTGCGTTCGAGGCTCGTTGGACGGGTCACTTGGGGGGCGTCTCCTTCTGGCTGTTGCAGGCCACCGTATCCGCCCGGGCGCCGGTCGCGGCCACTGCTTTGTGGGCGCGCATAATCGTCGTCCCTGGCACCGAGGCCGCCATATCCCCCAGGCCTGCGCTCTCGCTGACTGTCGCCGCTCGGCCGCCGTCCCTCGTCGCGTGGATTGATGCCTCCATATCCGCCCGGTCGGCGCTGGCGGTCATTGCTGGGCCGGCGTGGGTAGTCGTCTGGTGGGGCGCCCATGGCTCCGTACCCCCCCGGGCGCTGTCGACGCTCGCCGCTGGGTCTCGCACTGCCATCAGCTCCATTGGCGTAGTTGCCGTTTGTGTATCCGCCATTGGCACCCGCCTGCGAGTACCCTGGAATCCGCGACATGGTGCCGTTAGTCACAGGTGTTTATACGCCGTGATGGAGCAAGACCGAGGGTCATTGCGTGTGTACGAGGGTGTTGCGCATTGTGTATGGATGCGTGGTGGTGACTTGCGGGGAGCTCGGGGGTGTCTACCTACGGTTACGTTGTAGCAGCAGGGGTCACCCGTCACCCGTCGCAGACACCAAAAAAACACGCCAAGACGACAATCTTGGACGAAGCGCGACAAAGAGCGCTCAAGTCTCGTATCATCAGGAACTGCACCATTTCCCTAGATGCTGACTTCACTCTACTGCTCAAGAACTTGATCTCGACGTCCCGATCGAGAGGACCATTCACGCGCCAAGCCTCACCTCCGCGCGCCGCAAGTTCTTCCGCTCCCGCGTTCCTCGAGCTCCCTCGCGATCCTTTGTCCTCGCATCAACGCAGGCCACCACCAGCCTCGCGCCCTACTCCATCCTCCGCCCACCTGCTATGTCGCGCTGATACCACCGCGACCTCTCCATCACCTCAACAACCCGATTGTCCAACTGGTCGCGTCGCTCGAATCCATCATGTCGGCCGTGTACGCCAACGGCGCGAATGGCGTCAACGGCGCAGGCAGCATGTTCCCGCCGCCGCGATACTCGGACGTGCCCAGCGCCATCACCATCTCGGTCGCCGACGACGAGGGCGGCCAGCTCGATGTAGAAGTCGCGCTCGACGAGGACATCCAGGACGACCCGACCGAGCTGTGCGCCATTCTGGAGAACGAAAAGAGCTTGACGTCGACATGGGTGCAGGTCGCCGTCGCCTATGCCAAGCAGAAGAAGGTGGATGTCGCCATTGACGTGCTGCGCCAGGCCGTCAGTGTCTTCACGGGGGTGCGCGCCGAGGAGCGACTCAGCATCCTCAACGGGCTCTGCTGGCTGTACCTGCTCAAGTGCCGCGAAGCACCGCGAGTCAAGTCTGGTAAGATGCAGCGAGTCTTCCACGTGATGGCGACTAACTGAAGTAGACGCGACGGCAGACCCCGACACCAAGACCAAGGACTTCTACATCCAAGCAGCCACCAGCGTGCTCAACGAGGCCTCGCGAATTAGCCCCTCGCATCCTCCTTTGTTCCTCGCCCGCGGTGTCCTCCAGCTCCTCCGCGCATCCCTCCAAGCCCCCTCGACCACCGCCGGGCCAAACGTGATAAGCTCAGAGCGCATGGAGACGCTGAAACAGGCGGCCAAATGCTTCGACGACGCGCTCAGGGCGTCGGGCGGCAAGAATCTCATGGCGAAAATGGGCAAGGCACGCGTCAGCTACTCCATGGGCAAGTGGGCAGAGGCGCTGAAGGCCTACCAGGGTGTCTTGGAGAACTCGCCAGATCTCATCGACCCAGATCCGCGCATTGGCATCGGCTGCTGCTTCTGGCAGCTCGGCTTCAAGGACGACGCCGCGGGCGCATGGCAGCGATCGCGAGATCTGAACCCAACCTCCAAGATTGCTCTCATTCTGCTCGGCCTCTACAACCTCCACCTCACCTCACATCTGCCTCCGACGCATCCCGATTTCAACAAGTTCTACAAAAAGGCAACATCTGACT
Source organism: Ophiobolus disseminans (assembly GCA_010093685.1). NCBI lineage: Eukaryota > Fungi > Ascomycota > Dothideomycetes > Pleosporales > Phaeosphaeriaceae > Ophiobolus > Ophiobolus disseminans. Next base: position 344,955 of record MU006231.1, read on the forward strand.
ATATCATGCCTGCAATGGCACAGGACAAAACCTTTCCCCTGACATGCGCCACCGTGGGCAGCTACTTTATCATCAGGAAAGACTGGGTCAAAGCTCAGACGGTCGCCAGACGCGCCATCGATCTCACAGACGTAAACGCGATTGCGAGTGATGGCTGGTATCAGTTGGCCAGGAAGGCGCACACCGAGGGCGACGCCACGGAAGCCTCTACGTGCTACACAAAGTCCGACCAGGCTCGCGGTGGAGACGAGCGAGGTTACATTCCCGCTAAGTTCGGCTCTGCACAAATGAATGTGTTGATGCACAACTACGATGGCGCAAAGTTCCGTTTGGAGAAGATTTTGCAGCAGCAACCGACTCTGGAGGCTCAGACGCTGCTGGGCACCTTGTACGCAGAGGACGTCTTTGCTGCGCAAAACAGCAAGTCTCACGACGACAAGTCAGTCGAGCTGAGAAAGGCACTCAAACATCTTGAGGATGTACAGAAGGCGTGGCGTGATCCCAAGAGGAAGGTCACTCCCGATCAGACGGTGCTGCTGAACTTGGCCAGACTCTACGAAGCGGAGCAACCGGAGAAGAGTTTGAAGTGTCTCGAAGAGGTGGAGCAGATGGAGATCGACGCTATCCCGGACGAAGACTATCCAGAAAACATCGAGGATGAATACGAGTTGAAGGCGGCCCTGCGCGAGCTTTTGCCACCTCAGCTGCTCAACAACATGGGATGTTTCCACTACCAGGCTGAGCGATTCGTCCGCGCGAGGGAGCTCTTCCAAACTGGCCTCAATGCATGCGTCAAAGCCGAGGAGCGCGATGACACTATCGACTCGGATGCTTTGGTCACATCAATCAGCTACAACCTCGGTCGATGCTACGAATCTGAAGGCATGCTGGATGACGCCAAGCAGATTTACGACAAAGTGTTGGAACGTCATACCGACTACGTGGATGCCCGCATCCGATTAGCCTACATTGCCCTGCGCCAGAATCCCACCGACCTTGGACCACGAGCCATCAAGGATCTGTTCAACGAGAACGAGGATAACGTTGAAGTCCGAGCTCTATTCGGCTGGTTCATGAACAAATCCAAACGCCTGACAATGAACATTGCGGCAGATGAGGAGCAACGGACATACAAGTACACCCTGCAGAAGTCTGATAAGCATGATCGATACTCGCTCACGGGTCTGGGCAACATCCACCTGACCATCGCTCGAGAGATGCCAAGAGGTTCAGAACAGGAGAAGGAGAAGCGCCGGAGAGCCTACGAACGCGCAGTCGAGTTCTTCGACAAGGTGCTGCAGCTTGATCACAAAAATGCATACGCTGCACAAGGCATTGCCATCGCTCTGGTTGAAGACAAGCGGGACTTTTCGACTGCGCTAACGATCCTCAACAAAGTCAAGGAGACAGTCAAGGACCATAGCGTATATGTGAACCTGGGCCACACCTACTGCGAGATTAAGCAATTCTCTCGCGCAATTGAGAACGTAAGTTGCGTATGCACTTCCAACCGACCTCGCTAACATTGCACAGTATGAAGCCGCATTGGCAAAGGGCCGGCAGACTGACCACAAGATCCTGGCTTGTCTGGGTCGTACTTGGTACCTTCGCGGGCGCCAGGACCGCAACATAGATGCCTTCCGAACAGCACTCGAGTACTCCAAGCAGGCGCTTCAAGTTGCTCCTTCAGATTTGGGCTACCAGTTCAACGTAGCCTTTATCCAATTCCAGATTGCGCAGATGATCTACAACCAACCTGAGGCTGAACGCACTCTACAGCAAGTCGATGACGCATCGACAGGCCTCATAGAAGCCATTGACGCTCTAGAGCAGATCGCCAAAGCAGAGAAACCGCCTTTCCCCAGGAATGACATTACCTCTCGAGCGAACATGGGACGCAATACCATGGTCAAGCAGCTCGAACGTGCCCGCGACAAGCAAGCCACATTTGAGGAACAGAACGCGAGTAAGCTCGGTCAGGCTAGGAAGTTGCGCGAAGAGGAGCTCCGCCGTCGAGAGGAAGATAAGGAGAAGGCAGAGGAAGCGGCACGGGAGCGGAGACGGAAGATCATCGAAGAGCAGGACCGGATTGCTGCGCGCGACCGTGAGCTCATGGAAAAGCGAGGTGACGAGGAGAGGAGACGCATGGAGGAGGACGAAGATCGGGAGTTGCGCAAAGCCGAGCGGAAAGCACGTGGTCCCAAGCAGCCCAAGCGCAAGAAGAAGGACGCAGACTCTGACACCGAAGGCGCATCGGACTCTGATGCTGCTGAACCACGGTCTCGCCGTCGCAGGACCACAGCATCTGGCACTGAGGGTCCCTCAGATGACGACCGTCCACGAGAGAAGAAGAAGAGGAAGTTGGCCAGGAAGAGCGAGCCCTCTAGTAAATATAAGTCTGCAGAGTTTGTAGACGACGACAGCGAGCCCGAGGCAGAAATGCCAGCCGACGATCTAGACAAGGCCGAGGCGCAATTAGCTGGACAAGACGCCGCACCCAGAGCGCGCAAGGGCCGTGTAGTCGACGACGAGGACGAGGAAGATGACGATGGTATTGCGGCCCCGAAATCCAACGGAGATGCTGTCGCTATGGACGAAGACGAAGACGAGTAGGCGGAAGAATCTGGCAGGCACGGCGTAATAATTTGGCGTACCGTTTTTTTCCACATCTTATGCATCAGCGCCATGGCGTCACGGACGGGGACATTTGCGCAAAATCTTTGTATACCTAGAAAACTGGCATCAGGGGCGATTTTTAGTAGTATAGTTTGTATAACACAGCTTCGTTTTGAGGAAATTACCCCGCCTTCCACGTCAGACACGTCGAAGTCGTTCTTTCACTGTGTAAGCCTTGGTGGATGAGTCATTTCGACTCATGCAGCTTAGACGTTCACGCGACGACGTTGTGATGTTGAGCGTACGTTGAAGAGGAAACGTTTCGTGAATTGCGGATGCGAGGAGTGCGAATTTTAATACTAGCTCTGCTCAGAGTGGTAGGGTTATATGCTCAGCTGTGTCTCTCTGCACTTTACACTTCTACCCATGTTCCACATCTCCAACGAGTGTAACTGTTTTCAACCCAAGTATCACGCAGCTATGTCACAAGAGAACCATGGCCAGCAGTTGCCTGATTTGACCACAGCGGAGGGCCTGCTCAAATACCTGAGTCATGGTGCCGATGCGAAAATCCAATGCCTGGGCGGCGGAACAGCGAATTATTTGTATCGCGTCGAGGATGTAAGGACGGGAGAAGTGAGTGTGTATAGTAAGTCATTCTATCCCACCCGCAACAACCCACTAACTCCCCTCCCCCAGAACACGCAGCCCCCTATCTAAGCAGCAACAAAATTTTCCTCTTCGACCAAGCACGCATGCACTACGAAGCCCGCATCCTCCAAAAAATATCACAGCTTCAGAATGGAACGGCACGCTTTACGAAAGCAGTTCGCTTGCTCGACTACGATGTAGAAGCTAAACTCCTCCACATCGAAGACGCGGGCCCGCGCACTCTCAAAGCCGCGTACACGCATCCATCTCTCTCCATTTCCGCCATCGCCAACGATTTAGCAAAATGGCTCGCAACACTACATTCGACATCCACAGATTTCTCGCTGTCGTTGAAAGAGGGCGAGTGTGGGGAAAAAGGCAATAATCCAATCGCAGTATCTATATACCGGCATTCATATCAGAACTTGCATACAGCGCTGGAGAAATATGGACACGACGTTAGTCTCGCACATCGCATCAATTCCGAATTCGGCACGCTTCTCGAAACAGAGAATGAGTGCGTGTGGTTAGTACACCAAACCCTTAGCAGACTTCACGTTAACAGAAGCTGATCGTCACCGCACAGTCACGGCGACTTCTGGCCCGGAAACGTGCTCGTGCGACTGAGTCCTCGGGACGGCCAATATCCAGTTCAGTTGACGATTGTGGATTGGGAAATGTCGCGCCGCGGCACGAGTGCTACTGATGTTGGACAATTCGCCGCTGAGGCGTTTCTGCTGGATCGCTTTAGGGGGGAGAGGGGCTTGCGGAAGGCGTTTCTCGACGCATATATTAGGAACAGAGGGGGAGGGAGGGAGTGGGTCATACGAATGGCGGTGCACTGGTATGTACCATAGCTGTGTGAAACATGATCAGAACGGGTACTAACGCTGTACTTTCCAGGGCTGTGCACATTGCGTTCTGGCCAACGAGGGTAGACTGGACAGACCACGCAGGGACGCAGGAGCTAGTTAATATCGGGGTAGGAGTGTTGAGAGCTGCTTTGGAAGGGGATTGGGAGGGTATGAATGGATCGGTGTTGTTTGAGGGTGTGGGGGTGGCTTGGGGTGAGGCGTTTATGCGGGATTAATGCATATCTCATCAGAGGAACTGTGGGGAATGTAAAACATGACACACGATTTCTTTTGGTGAAAAATTGAACTACACACGGCGAAGAATGAATGAGGAGATAGCACGAATCACACGACCCTTCCTTCTATGCACCTAGAGCCATCCCCAACTCAAACACACGACTAGACGGTGCTCTGGCATTGTTGTAGTTGCCTGCGCTGCTGAACTCTTTCCTTAACCCACTTGCGCCAGCCAGTTCCCTCACAATCTTGCAGCACGTCTTTCTCCAACTCGATGTGCTCTCTCATTCCCACTGCGGTACCTTGTTCGTAGCAGTTGCGTTCAACATTGTGTATTCCCTGCTATTATTGGTATGCATTCTACCGCTCAGTCATAGATCAACAGCACAGGACGAAGCATCAGTCACTTCTATGAATATTGAAGCTTTGTTGAACGGTAGACATGCTCTCGTAGCTATATTCTAAGGAGTCGATGGTGGCTGGAAAGATATCTGCAGCTTGCGAGGTCCTCAGGAAAGTTCCTGGGGTGTGTGGGTTGAGCTTCGTTGGCGGTTGTGCAGAGACTGGTGACCTGACAAAGTGTTGCATATACAGGATCCAGCGCTACAGGAGAATGTGGTGGTACATGGTGTACGTTGGCCACTTGAGTGGATATCTGATGACGCAGTGGTCGTGGGGGCAGCATTCGTGCATTTTAATGGACAGATAGGCAGGGCTGAGCGTGTCGATATGGAGACATGGTGCCTGTGGTGCCCAAAGGTATGGCCCTAGACAATGCGATTTATCTGTTTGCCAGCAGGCATATTTGTGTCGTCAACAGGCCAGACTGGAATCTCAGTATAGAGGACATCGTCTGGTTTCTCGAGCAGCTCAACGGCTGCGTGTCGGTTGTTCTTGATCGCATCTTGGAGCAGCTCAATGACTGCGTGTCGATTGTTCTTGCGCGCAGCGTGTAGTGCGCTGTTGTGGTGTTGTCCTGGCGCACTAACATCGGCACCGTGCTTAAGAAGCAGCGCCACCATCTCCGTGTGTCCTCGGGCTGAAGCTGCATACAGTGCACGCTCAGCGTTCCCTCCTATTGCCTCAATGTCTGCGCCGCGCGCTAGAAGGAGCTTTACGATGGGCTCACTGTTTCTTGCCACTGCTGCTTGGAGTGCGTTGCCGTAGTATCCACCCCGAAAGTTGACGTCTACCCCGGCGTCAAGCAGCAGTCTGACTTGCTCCATTGAGCCTTCCGCTGACGCTACAGTCAGCACATTGCCATAGTGACTATATGAAGCATTGAAGTTGATGTCGAGGTTGTCGCCGACGAAAAACTTCAACATGCGGTCCTTGTCGTACTCTACTGCCCATGTAAGTGGGAGTTGACTGTTAGGGTTCTTTGTCCTGCTGTCGAATTGGCGTATGCGAACCAAAGATGCGGAGAGCTCTTTCATTAACGGATATGCACAGTCCTTGTAACTCAGGTTTTCCTGAAAGACTCGACCAAAATCTGGAGTGTTCGTTGCATAAACGTCTTCAGCGAAAGTCCGGACAATAGTCCTACTTTTCGTGGCGACGGAGCCAAAGCAAAAAGAACGCGAGTCGCTGTGGTGCGCGAAGACTGCCATCATACTCATCTCCTCCTCTTCCTTTTCTGCTCCATTTGAAAGATCAACATCAAGATCAACACAGTGCACGTGTGGGTAAATGCTTTGTTCACGGGACCCATATTCTTCCCTTGTGAACGGTTGTCCAGCCGCATGTACATGATAGTTCATGTGCCATATCGCATAACGAAGGAAAGGATAGCGATCAAGAGGGGAGACGAGAGTGTCTATCGCCCTTCCGCATTGCTGAACCCAGGAGTCTGCGGCATCCTCCAAGTGCGGATCTATGCTCAGTCTCATATACAGGGTACAGCAACGAGCCAACCGACTGTGACTCAAACGAACAAAATCATCTCCCATGTTCGACCGGACGTGGTCCATGCCGTCGTCTTTGAGCAGAAAATCCCTGACCGATTCATGAATAAACTGCACTTTTGGCTCTTCGGTCGTTGTTATTTGAGCTAGACCTTTGGAACAGTTGAGAATAAACCTCTCGAGCGCATCGCGTGGAATTTCATCTTCGTCCCATTCTGGATGTGCACCTGGTTCTGCTCCAGACAAGATCGCGAAATACAGCTCCTCGGGAGTTAACGGTTCCGCAGCGAATAGAATCCATTCAATGCAGTAAGTCAACTCGCTTTTGTTGTCGGAATCGCGCGTCAGAATGTCGCGGAACAAATTATGCAGATCGCTAGGAATGTTGTGGAGTATTTTTTGAAGAGCGTGGATGCGGCCACTGTCATATGCTTTGTTGAGGATTCCGACCACGAGCGCTACCCACATGAAGACACCGGATGCTTTGCGCTGAGCTTCGTCTCTGATCTGAATCGCTTGCTTGCTGTGCCCGATCCTTAATTCTGTGTTTAGGTATTCGGAAATGTCCCGGGCGTGGCCTTCTTGTCTTTCCAGGATTAGCTGAATTCCTCTGTCGATGGAGATGTGAGGATAATGTCTGCTCGCCAAGCAGACGTGGAAGGTAACTTTGACTGCCTCGGCGACTTCACCGAGCTGTGTGAGGAACGATAACATGTCCCTAACTTCCTTTTCCTCGCATTCGTCTAAAGCGTCGATGAAGCATACGACGGGTGTCTTAACGCTTAGGATAGCCTTTCTGAATAAATCCTGAAGCGTACCGATGCTCCACGGGTAACTCTCATTGAGGAGTGTCGCAGGGAAAGGTAGTAAACGAAGCGCTTTCTGGAGATATGGACGTCGTTCTAGCAACTGGGCTAGTAGAGACCGATACATGCCCAACGTGGACCTTTCGAGTAACACGCCTCGAGCATTGAAGAAGAATGCAATGACTACACTGTCTCCCTTACCCTTGCTTGTATGATTGACTTCCTCTATCATCCCAATGGCACGGCTATGTGCAAACTTCATAATAGTAGACTTTCCGGCCCCGGGTTTTCCCTTGATCCACAGGAGGCCTCGATGAAGGGTTATTCTGGTAGGTTCAAGCCAGTCGATGTACTCCGGTTGACGCAACAGCCACTGGCATGTTTCTCGGTGCGCATCTTTAATGTTTGTCTCTCGCAAGCTCATTTGATCAAATTGCAGGGACTTCATCAGGTCTCTTTCAGCCTTGCCCTCAGCCTGTTGAATGGTCTCCCTTAGCCTTTTCATGGCGTGAGTTTTGCCCTCGCCGTAGATAGGCGACATAAAAACGCCAAAAAGACCTAGCAACGCGTATGCGCTATCTTCTTCGCGTTTAGTTAGGCGACCTGCAGCCCACGAAAGTCGCTCTTCCACCTCGAATTGGGCTAGTGGCACGCCTTGGAGTGCATTAACAGGAATTGAAGTGATTTTCGACACCCTATCACTGAGTTCTGATCTTTCGCCGAGAAGCATTCCCTCTGTCGAGAAGAAATCCACAAATTTAGGAGCTAGCAGCTCTTGCACTGTCCTGAAAGTGCGCGTGGGTTGTCAGCGTAGACCTACGGGAATGTAATTTTCCAACGAGATACCCAACTTCGGATTTGTCGGCTGAAAGAATGAACGAGAGCGTGATAAAGAACGTACTACGCAGAGTTAGTAAAATCAGGGGAAGTAGAGCTTAGCACTCGGCTTGTGTCATCAAATCGCCAATTCTGTGATCTTCCACACCATTTGCGTGACACTAGGGGTCTTGACGATCACACTCCAAAGGACCATTTGACAGAAAAAGCTTAGCGATACATACCCAACCACGAGTGAACCATCTACTGTTTTGAAACGCTGAGCTCCATTCTACTCCCCACTCTTCAATCTCGATGTTGTTTCCACCCATTGTCTCAAATGAAAAGTCGGCTAGATATACGTAGCACCTCGCGGCGTCTCGATAATAGCAGAACATCGAGTTGAGGGCCTCCGAAAGTTCAGCGCTACTGCTCCGATCAATGCAGCAACTATCCACCCAGATGTAATCAATACCGTCTTTTTTAGCTTGTCTTCCACAGAACTGAACCTTGTCGTAGCCTGGTTTCTCTTTCAACTTATTGATCGCCTCAATCCGATCCGGTGCTGTAGAGTCTCTGCCGGTGGACAACTTGTGGTAAGATCCTTCTGCCTCGTCGACAACTATGTGGTATACGCCCGCAGCCTTCACGACTTCTTGAAAGGTGAGCTCGTCTTTATCAGGCCCCCAAGTATGCGACAGGATCGCATATCGCGGGACATCCTCTTTTTCAACATTGACGAGGCTGAAGAAATCATCGTCATCGTTGTACCACAGAAGATACATGTGGTCGCGATTCGCCCATCAGGGAGCCGTAGGATTGTCTAGCAATGGAGAATAAGTGTTACAAATAATGCGCAAATACACACTATTTGATGTTCGATAGGTTAGGAGAGGGAGATAAGCCAGCGCACGATGGCGAAAGAAAGTGTGTACATCGGTGGTGTTGGTAGCGGGGCGGACCAACGACCTCGGGAGGCTGCGCCTCGTTTCTGTCGAATCACGTAGGCAGGTGGAAGCAAGTTCAAGCAAGGCTTTGCACAAATCCGATAGACGGCGAACAACTGGAACGAAGACATGTATATACATCACAAATCAAACCTACATGCCTAACTACCTGGGTGAAGATTTTAAGCACACGTGCCACACCCCACCCGAGATACCACCTACTTCTGCATATACAGCTGCGATCTTTACTACATCCTTGCTTGGATTCGGGCATGATATCACCTGGACAATATTTGGGAAATGCTGATGGTGGAAAGTGCATGTGTGATCACATCCCCTGCGCATACATAGCGGCTTGGCGTTCCTTCCTCCACTACGATGTGGGGCGGTCGCTCTCCGCTATGCTTTCTGATAGCTAAGTGCAACATGTTACCATACAAAACCAACTAATTGCTTCAACAACCGGACAGCAATGGGGCGCAATATTCTGACTCGGCCCAACTGGGTCGCCTGCGTGCTCCTCCTCATGTCCGCGCTGTCGACCACTACACAGGCTTCCAAACTAAGGTACATCATGTATCTAACGGGGTAAGTTTCTTGAAAGATGCACCAGAGTATGGCTGAATCCATCAGTCAACATAACGTCGTACCCGAGCTGGCTTTGGTGTCGGACATAACACACGTGGCTCTCGCGTTCATGCAGTCGGAAGTCTTCAACGATGCGAATAGAACTGAATGGCCTTTGTTCACCACCGTTCAAGAAGTAAGACCTAAATTTGCCATTGGGACTGTCATTCAAGTCGCGATTGGAGGTTGGGGTAATACAGTTGGTTTCGAAACAGCGGCAAAGACAGCAGAGAGCAGGAAGCTGTTCGCCAAGAATATCAGGTCTATGCTTGATGCGACTGGAGCGGACGGAGTGGATATAGATTGGGAGTACCCTGGGTGAGATCACTCTACATGTGCGAAGACATCCTTAATCTCCTAACTCCAACTTAGCGGCAACGGCGAGGAGTACAAAACCAATCCAAATTCTGGTAAAACCTGGGAGATAACTGCATATCCTCTGCTTCTTGCCGAGATAAGAGACTCAATCGGCCCGTCGAAAATCATCTCAGCAGCCGTACCAGGTTTACCACGAGACATGCTCGCATTCACCAATGCCACTATTCCACGCATTTTGGATTCAGTCGATTTCTTCAACATCATGACGTACGATCTCATGAACCGAAGAGACACCGTAACAAAGCATCATACAGGCATAACAATCTCGTTGGAGGGCATAAACGCATATCTTGAGCGTGGTGTCCCGCCTGAGAAAGCGAACGTTGGGCTAGCTTACTATGTCAAATACTTCAAGATTGCTCCTGGCGATGATTGCCGCATATCGCCCATCGGGTGCAGGACTGGCCTGATGGAAGACCCAGAAACAGGCGCTGACCTTGGAAAGACGGGTGGTTTCTCATGGCATGATCAGGTACCGGAGGAAGTCTCAGCCTCATTTCAATTGGCGCTGAACTATGGTATTTATGATGAGGAGGGTGGAGGTCATTATTACTGGGACGATAACGAGAGGATCTTTTGGACTTGGGATACTCCAAGCGCCCTCAGGAAGAAGCTGCCTGTTATTCTGCAAGGGACAAAGCTGGGTGGTGCGTTTGCTTGGGGCTTGGGAGAAGATGCGCCAAAGTTCGCTCATCTACAGGCGACGACCGAAGCACTACGAACATTACCTGTGAGTGGATCGAACGATGCGCACGGCGAGAGAAACGAGCTATAGGCTAAGATGATATCAGAGATCTTGAAAAAAGGTCGCGTACCACAGTCAGGCTTCTAGATGAAAATCATGTTTGTTCTCTAATTACAGTGGAATGTTTGGGTGCACAATCAAGACACGTGCCTCGGCATTATAGGTACAGGGATACACATAAGTGCCGGAGATAACACAGATGTCGCCCGATGGACCGACTTGTCAAGTGCGCTACCGGTGCATAACTCTACCTACTGATTGACACGTATTCGTGCTCGGTGCTGTACGCTACGGGTTGGTGTAGCAGTTGGTATTCTTGCAAGAAAACAAAAGTCGATGATTTGAAGTTTTTGCGGGATGCATGTGCGACGCCCCGGCACTAGATAGCTATCCCCGCTGCACTAGTGGCTGCATAAAATTGATGACATAGCCAGCGCTCAGACCACCCGTTAGTCATGCAGCTCCATCCGAACGCGCAGGCCTCAACTTTAAGTCATCACCTTCGCCGCCTGACAATTGTTTGACAACTCTGCTCCCACAGTAGAGCTCGGTATTTCACGCGACCACACGATCGATGCAGCAAGGACAGCAGATTCCGTTTCTGCCATCCTCTCCGGCGAACGGCGCATACGGCTATCTCACGGCCTCAAAACACGATCGCCAACCATTATGCGGTAACAATGAAGGCTGGGGCCCAATTAGCCCAATCCGCTATGATTTTACCCCCTGCTTTTTGGATGTCTGGATTGCAACAGTCGCGGCTTTTGGTACCGTAGGAGGTGCCGGCGCATTGTGGTATCTTTATCGCAACTGTCCACCGCAGCCTGTCAAGCGCAATTGGCATTTCTTTGCGAAACTGGTATGTAACAGTCATCCATACATCCCATACTAACGAGTGGATGGTTACTAATCATATGCGCCTCGACAGATCACTCTTGGAGCGCTTATAGCCACGACCGCAATCCAAGCCGCGCTCCAGATCGAATACTACAAAGATGTATGGTTTGGTGACTTTCGGTTTTGGACCTCCGTCCTCACGCTGGTCTCGCTCGGCGTCATATTCTACATCCAATACATCGAGCATTGGAGGTCACGCAATGCGAACGGCGTCGTCCTCTTCTACTGGCTCTTCCTCCTCATCGCATACGCTGTCAAGCTACGTTCGCTCGTCGCCCAGGAGATACACAAAGAGCATGTCGCCTATTTCGCAGTCTTCTGCGTGAGTGCTGGACTGGCTGCGCTGGAATTTGTCCTGGAATACCTAGTGCAAAAGCGCCTGAGCGATTACGACGCCCTCGGTGACGACGACGAATGCGCCTACGAATACGCGGACATATTCTCCGTCTTGACGTTTGGCTGGATGACACCAATGATGAAGCGCGGTTATAAGACGTTCCTTACGCAGGATGATCTGTGGAATCTGCGGAAGCGAGACGCCACCAGGCACACTTCTCAGAAGTTCGAGGATGCATGGGCAAATGAGATGGAGAAGAAGCGTCCTTCACTCTGGCTGGCAATGTTCCGTTCATTTGGTGGACCATACTTCAGAGGCGCTGCTATCAAGACAATCAGCGATGTGTTGAACTTTGCGCAGCCGCAACTCCTGAGGCTTCTGATTACCTTTGTCGACTCGTACCGTACTGGGAAACCTCAGCCTGTGATCAGGGGCGCCGCCATCGCGCTCGCCATGTTTGCCGTATCTGTGTCACAGACCGTGTGTCTCCACCAATACTTCCAGCGTTCGTTCGAGACTGGCATGCGCATCAAATCATCGTTAACTGCTGCCATCTACTCCAAGTCAACTCGTTTGTCGAACGAGGGCCGAGCAACCAAGTCCACCGGCGACATCGTCAACTACATGGCTGTTGACACGCAGCGGCTCCAGGACCTCGCACAGTACGGTCAGCAGCTCTGGTCCGCCCCTTTCCAGATCGTCCTATGCATGCTGTCATTATACCAGTTGCTTGGAGTTAGCTGTTTTGCAGGTGTAGCTGCCATGTTCGTTATGATACCAATTAATGGAATCATTGCGCGGTGGATGAAGACGCTACAGAAAGAGCAGATGAAGAATAAGGATGCGCGTACGAAACTCATCTCGGAAATTCTCAACAACATGAAATCGATCAAGCTCTATGCCTGGACAACAGCCTTTGCCAGTCGTCTGAACCACATTCGAAACGACCAGGAACTCAAGACACTCCGCAAGATCGGCGCGACCCAAGCCATCTCGACATTCACATGGTCTACAACACCATTCCTCGTGTCTTGTTCAACCTTTGGTGTATTTGTTTTAACCCAACATCGTGCCCTGACTACCGATATCGTCTTTCCTGCCCTGACGCTGTTCAACCTGCTCACGTTCCCTCTTGCCATCCTCCCTATGGTCATTACAGCAATCGTCGAGGCTAGTGTCGCTGTGGGCCGCATCACCGGCTTCTTGACTGCCGATGAGCTGCAAGAGAATGCGGTCATTCGTGAAGACGCTGTTCAAGATAATGGGGAAGAATCGGTTCGAATTCGAGATGCAAGCTTTACGTGGGACAAGAACAGCGAAGGCAAGACCCTAGAGAATATCAACTTCTCCGCACATAAGGGTGAACTTGCCTGCATCGTCGGTCGCGTCGGGGCCGGAAAATCCTCACTGCTACAGGCAGTACTGGGTGATTTGTGGAAGATTAACGGAGAGGTCGTTCTGCGTGGCAAAACTGCCTACGTGCCGCAATCTGCGTGGGTGATGAACGCTTCCGTAAGAGAAAATATCGTCTTCGGTCACCGGTGGGATCCACAGTTTTACGAGAAGACCGTGTCGGCTTGCGCATTGCGCGACGACTTCGCACAGCTACCGGACGGCGACCAGACAGAGGTTGGCGAACGCGGTATCTCCCTATCGGGCGGACAAAAGGCCCGGCTCACTCTCGCTCGAGCAGTATATGCACGAGCGGACGTGTACTTGCTTGACGATTGTTTGTCTGCAGTCGATCAGCATGTCGGCAGGCATTTGATCGATAACGTGCTTGGTTCCAAAGGTCTATTGGCTGGCAAAACACGGATTCTCGCGACCAATTCGATTCCGGTCTTGATGGAAGCCGATATGATCATTCTCTTGCGCGACAAGAAGATACTTGAGAGAGGCAATTATGATCAGCTGATGGCGATGAAGGGCGAGATCGCTCAGCTTATCAAAACGTCACAGAACGAAGATCAAAGCGAGGGCGACAGCAAGACGTCTGATAGTATCATGAGTGATGAAGAGTCGACAATTTATGGCGGAAGCCCGGTTGAAGACGACGAAGAAGATCAGGCGGAAGCTGAGGCCGCTCAGGAGAATGCTACTCATCTTGCACCGCTCAAGCCTGGAGGTGGAACGGCCCGCAAATACAGTTCTAACACCCTCCGTCGGGCCAGCACAGCAAGCTTCAAGGGCCCCCGCGGCAAGCTCACAGATGAGGAAGGCGGCCTAAAGAGCAAGCAGGCGAAAGAGTTCTCCGAGCAAGGCAAGGTCAAGTGGTCAGTTTATGGTGAATATGCAAAGACCAGCAATCTCATAGCCGTCGCAATCTATCTGCTTCTCCTGGTGGGAGCGCAAACAGGATCTATTGGTAAGTGAACCGTTATTGGCCCGTCATTCCATCGCCTGTAAGACGCTGTCGCTAACGCCATGCAGGTGCAAGTGTCTGGCTCAAACATTGGTCGGAGATCAATCAGCGATATGGCGGGAACCCGAACGTGGGCAAGTATATCGGCATCTACTTCGCTTTTGGCGTAGGATCTGCTGCCCTTGTCGTCGTGCAAACATTGATTCTCTGGATCTTCTGCTCTATAGAGGTACGTATCTGCATCGCTCAGACGATCATGCATGCTGCGTCAAGGGTCCGCATCGACTAATGCTGCCTCAGGCCAGTCGAAAACTACACGAGCGGATGGCCTTCGCGATCTTCCGTTCGCCAATGAGCTTCTTTGAAACCACACCCGCTGGACGCATCCTCAATCGCTTCTCAAGGTATGTTCTAACACCATGATTCCAGGATTATTCCTCGCGGTCTAACCCACGGTTACCGATGAGCATCACACGCAGTCGCCATCATGATCCATTTTGCTGCTAGTGCGAGATGAACTATTCACTAATCTAACTCGGCAGTGACATTTACCGAGTCGATGAAGTATTAGCGTAAGTGATCCTGATGGCATGCACGGCTAAGAAATGACTGACGTATGTAGCCGAACGTTCAATATGCTCTTTGTCAATTCCGCCAGAGGTATGCAGTCTCCCGCGTTTCCCGTTGTGTGTCACAACTGACTGACCAATTCAGCCGCGTTCACCCTGGTCGTCATCTCGGCGTCGACTCCTGTCTTTGTCGCACTCATTTTGCCGCTCGGCGCGCTCTACCTATACATTCAGCGCTACTACCTACGTACATCACGCGAACTGAAGCGTCTCGACAGCGTCAGCCGTAGCCCCATATACGCGCATTTTCAGGAGTCGCTCAGTGGCATGAGCACGATCCGCGCATACCACCAACAGAAGCGGTTCGAGATGGAGAATGAGTGGCGCGTTGATGCAAATTTGAGAGCTTACTACCCTTCCATCAGTGCGAACCGATGGCTTGCAGTTCGTCTCGAGTTCATTGGCTCGGTCATCATCTTGGCCTCTGCAGGGTTCGCCATAATTTCTGTGGCCAGCCACAGCGGCCTATCTGCCGGCATGGTGGGTCTATCGATGTCATACGCGCTCCAGATTACCCAGAGCCTCAACTGGATCGTCAGGCAGACGGTCGAGGTGGAGACGAATATTGTTTCCGTGGAGCGTGTTTTGGAATATGCGGCTCTCCCAAGCGAAGCACCTGAGATCATCTCCAAGAATAGGCCACCGATCAGCTGGCCGTCTCAGGGTGCACTGGCATTCAACAACTACAGCACCAGGTATCGACCTGGTCTCGACCTGGTGCTGAAGAACATCAATCTGCAGATCAAGCCTAACGAGAAAATTGGCGTTGTGGGTCGTACAGGTGCAGGTAAAAGTTCACTTACTCTAGCGTTGTTCCGTATCATCGAGGCCGCGGAAGGCTCCGTAAGCATCGACAATCTGAATACAAGCACCATTGGACTGCTAGATCTCCGGAGGCGCCTGGCCATCATTCCGCAAGATGCCGCCTTATTCGAAGGAGCCGTGCGAGACAATCTCGACCCAGGTCATGTCCACGACGACACAGAACTGTGGAGCGTCCTGGGTGCGTTAACCGCTTCTCATTGTACTCGCGCTTCTTACTGACTCGCTGGCAGAGCACGCGCGTCTAAAAGATCACATTGCAGGCATGCCGGGCAAATTAGACGCACACATCAACGAAGGCGGCTCTAACCTCAGCGCCGGTCAGCGTCAACTCATCTCTTTAGCGCGGGCCTTGCTTGCGCCTTCCAACATCCTTGTTTTAGATGAAGCCACTGCCGCCGTTGACGTGGAGACAGATGCCATGTTGCAAACAACACTGCGCAGCAGTATGTTCAAGAACAAGACTATCATTACGATTGCCCATCGCATCAACACAATCCTGGACTCAGATCGCATCATCGTGCTTGACAAGGGCAGAGTTGCCGAATTCGAAAGTCCAGCAGAGCTAGTCCGACGCAAGGGTTTGTTTTATGAACTAGTGCGAGAAGCGGGACTGCTGAACTCGCTGGACCTGAAGGATTTGAACACGCAGTCGTAAGAACACCGTGTTGACTCGGGGTCGCCATAGAAAAGCAATAGACTGGATTTGTGGCGCTCGAATGATCAGCGACCTGACCAACCGGGGCATGCGGAACCCCATGCCCGCAAACGCCGCACAGGCGGTGGAAATAGACCGGAGGCGGTTTGTAACATCTTCGGTTACACACGCTCTATGACAAGATGAGGCTGGAGCGCCTGCGGGGAATATAGCATTGGTGGGAAAAAGCAAAATTGTATCATAAACGGTTTGGGCTGATCAGTTAAATTCATGCCCATTTGTACTCAAGTAGGATAGTCAACACCTCGGCAAAAGGGACACAATCCTTCAACATCGTCACTGAGTGAGACTGCTCGTAAGGATTTGGTCTCTAATGATGCACCAGCCTCGCAGCATCGCGCATGCCACGTAAACCCACGAACACCCATGGCAAAAACTCTCTCGTCAACAGACCAATAGAAGCTGAGCTCGACCGTTATCGGCACGAACACACCAAAACATCCCCGCATCATTTAGCCACGCTGTTTGCTACGGTGAACCCTGATGCACATGCGCCCCCCTAGTGGCCGTGTCAAGCGAGCAAGGCGCCTGGCGCCTGGCGCCGTTTACATATGCTCCATGGGGGCCATTGCGCGAGTGTCGTTCCGTAGTGTACCAAACTTCGTGGCAAGACACCATACCCGTCGGTGTGCCGGTACGACCGCGGATGCGTGCTGCCTACCGCAAGAGTCATTACTATCGTACACAACGCAGCCAACAGTGTCAGTCGCGGAAAGCACAGGATGGCAGCAGGACACACACGAACGGTTTGCTGCACTGCACTTGCATGATTCGCGACGCGAGAAAACTGCATCAATCCGACATGCATGTGCCAGCCTTAGCGAGCGAGCGTGACGAAAGTTGGTCTTCGCACAGGACAAAAAATGACGAGCGCGGATGCATGTAGGCTGAAATCACTCGATTTCCCAGATTGATCGAAATCTCATCGTTCTTCGTCCGGAGACCCGGTTCGTGGTTGAGATTTCCGACGTGTGCGGGTATATCCAATTCGCCGCCGTTCGGCATCTGAGATTTGGATAGAGTTTAGCAGGCCTGTATGCTGGAGGATGGTTTGTGTGCTAGGATACCGCGGATTAGAGGGACGGAAATAGCCGTTGAGGGGATGTGCAGTATCGGGTACTTGGATGCTGGGGCCGGCGGGAGACAAGGCTGGTTGACTGCTGATATTGAGACCTGTCGTTGAGTTTGGTAGGGGTTACGACTGGATGGAGTGAGATGCCGGACCATGTGGAGTAAGGTAGTTGTTTAGAGGTTCCAGAACGAGACGGGAGTGCAGTAGCGGTCGGTAAGAGGGTGGGCGACAGGGCATCCTGGTTGGTCTACGTCGGTGGTACAGACTCCAAAGGAGCTGCTGTTGGCCGGAGCATGTGTGTACGACTTCGCTCACTGGGTGTGTGTGGGGCTCATGGGATGCTGCTGCGTGGGGTCGTGCTGATGAAGTGTGTTGTTGTGTCATGTGGTTTATGCTGACGCTGGTTGAGCTGGAAGTCTGGTTTTCGTTCGCTTTCTATGTTATTATCTCGCAGGTGAGCTCTCCGAACACCTTTGGAGGATCACCGGGATCAGCGAGGGATGCAACGGCATTTGCAGTGCGCCATATGCGCCATATGCCAATCTCCTCACTAGCTTGTAGTCGGGCGTGGTAATCCATGCGGAGAACCACTTAGGCACGTTTGAATCCCTGTCTGTCATTTTCTCGTCGCAAGTTCAAACATCGAGTGCGAAGAGCGACCTTAAACGGGCAACTGCTGGCTGTCGGGGAAGGCGGCATGTCCAAAGGCCCCGGTCCGGACGCTTCAAGACCGTTCAGTCTCAACGGCTGTCTCACGGTATCCTGCGTGGTGGAATATTGCTTGTCGTTTGCCCGTATACCTCGGGGTCCCTTGTCTTGCGGTTCACGGTAAGATGCCAGAGGGTAGACTTTGCAGTGCTGTACTGGTCGCCGCGGATCTGGATAGACAGATGCAATGACCATGGAGGGTCCCTTAAAAAGGTCGAAGCCCTTGTCAATAGAAGATAGGTCTATACTGTTCATGACACCCTGACCATCGGTATCTCGTTCTTTGCTTCAAACCCTGCCTATATCACGGAAAGATTCGTTCGAGTGCGCAGACTCGGTCAGCGTGAAATCAGACGTTTTTTGTACCACCAACCCTCGTTTTCTCTCCAAGCATCTGCCGGCTAGTTGCTTTCGTCAATCTCGAACAGTGCTGGACTCGTGATCTGCTTCAAAACTGCCTTCGCTTGACACGTTCCGACACTCCCAATTGTCTCCTCATCGATCAACTCGAAATAATACGCTTCAACCTCTGCGGCACAGCACGAACTTGCTTTTCCTAGTAGCTGGGATCTTTTTCTTTTCAGGTAAGCTCGGCCAACTACTGACCTCAAGCGAAGCGAGTCTTACCGGAAGACAACCCTCATGTGTTCTAGGGCATGCATCGGCGAATGATACCCTACTTATACCATTCTATGCATTATACGTTCCATCAGCGATGGCACACCGATGTGAGGGATGAACAATGCTAACCGAGACTAGGACGGCTGACTTTGATCGTGAGCTATTTGCAGTACCACTATATGTCCCACGCTGCATAGAAACGTCATCTCTCAGCAGTTCGTCGCGCATCCACACCCTTAGCTGCAGCTTCTCCAATGGCGAGACTCCGGGACGCAGATATGAACCAGAAGGCGATGCAGCGCCAATGGAAGTTGGACAACTTCAGCGATCAAGGCAACGAGAAGCATGATGATGATCGGGCTCCAAACTCAGGATTCCGAGATGCTGCTGCAGGTACTGTGGTAAGTACAAAGTTTGGTGTTCAAGCGTCGTTAGTTTTGGCGATAGCCCCCGGCCGGCTCCCGTAGCGGCCGTTCATCCCCAACCCAGAATTTCGGAACAGTGCCTGTCCTTGTCGGCATAATGACTGACATATGATCCAAACAGACTAAACCACCAGCCATTGTACCAACCACCAAACCATACGAAGACAACAACGATGACGAAGCGATCCCGACGCCGATCAATGCAACACTTGAAGTACAACAATGCACCATCACAACAAGTGATGGCCGAAGTGCTATCATACCCATCGTTGGTTTCGAACATCTGTTCAGGGCGCGGCAGAGCGATCACGGAACACCTAGTTGCAGTTATGCGCTTCAACCACGCAGTCGCCAAGAACTTGCCCACATCCCAGGTACGCAATATTGCCGTGCACCAACAATGGCAACTAATCAGTGCAGGGCCGAATCAACGCCCGGCTCGCAACGGTGAGAGCCGACCACCACACAGGACTTCGAGTGGTCTCAACGTCCGATCCAGGAGGAGATGCGCGCCAGAGCCGGCCAATGGCAAGGCTGTTAAGAAAAGACGTCGTGGATCTATTGCCCAGACACGACCACAGCCTCGGACAGCCCGAAACACTGATGATGATGAACAGAACGAGCAAGACGAAATGGAGGTAGCTACCGAGACATCGTACAGCTTCCGAATGGGCGACATCGAAGGCATGAAGAGGTTTTTCAAACGTCGCATCGACGAGCTTACCATGAAGCCTGTGCGAGGGATGGTGACCACGTGGATAAAGCAGCTAGAACCCAGACGCCAGGGCCTTCACGGACCATACCACCGACAGCTTCCTTCCGCAATGCCAAAGGATGCTACTCCGCCCTGGTGGCCGCACGACGTCCGATACCTTGAGCCAGCGCACCTTGGCAAGGAGGGTAAGTGAAACATCCGTCCTGATCGTTTCCTCGCTTACGTCCATACAGATCTTAAAAAATTGGCCGTGGAGCTCATGCTCCAACATCGGGGCTGTGCTATCGACGTCATCAAACGACAGTACCCCAGGGGCTGGACGGAGAAGATTCGATCGGTCGCTCAATACGCCGTCGAGAATACGCCCGAGGAACACTTCTCCTCATCTAAGAATATTCTCTTTAGCAGGTCGATGAAAAAGCGAGCGTTGAACAGCATCTTGCCAAGCGTGTTTGAGATCTCGCAGAGCTACGAGGATTATGTTCAGCAGCACGCGCTTTGGAACTACGCCGAGAAAGACAAACTCCCACAGGGCAAGACCGTGACGTGGCAGCACGTCCCGAGGCCCCCGAAACAGATATCCCAGCAGAGACGAGTTCGCGCCAGGACAGCTTCACAAGCACCTCGGGATGAGTCGGACGTCTACGCCCACGACGCGACATCCGGGTACGACACGGAACCTGATGACACCATGGAGGGGCTGGTGCTGTCTCCTCAGCCAGAAGTAAAGGTGGCTCTCACGGAGTCTCCCCCTACATTCAAGGTGTCCACACCAGTACCTGCCGCGGCAGTACCGTCTATCGAGACAGCCCAGCCAGCCGTCCGCATGCAGTTGACCCCCTGCTCTTCTTTCGACCAGTCATTCAAGGTTTCCACCCCAGTGCCTGCCGTGACAGTGCCCTCCATCGAGACAGCTCAGCCAGCTGTTCGAACGACACCCTGTTCCTCGTTTGGCCAGTCGGCATCGGAGTCATCTTTTGGCGACTCGGTAAACTATCTCGACCTTGACGAAGATGTCAAGGGAAGTAGTTCAGCCTCACTCCATCGCCAGGAGCCGCAAGCCAATTGCTTCGATCAAGCCCTGCACGACACCAATACTGGCTATATGCTCGATCCTTTTCGTCAAAACTCCCATTTCATGCCATACTCGGCATCAAGTTACATCGATCCTAGAGAGTTCTCGTTGTATCACAATAACTACCCAATTGCAACGGGTGCTCCACCCTTAGGGTCATCCATGGCACCGAGCAATGTGATGTATGAGTTTGCACCGGATGGATCTTTCGTGCCCGCAAACGGAATGGCGTCCTTTGATGGACTTCCCAACTTTGGCAGCGCAGCCATGCAGCAGCAGTTCGGCGGATCTCATATGACGTCGAGGATGTCGAGGCAGTAAGATGCTTTCCACATGTCCAAGGTTGTCTTCACTGCCCACTACTTGTATCATCACCCCGTCCATCAATTTCCAACTAGTGCACTCTTGGACACGCCCTATTTTCCTTGTAACGTCTCACGAGCATCAACGAATCTCTTACACACACCTCTTCGCATTTGCTTATTCAATTTCTCTGTCCCGGCACCAGATGGGGTGTTGTACTCCATGCGGCTTGCTTCGGCATACTTGCCGGGACGTTTCGTCGCAGTTGTTGGCCTTTGCACTTCGCTTCGCTTCGCTTTCTGGCAGTCCGTCCACGCAATATACCCTTATGATGTTACGCCGCTCACGATTGTATTGCATTGGCGAGGGCATGGACACGCAGCATGTTACAGGCTGGGCCTAATGGTATTGGGAGGCACTCTTGTTTCGGTTCTGTGCGAAAACAAAAAGGAAAGTGTATAAAAGGGTGGTGGTGTGGCGGGCATGGAGATGGTGGGACGATGAATGGGGGTACGAAAAAGCCGCATCATCAACAAAAAATATCTCGGTAGCTTACACGAATCTAACAATGATTCGACTAAGACTGTTTGTGGAATGTGATTTGGTTGTGGGCCGTGAAGGATGTCAGTGAAAGTGTGGTACTGCCACGCGAGAGAAACATTAGGCAAGTGCATCTGCCAAGGCGGGCGGACGCTAAGCTCGCGCTAGCGGCTCCCCGTTGATGCATCATTGCACTTGTCCGCGCAAGCTCAACTCTTTGTTCAACCACCGCAGCCGTCGTCGACTTCAGCCACCGACGCGGCCTGCACCCTGTACTTTGCTTGCTGCTACAGTAACTAACCAGTCATCACTCCAGTTACTTTGCGCACAGCATTACCCCGGCGCATGCCCCCGTCCATCCAAGACACGCGCGAACATGTCGGCACGCGGTGGTAGAGGAGGCCCACGCAACGGCAACCACAACAACCACAACAACCGCGGCGGCCGAGCCCGAGCCCGAGATGGAAACACCCCGCCCACGCAGCCCAGCGCTGACCGCGCGACGCAACCCGTCTACACTCGCGGCAACCACCGAGGCGCGAACCGAGGTGGAGCATCTCGAGGACCAGCCAGCACACCACGCGGCAGCACCAACACGGACACACGAGGAAGCACGCGCGGTCGAGGGAACCATGTCAGCGTGTAAGCACCGCATTCTTTGCAGCAATTGGCGCACGCCATGTTAGACCTTCACCACAATGCGACCTAACCTAGCGACGGCTGCCAATTGCGCCGTTCGCGCTCGATACTGACCAGACCTGCCAGGCCTGCCCATGTCATGGCATTCGATCCCAGCGGTGGTGCGAACACGACCCCGTTTGCCCCAAAGGACTACGCCAAGCGCCTCGAGCATGTAAGCAATACGCTCCACGCACGGCGACAGCACCGCTGACACGGACAGATCAAAGCGCTGCGACCTCAGCTCCGCCAGCGCTTCATCAACGAAGGCCGCATGAACCCCGAAGGTCAGATGCGCCTCTGCGACTCGGTCAAGCTCTTTGGCCTGTGCACCGACATGTGCCCCGAGTACGAGCGCGTCCGCCGCATAGTAGAAGAAGACGTCAAGCCTCCGGAATGCGTATGTTGATCGCACGTTCGTCACCCGCCACACTAACGCGCTCTAGACACCCGAAACCCAGCACCTCCCGCGAAAGCAGCGCATCCCGGACGAGCACCGCATGGTCAAGGCATACTCGCGGTCGGCAGCTGGCATGGATGTTGAGCTTGTCTCGGAGATACGTTCGCCGGCCACCTGTCTCAAGACCATCAATTACCTCATGTCACGTCTAGATGGAGACAGCTTCGACTTCCTCCACAGCTGGATTTGGGACCGTACACGATCGATACGCAAGGATCTCCGCACCCAGCGCATCCAGCAGCGATCCGACATCAACGTCCTCCTCCAGTGCCTCGAGCGCTGCGCCCGCTATCTCCTACTTGCTGCACACCAGATGGCCCGTACTAAGAAGGAAGACTACACACACCATCAGGACATCGAGCAGCTCAACGCCACCCTCATCTCGCTGCAGGAGCGCTATATCGACAACCGCCGGGTGGGCTATCCCTCCGAGAATGAGGCCGAGTTCTGGGCGTATCGCCTCATCCTGGCTCCGCTCTTCACCAACACGCTACTAGAAGACCAGTTTCAGAAACTGCCAAGCGATATTCGGAACAACCCTCGTGTGCTCACGGCCCTCGAGATCTTCCGATCGATGAAGTCCATCATCTTCACGAGCACCCCTTTCTACGTGCAATCCCAGGCGAATTGGAAGCGTTTCTGGGACCTGATCAAATCACCGAGCGTGTCATATCTCATGGCGTGCGCGGCCGAGATCTCGTTCCAACGTGTGCGCCACGTGGTGCTAGATGGACTGTGGCGCACCTATCGGAAAGGCGCCCCGAGTAGACCACAGGTTGTCGACTCGTGGAAACCCGACATGCTACAGGATGTTATGGGCTTTGACACGGCCACCGAGGCTGTCAACTTCTGCGAAGCCTTCGGATTTCAGTTCAAGCTGAATACCCAAAACCAAACCTATCTCGATGTCACCGGAAAAGGTTTCGCTAAAATTAAGCTACCGATGGGGTCGGACGTGAAGCCTCAGGTGTTTTCGAATGGCATCGTAGAAGTGAAGCGCATGGACCGGGCGTTTTCGGCGATCGTTTCTGCCATGTCTGTCCGGGAGGCCCAGACCAGGGGGCTCATGATCAATTCAGTTGGTGGAACGAAAGACTCGGATTCGCTATTCGTCCCTGAGACTGCTACAAAGTCAACGAACCCGTTCTTGCCGTTTACGCAACCGAGTGGCACCGCGAGCGACACTTCCACGAACTCTTTCTTGCCTCAAACCACTTCCGCTCCAGCTGTTGGGCAACCAGCGAATCCCTTCATCACCGCCCATACCACGAAAGCATTCTCAGGCTTCAACCCAGTTGCTGCTCAGCCTGGCAGTTTTGATGCTGCTAAGAAACCTTTTGCGACCCCCGGACCTGCGAACACACCGTTTGCCAATATTGACACCTCGAACTTGTTTGGGACTACGCCTTCGTCGATACCGGTAACCTCTCCCACGAGCGCAGATAGTGTTACTTCCACCCCCCAAGTCAACCATTTCTTGCAGTTCAAGCCTGGCGCGCAACAACAACAACCTGCAGTCACGACCCCCGCCACACCTCCTGTCCCACAGAGTTTTCCTGGGTTCAATTTAGGCGCAGGCCAGTCCCAGCCTTCAAACGCTCCGTTTACCTTTACACCAGCGGGCTCGCCTGCACTACCAAAGGTCTCGTCGCAGGATGCAGAGAAGAAAAAAGCCGAAGAGGAGGAAAAGCGACAAAAGGCTGCAGCTGAGGCACTGGCGCAACAACAGCGCGTGCGCGAAGTGGAGGCGCAACGAGCCAAGGTAGAAGCAGAGCGGCAGCGTATACAGGCAGAACAACATCGTCAACGTCTGCAGCAGGAAGAGCGCGATCGCATTGCTCGAGAAGCACGAGAAATTCAAGCACGGGAAGAGGCGGCACGGATGGCACGTCTACAGGTGAAGAATAGGGCTTGGGATACGCTTGCCAATGACTGTATGTTTGACACCAACCAGGGTTTGATGATGCAATTCATCGAAAATTTGGTAGTCAACACGGCCAACGAGGTGGTCGAAACTGAAAAAGAGGCTAAGAGGAGGCAATTGTGGGAGAAGAAGAAGGCGTTGGCGAATGCTATGCATGAGCAGCGAATCTTGGGACTAAAGCGGCTGGTCATGGCAACTTGGATTGCGAAGATCGGAAAGAAGAAGCGGGTCGAGCAAGCTCGGGCTAGGCGGAGGCGGCTGAAGGAGCGCAAGGCTCAGATGGTAAATGGGGAGGACGCACCCTCGAGCATTCCTACACCAGCAGAATCGGAAACATCAGCGGCTCCTGTCAACGAAGAAGCTGTGTTCCAGAAGCCGCAAGCGCCAGCGAGCGCCCGACGAGCGAGGCGAACAGAGGAACGTCGCGTTGCCCGAAACCCACAACAGAACGGAAGCGTACAACCGGGAGAGTCAGCACAGCAGGTGGTGGTTCAGACGGTCCTCACTCCAGTCAGCATGAACGGCAGTCAGACCTCGAGTCTTGGTTACTCTGAAGCCTATCAGAACTCTAATATTGCGACTGTTGATCGTACGGAGACGGACTACTTCACACTTCGTGCGCAAGGCTTGGATCCGCACAAGTTCCGAAAGCGTAGTTTTGATTCGTCCTCAGGCGACAACTCGCCAGAGGTTGAGATCAAGCGTCCGCGAATCGCACCGCAAAACAACGATCACCCTCACCCACCGCCTCGAACAGCGACCGAAGCCATCGCTGTTCGCTTGCACGCCGTTCGGGAGTCTTTCAGGAAGTCCGGAGGATCGCCTCAGCCTCTCAATGGCGCGGTCTCCGTCAGTGGACAGGCATCGCCTAAGTCTAATAGGAAGTCACTGTTGGAGCAGGCCAAACAAGCACTTGGTAAATCTACAGTGGCAAATGGTCCGTCTCCAAACTTGCAGCACGACTGGGGTAGGAGTGTGCCCAATCTGGGCTTCTCTACATCATCAGCTCGACAATCAGTTCTAGGCAACAGCACAACTGCGGCACTGACAGATGATCGCCCTGCGTACTGGGCCCGCAAGAGCCGATTTGTACCCCAACATCTATATGGCCAGGGTCCGGAGGCAGTCCGCGCCTATCGGATGCAGTATGGCCTGAATTCGCCAGCCGGCTCACGTGCCAGCACTACCGAACCTTTGGCGATCTCTTCACCTATACCTGTACAGCAGTCTTACCAGCCCGAAAACGGCTACACGCAAGAGCACTATAGCGAGGAAGAGGTGAGCGACATTGAGGTCGTCGATGTCGATGCCGAAGACGAGGACGAGGAGAGTGAGGTTACAGAGGAGGAGTACGAAGGAGACGAGGAGAGCGAGGAAGCCGATGAGGATGGCTATCCACCACCAACATATCAGGTGAATCGTCAGCAAGAGTACGAAGAGGACGACGATTCCGAAATGTCTGACAGTGGTTTAGACTATGCCGGCGGCCATCCGAACGGTCGATATGGCGATTCTGCTGCTGAGGCTCTCAACGACTATGAGGCTTACACCGAAGATGGAAACGAGTACGACGAGGAAGACACGCTGCACCAGCACCACTTTTCTCAGCAACAGCAACATGCGCAACGCTTCCAGTACGGACAGCCAGCGCAACAGTCGCAGCAGCTCAAGAGCGTGGGCAACACCGAGGACGACGCGATCGAGCTCTCAGACTGAGCGCCACTCGTACAACTTCTCAGCCCCACACGGGTTCTTGTACATTACCCTTTCCTACATACGGGCTTCGGTGTCTACATTTTTGCGCGGACATGATCATTTGCATAGCGAAGGAGTTTATATCACAGGCAGGCGGGATTTTTTTTCACGACCTCTTACGATACCCACATAAGGCAGGCAGGCAGGCGCAAGGCAAAACGGGCGGAATCATGTAGGTGGATATGGGATATTGGGCACGGCTTGTGTGTCCCCTGCGAGACGTGAACTTGAGAGTAGTTGGTTTTGATAAATTCCAGACTCTGGAAACTGGAAATGTGTACAAAAAACAGATGAAAACTTTTACTTTTGAGATGTTTCCTTGTGTTGTGATGCTGACTATGTTGAGGAGGTTGACGCCCATGGTTTATGCTAAGAACAGGTAATAAACAAGAGCTGTCTTATAACGTTGTAAGAGCGAGCTCGTACCGACACTTACATCCCTGCCCTCCTCCCCTAGTACCCACACCCCTTACCCTACATCAAAACTCAATCGATCATAAAACTCAATCGCTCCTCCAAACCCAATCTCCCCTCCACCCATCCTTCCCGCCCCATGTCAATCGCTGGACAGAAATCCTCACAGACGGATTCAGCCACCATTTCCTTTTCGTGGCACCTAGCCTTGCACACCGGTCGGTCTAAATTGGTGCGGCAAGCCTCTATGCAACGCTTGTGCAGGCTTTTTGCGACTGGGGTAGGCGGGACGGCTCGGGTGGGTTTTTTAGGGGATGCAAGTGTGAGGTCATGTTTGCGTGTGACGGGGATGGGGCGCGTGGTAGGGAGGGGTTGGGAGGTTTGCTTTTGCGGGGGGGGGCGGGTTAGAAGGAAATTTCCAAGGTTGGATAGAGGGGGGAGGGGTAGCTAGGTTAGCGGGGTGTACGATTTCGACGAGAGATTTGTGTGGGGTTATGGTCATGTTGGAGGGAGGGAGAGAGGTTGTTTATAGGAGGTGGCTTGATGTGTAGTTTGCGGAGGGTAGAGTGTGAAATGGAATGATGCAGCGTTTTTATTTGTTACTAGCCTTGTTAGTTTTCCACCAGGTATTTAGCTCAACTCGAAAAAATCGCTGCAACATCCCGCACTGCGTAACGGAAAACCCACCGTAGCGGAACGCCAACAGCACTTTCCATTATGACAACACTAACAATTGTCGCAAGCTTCCAGTAATCTCGGCATAAAGACTTTGGCAGCTTGTCTCATTATGTATTTCATATGCTTGTTTTGGGCTTATTCAATACCTGACAATACCACAATTTACAGCTAGGCTGCACAGCGCTGCCTCCTCGCACTGGCTCGGACTTTCCTAAACGTTTGTCCATCTATCTAAAAGCTCATCAGACGACAGATCACGGAAGTAAGATGGTATGCCGAACGTTTTTCTTTGCTTGACAAGCTAGTTGCGCTGCATTTGTGAGTTCTTGTTAGTACGGGCAGCAAAGGTAAAAAAAATGATGCCCATCCTTACTGTACAGAAACGGCTTAGCTCAAGGCTGACTGTACTGTTAAAAAGCCTTGCGTAAGCCACGCCTGACTCGTAAGAAGTTGCGCCTTGTTGCGCACGTGACTGTCAGTGCCTCGCAAAGTGCCCCACGTTGCACGTGGTGCTTGTAACAATGCGCTAAACACAAATTGTATAATTTAGAACCTTACCATAGCAACTATTGGAATTTGACGATTAAGGATGGCACAATCTAGAGAAGTGATTTTAAGACATAAAGTCCATATCTGCGGTTCGAACGCTGCATACAGCACTCTTCTCTTCAGCCACCAGTCGTGGCAAAAGGCTCTCGCTGCGGACATCTCATGCTGACACGTCAGAGCTATAGTGCAACTGACTTAGGTGTCTTTTTATGTACAGTACAAGTACCAACCCATCACGACTATTGATTAAGCATGCTTATAATATCACGTGACATTATATCAAAACTCAGCCTCGTCGCTGCTGCCTAAT
This sequence comes from Ophiobolus disseminans, assembly GCA_010093685.1. Taxonomy (NCBI): domain Eukaryota; kingdom Fungi; phylum Ascomycota; class Dothideomycetes; order Pleosporales; family Phaeosphaeriaceae; genus Ophiobolus; species Ophiobolus disseminans. The sequence goes on from MU006231.1 coordinate 373,528, forward strand.
TCACCACACCATTCACTTCGGAACTTATCTTGTGAGTTTGCTTCTACGTTCAAATCGTGCACGGCTTGCTCGCGTTGATTTGAACGCTATTCGAACCATTTAGTTGGCTAAAGCTCGCTCCCGGTCCCCCACTCATGCGACTTTTACAGCTTGAAGACAACGGCGAATTCAGCCTTACTGAATATGTTGGCAAGGATGTGCCGCCATATGCGATTCTTTCACATACTTGGGGAGCAGATGATGAAGAGGTTACCTTCAGAGATTTAAGAGACGGTACAGGCAAAAACAAGCTGGGTTATCTCAAGCTTACCTTTTGCGCAAAGCGAGCTGCGCATGACGGTCTGCAGTTCTTCTGGGTGGATACCTGCTGTATCGACAAGTCAAGCAGCGCAGAGCTTTCAGAGGCCATCAACTCCATGTTCCAGTGGTACTATATGGCGGATAAATGCTATGTATACCTATCTGATGTTGAAATTGGCAGTTATGTCGGGAAAAATCCGCCCCCCCAGCAGACGTGGAAATTGGCCTTTCGGCGTAGCAGATGGTTTACTCGCGGATGGACACTCCAGGAGCTTCTCGCTCCAAGATTGGTCGAATTCTTCTCTGCAGAGGGCGAGCGGCTTGGTGAGAAGAAATCGATGGTGCGAGAACTTCAAGAAATTACGGGGATCTGTACTCGAGCTCTCCTGGGAAGTCCGCTGTCTGAATTCAGCATTGACGAGCGAATGTCGTGGGCAAAGCGGCGCGAAACGAAGCGCGAAGAGGACGCGGCATATGCTTTGCTAGGCATTTTTGACATCCATATTCCACTTATCTATGGAGAAAGACGGAAAAAAGCATTCACTCGACTTCGGAAAGAAATCCAGGAGTCTCTAAAGGATGAAGCACATGCTCCATCACCAGCGCACTCTCCACAGCCGCCGAAGCGACGACGCGGTGATGACGGAGAAACACAGAGCATCCAACGCAATGTTGTCTGCTTTAAGTGTCTGTACTTCCAGTGTCTAACAAATGACAGTGACAATCGAGCTGACTGTCAATTCTTAGGTGGTGAACTCGGTCACTACGCAAATGACCCTCATTGCTTTGAATGTAAGTTTCTGGAGGCTTCCGTGCGGTTGACCTTTGCTGACTGCCGCAGGCGACGAATATGGGCATCTTGCCAGTGAACTCCATTGCTATAAATGTAGGTTTCTAGAAGTTTCCATGCAGCTTATTCGTACTAACAGGTATAGGCGGTGAATACGGTCATTATGCCAATGAACCTCATTGTTATAGATGTAAGTAACACTAGCCTACAGTAACTGATATTCATTGATGATAATGAAAATGCCAGGCAATAGCCAAGATCATTTGGCAAGTAATTGCCCTGCATGAGAAAAGAGTAACTTTGAGTTCCTTTCGGTATGCAATAAGTCGATTTAGGCTTACACACAATTGGCACAAAGAGGGACGTTAGATCGAGTCATGCTAGCGGCCATGTTTCTTACAACTACTCCGCTTCTGGCTTTCCTTAAAGGGGCTCTTATTTGCCGAGTGTTGTCTCATAAGACGGCAAGTCGCTACAAATGCGCATCAACCTTAAAAATTCGAGCTCTTTGCTCGGGACACAATCTTCCTGTCCCTATCTATGATCTACAGAGTTCTGAACGAGGTGCACGAACTTTGAAGTACGATCCGAGGCTTGTCGATTCAAGGCTCACGGTGCGTGTTTGCATTGAACATGGTATTACAGACTGCATAGAACTCTTCTGAAGGAAACGTGAAGCTCAGATGAAGGTAAGAGTATGATTTCTGTATTCCGAGATTATTTATGCCTCCTGGTCGTTGCGCACACTGTTGTGATGAAAAGCAGTGGTGTGTTTCCGGCACGCAGGGTTTTCCGGCACATCGGGAGGGACGTTATATAGAGAATAGTATTAAGCACGCTATAAGTCCTGTATACAGATAGGATAGTGATTAACATGTCAAAAAATATGTTTTTTTCGCCAAGAGGGGTTTTTCGACTAGTAGAGAGGGACGTTATTGAATAAGTCTACGACACGCGTATGAAGTATATGAGAAGAGAAGCTATCAAAGTCTCTATCCCGAGGTTAACAATGCCATGCAACACTTGTTAGTGTTATTATGATAGAAAGTACTGTTAGCGTTCCGCCACGGAGGGTTTTCCGTTACGCAGGGATGGACTTTACTAGGTTTAACTCAATCTACCTTTGTTATCAGTCTTACATTACCTTACCTTCCTCAATTCCCACGTTCTAATCACTCAAAAAAGCCCAGCCACCTATCCCACATACTCACCTTCCTCAGCACTACTCCCATCCGCCTCCTCATCCCCACCCGAACCATACACCATCGATAACTTCCTCGGCGTCTGCGCCGGACTCGCAATCTCGGGCGAGAAACTCACCTTCTTGACTCTCTTAAGCGGCATCGGAGCATCCTCATCGTCTGAGTCTGAAGAATTCGCAAAGGGCGCTTTGCGCTTCTGATCTGGTAAAGAAACAGGTGTACTCAGTCCCGTCACCTCATCTTTAGCCTCGGGTGTGAGTTCGATTTCCTTAACAATCGTAGTTCCCTGCTCAACAACCACAGCCGTCGCAGGCACATCCACATCATCGCCTGTCTGCACGACTTTAACCGTATCGACGATGTCGCCGCTGAGTACTTCAGCAAAAGCCCAGCCCTCGCGTTGCTCGGGGAATTCCAGCATGGGGGCCGCGGTGAGGGCGTAGTCTGCTTCGTCGTCACTGTCGACGATAGTGTCTGCGGACTTGTATTTTTTGTTGGACTTCTTAGAGTCGGTTGTTGTGGGAGCTTTGCGCTTGGGGGCTCTTGGTGTGGCGGCGGCCTTTCTAGTTGCGGCGGTAGTAGTGGATTTCGTCTTCTTGACGGGCTTTGGAGTGATGGGCTTCTCTGATTCGGAAGTGCTTTCTTGAGGCTTGACGGGCTTCTTGGTGGTGGTAGTCTTCGTCGTCTCCGTCGTCTTCTTTTTGACAGTCTTTGCGACGACTTGCTGTTCAGATTCAGAAGTGCTTGCTTGGGCTTGTGCTTCAGCGGCTTCCTTCTCAGAGGCTTCTCGAGCCTCCACTTTCGCTGCGTCGGACATCTTCTTCAAGATGTTACGCTCCTTAGTCGTGAGCTCATGGGATGCGGCTTTGGGTTTCGGAGTCGCAGGAGCAGCGTCGAGCTTTTTACGATCCCGTGGAGTCATTTGATACCGATCTGTGCTCTCCTCATGCACCGTCTTCAGCAAAGTCTTTGTGTTGCGCGGCACTTCCTCAGTCGCAACGCTCTTCCCCAGTCTTGCAGCTTTCTCCTCTTCCATCTTCACCGCCCACTTCGTCTTCATATTAGCAGTCGTGCGAACGTGCATCTTCTCCTCTGGGGCAAGTTGAGACTTGTACCAAGCTTGCAGCATAATCCTGAGTTCGCGTTCGACTCTGTTACTATCGATGTCGACAGGCTCGTACTGGCGAGCTGCGCGGGTCTTAGACGACTCAGCTGGAGTGAAGGGATCCTTGGCGCCCCAGTGGTACGGCTTAGTGAAGTACTCCCGACCTTTTGGGTCCAGAAACTCGCGGCGGGCCTGAATCTTCGCTTCTTTGTTATGGTCTTCAATGATGCGCTTAGCCAACTCCTTGATCTTCCACTTAGGCTCAAAGGGACAGCAACCCTGTTCACGCTCGCTCAAAGTCTCATCGCTGCCTTGAGCCCTGCGTTTTGCAGCAACAGCACGCTCATGATCCTCACGTTCGTCCTCAGGATATGAGAAGCGGTCGAACTTCTCCTCGATGTCGAAAAGCCATGTGCCTTTGCGATTTTCGGGATCGGCGATGTCCCAAGATAGCGTCATGCGGAGATGGCTTTCGCGGCAAGGAGAAACATCGGTCTTTTGCCATACCTTTTCGCTGTGGCGTTCGCATCTGAGGTGGTAAGTACAGCGGTTGCAAGTGTAGATGATGTCGGACACAGGGTACGGTACATGTGCCACAGCTTTTGCGAATGAGGCATTCGGACGGTAGTACACTGGCTCGTTGGTGTAGTTTGGTCGTCCATTGATGTCGATAGGATCGGTCATGTGGCGAAGTCGTTCACGCTCCCAATGATCCAGCTCATATGTAGACGCGCGGTTCTTGCCCGGAGTAGCGAGTATATTCTGAAGGCTAGCGAGCTGATCAGCCGGTAGGTTGGCGCCTTTTGCTCGTGCGATTTTCATCGCTTGCTCAGTCACCGTGTTCTGGCTTGTCTCCTTTGCCTCGCTAAGGATACCTTTCAGAAACGAAGACTGTCCTTTTGATTGCGCTGGCTCCAAGATTGGTGTTTCATTGTCGGATGAGGATGATGAGGATGATGAGGATGATGAGGATGATGAGGATGATGAGGATGCAGCAAAATATGATACTTTCGATATGCGGGCTTTGGTCATCTTGTTCCTTTCCTCGCGTGCTTTTAGAGTTTCTCGATCTATCTCATCCATGTTTGCGAACTATGTTTAGTTCGTAGTGATATGATTTAGATGATGTATGTGCAGGGTGTATGAGCTCAAATGTTGAAATGTGATGAATGTTCTTAATGGTTTCGTGTTATACAGTGGAACACGGATCAGATAGAACTGGTCAGAAAGAGGCCACGAGGTAGTGAGTTATGCACTACGCGATCAAAGGTGCCATTCACAACGAGGCACAATGTCATTGACCTTATACACCGGAGGAGATTCGCGTTCATGGTCTGGGTCGCTCTCGAAAGCACCAGAAATGCCGTTGTGAGACTCGATGCTGCGCGAATAGTCGAACAAAGAAGGTTGTAGAACTCTGCGAGGGAGATCAATGGGCTGAACAGCACCGCGATTTTCTTTGTGTCACAACAATGGTAGTCAACATCCACGGTGCCGCATTAATTAGCATCTTAGAGTGTGGAGAATGGAAATGTGATAAAGAAGAAGACAGGCGAGCGAACATTCATAATTAAACAACTGACAGTGCTTCTACTGCGTGACAACGCCATATCGTAGTCACTCATAACCCCATAGTACCACACATGCAAACGCCAAACCAGTCTAAGTGTTAAATCGTGTAGGTGAATACTTATTGTTGAGAAGACGCAATAAGATCTTAGAAGCGAAAGACCCTATCGTCTTCGTGACGAAAGCTCACATTGAAATCAATCCAATGCAATGCTAGAAGCTGAAAACTGCTTTGGGAAACAGATCGTTCGAGAAAAGATAGTCTAGCCCTTTAGACTGTCCTGCATGCTCCGGCTGCTAGCGCTGAGTGGAATGTTGCTAGTGGGCAAGACTGTCTTAGGCTTGCTGCTTTGTCGCACCTTTGCGAGCGCGTAGACGATACCGCTGACGAAGCCAACGAAGATGGCCGATACACTGCCGAAAGTGACAGGCGCATTAAAAAAGACCAGGCCGCTGATTGCGATGGGCAATTTGTTGAGAGCTCCAACCATGGAGTATGTGGTAGACGAAGTAACACGGACGGCCCAAGCGGAGGTGTACGAGATGAAGACGGACGACAGACCCGAGATGACCATGACAGTGATGACGGTGTTGCGCTGATCAGCAGGGAAGTTTTTCGCAATATTCGCGGACGACCAGTCTTCGACAAGGATGGATGCGACGAGGAGGACGGGAATGGTGAGGAGATTGTTGTAGTACATGGCTATTGAGAGTTAGTGTTGTTTCCTCTCAGTAGGTGATTGTGCTCACTGTCAAAGTCCTTGAAGTTGGTCAGCTTGATGCGCTTCCTCATGCCGAGGACGTAGGTTGCAGTGCACAGGCAGTTGAACATCATCCAGAGGTAGCCGGCGTGCAGGGTTGACATGGCATCAGTAGTCGCACCGGTCTCCTTGCCCCCCATGCTGCTCAAGGCGTGCTGAATGTCGGCCCACGCTGCGATGATGGAGCTCAACACCATCAGCCCAAATGAGAAGAGTGCCATTGGGGTGACAGAGCCTCCGAACCAGAGCACTTCTCCGTATGCGATCAGGATGATTGTCAGGTTCTTGAAGATGGTGTAGACGGGGATCGAGAGGAACTTGAGCGCCCAAGTGCTCGTGTAGATCATGCCGATGAGGAGGAGCGAGATGGGGAACCCTGTGACTGTTAGCCTCCGTCTTCATCGTCCTCTACAGATCCACCTACACTTCTTCGCTTCATCCGTGTTGAAGTCCCTATATGAGATGATACCCGCAGCTTTGCACATGGAGATGGCTACTACACACACAACCGACTGTGGATTGTAAGCCCATGGTTTCCCGAGCGCCCATTGTTGACCTTACCTGGACACATAGTAGGAAGAAGTTGAGGTTGAAGTCGACCCCAGACAAGACGTATTTGTTCGTGACGGTCATGAGAATCGACGAGCCGCAGTAGCCCAGGATGGCAGCAACTGGGTTCTCCGTGATTGATCCGCTCTTGTGGGCCGCAGAGCGCATGATGGGCGAGGGCGCGCGGGAGCTCCTGGAGGAGGGCATCTCGATCTTGTAGTCGTCGCTCTTCTTGTCGTCGGACATGGTGGGCAGTGTCAACGTATGCACGGCAGCTATCGGGTCGAGGTGCGCCGGAAGTGAATGGACAGCCCGGGGAGGACAGCTATGCGGGGATGCGAGTGCGAAGCCTGTGAGGGGCGGTAGGACTGCGCAGAGGAAGGAGCGAGAGAGGAGTGTCGCAAGAGGAGTTGCGCAAGGACGCGAATGGGGTGGGTCTCAACCTCCTCTCCCCTGGCCTGGTGGGAGCTTGTCCATCGTCGTAATTTCACGCCGCGAATGAGACGCTAAGCCCCTCTTGTCAGTTGTATACCCATGCATCAGCCACTACCCTGCATATCGACACGAACATTTTCTATTTTCGCTGCAATTCGCCGCAGCGCCTAACTAAAGTCTCGTGCCAGCCTCACCCTCGTCCCTGTCCGTACGAGACGTGCAAACATCCGTATCGGCGCGTCGCAAGTCACCGCACGTGACCACACTAAGATCGCTTAGACTACTTTTCCAGACCTTACACCCCTTTACAATTCCAGCCCGCCATCGTGCAACATCCGCAAAAATGGCTAGCCTCGACCCCAAAGTTGCGTCGACCATCGATCGCGCGATAAGAGACGATGATTCCGACGAGGACGGTCTCATTGCATCCCTGGAAGACGACTCGGAACTCGATGCCTTCCGAGAGCAGCGCTTGCAACAGCTTCATGCCGAATTTGACAAGGCACGGAGACTGAAGGATAATGAACATGGCACATATACCGAGATCAAGGGCGAGAAGGCCTTGATGGACATCACCACCAGCACGAAACTATGTGTCGTTCATTTCTTCAAGCCGGACTTCAACCGCTGTCGCATTATGGATACGCATCTTGAGGTAGGTCCTTTAAGCCCTTCATTTCTCGTAGTCTGATTGGGATAGGCTCTCGCGCCTAGTCACTACGAAGCGCGGATACTGAAGATCAATGTCGACAATTGCCCGTTTCTTGTCACCAAGCTAGGCATCCAAGTTCTCCCATGTGTTCTGGCCTTCGTCGACGGCGTGGGAGTTGATCGCATTGTTGGGTTTGAAGGCCTTGGAAGGTCTCCAGACCATTTTGTGACCCGAGACCTTGAAGCACGACTCATCCGCGCAGAGGTCTTTGCGAGGAACAAGGTCACCGATGAGGATGAGAGGCGAAGGCTGCAAAAGAGCAAAGCCAGTCGGCAAGCTGACGAAGATGAGGAGGATTGGGAAGACTGAATTAGCGCCTAAGTTGTGCCTATCCAAATCCCAGCATCAGTATTGCCTTCGTGTGCAGTGTCCAAATCAGCCAAGGAGCACATGGGCTTCTAGTCATTAGACAAAAGCAGAATGCCGCAACGTATATTTGCGCCATGCTGGTACCCGAAAATAGAAGCAAACGGGCACCAACTCTCATGGTTTTTGATTTACGTATGTTGCAGCATATCCTCGCGAAACATGGTCGTCTTCAAGTGAAAAGAATCAGAGGGAAAAAAGCACGTCTAAATGAACCCGGTGTCTGTCTGCGAGGGTGATCGCGACTTCTAACTGCTAACGGAACAATGGGGACCAAGTATCAAGAGGCATAATCCTTAGTCAGTGAGCTTGTCAACCAAACGAAAAATGGCACTCAATCTGGAAGTTGTTGCAGTCGCGGAAGTCGCAGTGGTTCGGTGGACCCTGCCACATAATCCGAATGACGCCATTCGCCACGTGCTTGCCAAATTCAAATAACTTTCGAGCTGTGCCCATCATCTTACTCGATCTTGAAACCTGCACACAGTAAACTCAAATCTACAATATCAAATTGTAGTTATCAGGATACGCAAAAAATGAAGGCTTACTGGTTCGATAACCTTCCCGTAAGCCACCCGATTCACAAGATCACCCAAACTTCACATGACTGATGTCTACTTCAGGGCGACCAACGCCAGCCCCACAACTCTGGTCGCACAGTAGATCCAGATTATCTGTCTAAGCTGGGCGTACTATACCACCAGATCAACTCACAAGACGAAGTAGACCAGCTTGCATCATCCCGAAACTACAAGAACCGGGATGAGATCACTGTGTCGCCCGAGAAGATGGGCGATATCTATGAGGAGAAAGTAAAGAGCTTTTTCCACGAGCACCTACACGAGGATGAAGAGATCCGGTACATTCTCGACGGTGCAGGCTACTTCGATGTCCGCAGCGAAGGAGATGACTGGGTGAGGATTTGGCTGGGGAAGGGCGACTTGATCATTTTGCCGAGCGGTATCTACCATCGCTTTACTACTGATGAGCAAAACGTGAGTTACTTCGTACCCTCGCAAACCATGCGAGCGGCCGATGACAGGGGTGTCGCTGCGATTGCTAACGACGGTTTGTAGTACACGAAGGCTATGCGATTGTTCAAGGACGAGCCCAAGTGGACCCCGCTGAACAGGGGAAACGAGACCGATGAGAATCAGTATCGCAAGGAGTACCTAAAGACTCGACAAGGGCTTGCTGCTTAGTAGGTCTCGATTGCGGGCGGGCTACTTTAGGGATAAGTTAGGCAGCTGTTGTGTCAAATTCCAACGAAAGCGAGTGAATGCTACGGATTTCATCATGTCGCTTTCCTTCAGTATCCTTATCATCCAGTCATTTGTCGTTCCTCCCTTCCTCGAAGCACGCATCCGCATGTGGTGACACAGCCAATCCTGCTCAACAAGCACGTGCGCTCGAGTTTGCAAGTCCTGTGCCTGCACAGCAATCATACCCTTCCCGTCTCAAGTCAAGCACTGCTATGCGCTCGCCTGCCCATTTCTATATCTATTCGACATACTCTTCGTCTGATACATAGCGTTACAACTTATTTTCCAACCAGCCACTCCCAAACCACCGAATTTCCAGCATGTACTCACCATACCACTGGTCCCACGACCCATACCACCACTTCAAAAGCGCCTCATCCCCATACCCAACGCACACCTACCCACCCCTCAATATTCCACCTTACCGCGATCCCCGCCACTACCAACCCCGCCCAAACCCCCATCGTCAAGCCCCAAAGTACTCTTCCAAACCCCGCCGGTCATCCACCGACATCGAAACATCAGACTTCAGCTCGCACTCAGACTTCGACGCCGACGCCGATACCACACTACAATCCCATCTCCACCCGTCCTTCTATCCCACCGAACCCGCCTTCCACGCCATGTCCCACCTCAAGCAAGTACAAATCCGCGTACCCAAACGCACGGCGCAGGACCTGCGCGGCGGCGAACACATCTTGATCCTGCCTCCCAACCTCACGCATCTCAAGATCTCAATTCACGCGCAGCACGCCCGGCAGATAGTTCGCGCTGCGGTAGTGGGGGAGATGCGACTTCGCGATGTGGTGAAGCAGGTGCTGCCGGGGGAGTATCTGCAGGATGCACGGGCGTATGTGCGGTTGAGGGGGGAGTGGATTGAGCCTGGTGCAGGGACGAAAATAAGTGATGTTGTGGAGTTGGGGCGGGCTGCGATGAATGAGCGGGGGGAGGTGGAGATTAAGGTCATGATTGGTGGAGGGGGGAGGGAAAGGGAGCGGGAGAGTGGGAATGGCAGGGGGTTGGGAAGACATGTACATGGGTGGGAGAGGGAAAGAGGGGAGGTGGAGAGGATGAGGGTGTTCTAGGTCAATAGATGAGTCGGGTCAAGATGAGAGGGCTGGGGTATCGTAACCCATTCATGTGTTGCTACATACTGCTGAGAGAGAGAAAAACCGGAGAAAAACCTCGCCCAACACCTACCCACGCACGCCTGACACACGTAAAGAAAGGTCAAACACCGTATCCGAGCAAACCACGCCCATTTCAGACAGTAAAAAGGTTCCTCAACAGAAGGGGAGATGTGCTAACGAATAGCAATTCGAGAGAAAGTGGCTATTCATCGCCTTTCCAGGCTTTCTGCCTGCTCATTATTGTGTGGCCTGGTTCCAGCTGCGCCACATGTCACGCTGCGCTTATGCCTCCACAGGCTTGCCGCCCTTCTTCTTCTGCTCGACTTTCAACAAGAGAGCGCGGTTGATATGTGGTAGGACACCACCAAAGGCGATGGTGGCGCGAATGAGGGTGTCGAGTTCCTCGTCTCCGCGGATGGCGAGTTGAAGATGGCGCGGCGTGATGCGCTTGACCTTGAGATCCTTGGCGGCGTTGCCTGCCAGTTCGAGGACCTCAGCGGTCAGGTATTCGAGGACGGCGGTCAGGTAGATGGATGCTTTGGCGCCGATGCGCGTCTTCTGGCGCGTAATGGTTCGGAGGTGACGCTTTATGCGACCGCAGGGGAACTGTTTTCAAGGGATCGTGTCAGCGCGTCATAGCTTTGGCAACTGGTCAAGGGCCGGATGCGCGGGGTGGGGTGACGACGGGACGCGATGGTGACTCACCTGGAGACCGGCTTTGGCGGAGTGCGACTTGGTTATCTTGACATGGGAGTCGCCCTTTCCACCTGTCTTGCCTCCAGTCTTTCCTATCGTCGCAATTAGTCTTTGAGGGAATCTGATAGCGCGACTTGGTGCTGGCGCGTACCTTTACCGCCAGCCATTTCTGGTAATTATTTCGGATGAATGTCTGTGTCGATGTTATCAATACGAATGCGCGACCGGGAAACCCGAGTTCGGAGGCGTGTTCGATGTTGTGTCGCTGGCAAGAGGTGGGGTGGCTGGGTAGTGGTAGAGTCTTGCGAGGGACTTGTTGTTGTAGCCTCAAAGCGCGTTAAACCGATTCGGAAGGCCCGTCCACCACGTGACGCATGCCCAACCATCCGGGCGTCGCACCGTGCACGAACTGCCTGTCTGTGCCCGACGTGGTGTGCACGCCATGGCCGCATGGCCTATTTTGCCGAAACGTAGTTGGTCGTGCATATTATAGTGCACTCGTGATGCCGATGCAGAAGACAGCGACAGACTGTGCTTCAGGCCTGATCTTGGTCGTAGAGCACATGCATTACTACTTGGGACTGTAGGTGGCAAGATTGATCTAGATATCCTATGATGTGTCAGACAATCATGCAATTTGAGATAGAAAGGCAATGATGGAACTGTTCAGTGACCCGATTGCAAAGGTTGTTTGAGCTTGCCTGTACATTGGCTGCTGCTGGGCTGCACGAACATGATGATAACGTTACAGTGAGAGCTCAAACTTGGCGTGGAAAAGGATTCAAAATTTGAGAAATGCTGAAATATGCTCGGAGCGTCGAGAGACTCCGTAGTGTGCACTCACCATAAGAGATACTTTAGGTGAGGAAGATGAAACAGATGTAGAGAGATGGCTTACAGTCTTGGTGTGAGTAGTGTCTGAGATGTCGTTCATCCAAGTTTTCTATCATAACGGGCTCGAAAGAGATGGTCGATTCGAGTCCATAGCTTGGACGTGCTCGTCGAGGAGCACATTGCTGATATAGCCGCGTTATACTGCAAAAGAATATATTTCGAAGAGAGTAGCTGCAAATAGACACTGATTGCCCGAGTTTGACTAACAAAGTAGCGTTAGTTGCATGACACAGAAGTTGTGCTGGTAACACAATGATGTTGGTGCATGTCAAGATCCGTCCATGCTGGCACCAGCTCCAGGAAACGGGAGCTACGCTTGATCTGGACAAGGGTCTTGGCGGCTCATTACGGAAACGACAACGGACAGCTCCCCTGTTGGCGACTGACGACAGGTTCCGAAACCCAAGATCTATTCACGTCGGCCTTCACCACTTTTCAGCGGGCATCCAGCATCTGTCCTACTTCCGTCTCGCCTTACCCGCGCCCGAGCGCTCCTGCCGCCATCTAAAGCCTGAGGCCAGCTTCAACATCGAACCGCGCACTTACCGACCTCCGACGCCGCATGTCATTCACCACAGACTGTCCACCACGCCGTTCTAGCATACCAGTACAGGTCTGCCATGGCCTGGCAGTCGCCGTCGGCCATGAACGCGGGCGGTGCAAACGGCGGAGGTGATGGCAATGCGCCGGCAGGAACAGAGTACACGCTGCAGGGTGAGATGCATCCTTTTGCGCCAGGGGGCGCTGTTTCGGGTAGGGAAGGTTAGCTAATGTGCAGTGCAGGCGTTATGCGCTTCCTACAACTCGAGTGGCACAATCATGAGCGGGCCAGGAACGCCTGGGACATCGAACGCGCCGAGATGAAGGCCAAAATCGCAAAGCAGGAGGGCGAGGTTCGAAGCGCGAAGAAGTTGAACGACCAACTGAACAAGCATATTCGCATGCTAGAGCAGGCGCTGATGAACGAGAGGGCAAAGGCCAAGGCTGGTGCTGCTGGTGGAGACCCCGCGGACGACAAGAAGGATGTCAAGGGCAAGAAGGGCGCACATGCTGCGAAGCGTGAGTCTCATCACAGGGCGAGGTCGGCAATCCACTGGCATGCTAATTATCCCATAGCCCAAGAAAAGAGACACAACTCCTTCCTCGACGTAGAGTCCGAGTTCCTCGACCGATCAGAAGCCGACCGCGATGGCCTACGTGAGAAGTCGAAGCTCTACCTTACGAAATGCGTCGAGGAGATAACCTATCTTCTCACACCGCCACCCCAACCCCCACCACAGCAACCCAGTCTTCATACGCTCGGAAATGGCGCTGGGTTTATGAACCACGGGGATGTTGCAATGGAGGAAATGTACCTACAACAGCGCCGTCAAAACATGCAGTCGCAACTGCCCACAATGCCCAACACCTCCGTACCCAACCATCAGCCTCCAAGCGTACCCAATGTTTCCGAACTACAAAGCCTTACGAATCAGAATCAAATTCACCATGCGCCTGAGATGACTCGAGAGCCGGCCGGACAGCCTTCGCTTCCTTCGGCTGGAATGCCTGGCGGGTTTGCCCCACTACGACAATCCCAAGTACAAGATCCACTGCATTACTCGTCCGTCCCGGATGAGCAAGTCGAAAAGGTCACTCACGTCTACGATGCACATGGTCGTCAAATCTCGAATCAGGAAGAAGGCCAGCCAGCTCCCGGCCCGGTCGCGGGCGACGACTCGGATCAATGGACTTTTGATCCCGAACCCAATGCTGAGGCATCTACAAATGGACCGCCAGTAGGAAGGCCGGATACCATCAGATTCCCAGACGCCGACAACCTCCCAGCAAAATCTCCACCCCGCGCTAACAAGACTCGAAGTAAGAGTGGGGATCTTGGGCATGGCAGGAGGTTGAGTACCGAGCAAAAGGGCCCAGTGGCATCTGGAAATCAGCTAGCGAAGACGGATCAACAGAGCTTCAAGGTCCGATTTGCTCTCCGTGGCCACCTCGATGTCGTTCGCTCTGTCATATTCACCGGCGGTGGAAGTCCCTCGGAACCGGAGATCTGCACTGCAGGAGACGATGGCATGATCAAGAGATGGATGATACCTGCGAGCTACGCGAACCAACATGGCATGAACAATGACCTTGACATTGCTCCATTTTGGTCACACAGAGGCCATGAGGGAGCTGTAACATCGCTGGCGGCATGCCCCGCATCCGCACACTTTGCAACGGGAGGCCGAGCGTCCGGTGACGGCTGGATATTCTCTGGAGGACAAGATGCCACCATCCGTGTATGGGAAAGAGGTCGCGTTGATCCAAAAGCCACATTGGATGGACATACCGATGCGGTTTGGGCTGTCTGTGTGCTCCCTGCCTCTAGCGCATCAGCCTTCGGGTCTGACTCTAGTAAATTCGGAGGCCCAGACCGGATACTGCTCGCCTCAGGATCCGCAGACGGCACAATTAAACTCTGGGCAGTCAGTGCACCCCCACAGCTAGTCTCACCGCAGACAGGTTCGCGGCGTGGCGTTGGAGGGAGCAGACGACACTCAGTGACCTCCGGATCGAACCATCCATCATCGCCGCAGCCTAGCGTGGCCACCCACACACCGTTTCATTATATGCTCGTTCACACCATCGAGCGAAGTACGCATCCTTCGCCAACATGCATCAGCCCACTTGCGCTAAACGGCGAGAATTTTGTGGTCTCTTTCGCAGACGCTTCCATTCTTGTATATGACACTCGAACGGGCGAGGAGCTCATCGGTATGGCCAGCAACGAGACATACGACGGTACACCTGCTACCGGCATTACTTCAGTAGTGGCTACATCACAAAGCATTGAAGGTCCAACAGAAGCTGGGCGCGGAAACTCCGATGAAGACAGTATTCATGGGCCAACAGGCTCGAGCAGCGGTGGAGGACTGGAAGGTGTAGTTATCAGTGGGCATGAAGACCAGTACATCCGGTTCTTCGATGCCAATTCTGGTGAGTGTTCCACGTTGTAGTCGCGTACATCTTTGCTAATACCGTACACAGGTCAATGTACGTACCAGATGCTTGCGCACCCCTCCGCCATCTCCTCCTTATCTCTCAGCAAAGATGGCCGTGAAGCTGTCTCCGCAGGTCACGATGCATCAATTCGTTTCTGGTCGCTCGACAAACGGATTTGCACGCAAGAAATCACCGCCCACCGCATCATGCGTGGTGAAGGTGTATGCAGTGTCGTATGGAGTCAAGACGGTCGCCTGGTTGTCTCAGCAGGTGGCGACGGCATCGTCAAAGTCTTTGCACGGTAGTCCTAGGACTGGTTGACCGCTCGTAGTTTATTTACTTTGTGTGGATGCATTTTTCGCTGGAACCATACCCGGACGCCTTTTTGTTGATCATGGAATGTAGAAGGATGATTGATGGGATCATGGTAATTTTCTTCATGCTCTTTCGCCCACCTGTTGCTTCGACACACTTTAAACTCTACCCTTCTTGTACCATTCTGTCTGCTGTCATTGGGAGGAAATCGTAATGCATGGATTCGGGCGCTTTTCCAACGTATTGCTCGATTGTACTATACAAGTGCGCGCACAGAAGGAATTGGGACAATGGAAGTCGATTGTCTGGCCTGACGGCAACTTCATCGTGAGATCATCATCTCCGACGCGACGCAGCACCAGCTTCCTGACGCTCCGAGGCCAAACTTGATGCAACCTTGCCATCACATCATCCCTACAGACAGTCTCGCCATGCGAATGACTCCACGTGCGGCGTCTCGACCTCTCGTTGAGCCGCACGCACCAACAATAGCCTCCAATGCGAACGATCCGTCAAAGCACGTCGAAACACTCAAATTTGCGCAAGGCGACTATGACACACGAGATACCTTTAACGGCCATTCTCGTGTGTCAAGGACGATGCTGTCATGGTACAGCTGTGGAGCCTCACGCTCAGAGATTGCTCGGCTCAAGCAAAAGGACCCAAAACCGTCAACCGATGATATCCGAATCTACTTCCTGGAACGAACGTTACGGCAGCTAAGCAGTTAACGGTCATTTCGCCATGCCGCTTTTCCTCTTGAAGGCCTAGCACTGCCGTTAAGAGTGTACGGTTACAAATTTCTGTCCACCCAATCGTGACGTCTTGCGGTGTGCACGATGAGTGGCGCTGCAACTGTGACTGCAAGACCCACATGTGCACTGCTTGAGAAAAAATATATCACGGTGCTCGTGATGTGCTTGGACCAAGATCGTGAGATCGGGATGGTATGGCCAAGGTGAGGATTTTTCATCAGTGGGTTTGGGGTATATAAGGGTTTGACGGCAGGTAGACTGTAGTAGCATCAACACGCAGAGCATCATCATCGAGTAACTACACATCAAACACTTCAATAAACTTCCTGGGCGTTTCAAACCACCATCAACTCTCCTCAACCAACACATCCAAAATGAACAGTATCGACTCCCATCCCCGCGTGCTCTCCCTCTCCGGCACATCCACACCCAACACCTCAACACCCGTCTCGCAATCAGCTCGCGCATCCCACGAGTCAGCCCACGACGCACACCACTTCATCAACCACCAAGAAGAGAACACGCACAACAAGCTCAACAGCTCGATCAAGAAGATGTGGAAGGAGTTCAAGCATCACGCCGCGGAGCATCATCGTAGTGTGAATGCGGCGTATCGTGCGCAGTATGGCGCGGGCGCGAGGATGGATAGGCCGCTATAAGTTTGTGGAAGTGAGAAGGGGAGGGGATAATGGACGGAGGATAGACAGGAGGTGATATGGGAGTAATGGAAGAGGAGAAATGGGAAGGGGCAGTGGAGGAAGAGGAGGAGGAGAGCTGCAAAAGCGTTTTGATAGCGATATACCCAATTGAATTAAGCCAAGTGACTTTGGACCTTTATAGTGCAATAAAGAGAAATGCATCGTGTGTGTAGTCATTCCTACCCCCGATATGTGTGCTTCGATATACTCATCACGACACCGTGCCTACATAGAGAGCATATTCAACCGCAGAAGTACCTAGACACGCATCAGTAAGTAACCATCAAGAGCTGAAGCATATATAACACATACCTTTTCAATATACCGCGCACCTACTCGAATCCCTTCTTTATCCTCAAACTCCCTCTCATCGCCAAAATCGACATTGTCGGGATCCAAGCACGTCAAACACGTCTCCACGATCGCAGCATACTTGTCGCCCATGCTTCCCGGCAGTATCAAGCGTGTCAGCGATAGTAAGTGGTCCTTTCCAGCTTCGAATAGAAACTTTGGGTACTGTGCTTCTACTGTTGTGTCTGGTATTCCGAGGTTTAACGATAGAGTTCGGGCTCCGTTGGAAGCGTTGTAGTCGACGAAACTTCCCCATAGTCCGATTTCGAGCAAACACACGCCCAAGCTGTATATATCGTGCTGCATTTCGTAGTACTCGCTTGGATTGGCGCCTTGTCGCGAGGCATGTCGGTACAAATTTCGGTTCGGCGCATCGTCACCTCGCTGCTGCGTGTAGCCAAGGTCTCGTCGGAAGTTGTCGAAGCCAACGAGGAACGTCGATTTGCTGTTCCCGTCCCCAAGGTCGAAGACGAGTACGGTTTCGGGTCGGATGTTCTTGTGTACGAAGTTGAACGTATGTACGTATCCCACGGCTTTTGCTAAATCTCGGGCGATGTCGAGCCGGAGTGATGTAGAGAAGGGAGCTGTGGTGTTGAGGAGCAGGTCACGGAGACTTCTAGGATCGTGCGAGTCGGGAGGATTGCGGAAGACTAAAGTCAGTGATGCGTCGCGACCAGGCTTGGATGGTTTAGTATCGTCGATGAAGCCTTTGCAGCTGAGTAGGCCGAAGGTGTGGGGTTCGTTCAGTTGGAGTTTCGCAGCGAGGTCACGGGTGTTTGTTTTAATGCTTCGGAGGTTCGACTGTGATTCGCATGGCATTGCGTTCAGGATGTATGTTGTTTGACGCCCATTCGAAAAGTCTTTCGCTGCTAATTGTATGCCGTCGCAGAAGGGTATTGTGTTGGTGTTCATGCCGGTAAGAGCAGCTGATCCCAACGTCAATCCGTGATGTGATAGTGTTCCCGTCGTTGAACCGTTCCCGTGCACTTGGCTGGTGCGAGTATCGGTTGTTGAGTCGGACGTTGTTTCTGGGTTGGGCTCGCTGCTTTGTGTTATGGTACTTGGGTTCGTCATCTTCCGGAGTAGGTACCATGATTGATCTGCTGTTTTCTGCCACAACAGCAGTTCATCGAGAGCTCTGTCGAGACTTTCTTTTTTGAAGGCGTACTTTGCTTTCTTGGGTTTGTATTTCGCAATCATTGCTGAGTCCTGGGTCGAAGTAGGCTCCATGGCGGTGACGTCCTTCAGCCGTGAGATGACAAGGTCCAGCTTACTCTGGAATATGTGCAACGTTTGCTCGTATACCTCACGATGTTCGTCTTCCATCTTTTGCCGATCGCGTTGAAAGTCGTTGAGCTGACACGTGAAGCGAAGCAAGCTGTTGTCGAGGCGCAACACTCTTTCTGCCAACTCGAGATCTGCGTTTTTGAGAGAGGAACACAGGGCTTTACCTTCTCTCACATATCTAGTTAAGACCGTTAGTACTGCCTGGGAAAAAGAGGGCCCTAATTATTGGTCGCATTACTCACCTCCAACAGAGTTCCACAATGGGTGGAATAGCCAACGCAAGCTCTGCGGACATGATGAGATTGGTGAGGATGAGATCCTAGATAGAAATTTGCATTGCTATGATAGTGAGGCTATTTGCTTATAGAGTTTATCAACCTTCTGGTCGGTAAAGCCGAAGATAAGCAAGGCGGAGGCGCTGTTGTTGCGGCTGACGGCGACACGCACTGCCACCTTCGCTGGCTATACAGGCGAGCGCCTCTCTGCACAGCCAACAGACGAGGCGCTGTACACGTGCCACATTTGAGCCTGAAGTTTAGAACTCTTTGATCCACACTAAATTGAAAGGAAAAACATTGGAGAAAAACCACCCAAACCGTTAATGGCGGAATGGTGTTGGACGCCTCAATATGCAAACCTGCAGCTTGGGCTGACTGGCAGGTAGGTGTACCTAACCTTTGGAACTTCCCCCGCACCCAGCCTTGGAACCCTCCTGCATCAACAATAAATTTATCATCGCGCCTGCCATCCCACGTGTATTGTGTCCTTGGGCTCGTTACCTGTAACGGTCGCTGATTCAATGTCAAATGACTCAGGAGAGAGACCTTCCTGAGCTCGTCAGAGATGCGAGGCTGGAAGCAGCAATACACGAACATGTGACCAGCCACGGTAGACGCGGTACCTCGGGATATGAAGAATGGAACCGTGTGAAGGATCTGGGTCAAGGGGGCTGTGGCATCGTCTATCTGGAGCGCAAAGTTAAAGGCTCTGGCGCCATCGAATTACGCGCAGTCAAGAAGATCAACATTGGTACTGGCTTCGACCTGACACATTCCGAGTGCAAGCGCTATGTACGCGAACTTGAGGCATTGGCCAAGTTCTCACAGCCAAGGGTCTGCCCTCACGTTCCCATGCCAAGTGGAATACTGATAGGTCTTGCAGTATGCAGAATTCTTCGTCACATTGCACGGCTGGTACACCGACCCGGAATGTCTATATATGCCAATGGAGTACTGCGAGCACTTAGATCTCGGTACATACCTCAGGAGGCACAAGTCGTTACCGGAAGATCAGGTCCATGATATTGGTTATCAACTTCTGCAAGGGTTGTCCCGGATGCACGACAACGGTTTTGCGCATCGCGATCTTAAGCCAGCGGTAAGCCAGCTGAGTTAAATCCATTTTTTTGGTGCGCTGACATGTTTCTTACAGAACGTTTTGATCAAGAGAAAGCCACCAGAAGCTTGGTGGGTCAAGTTATGCGATCTGGGTTTGAGTAGGCGCAGCAGCGACGCGTCCGGATCAACAACAGTACGCTTCACTCCCGACTTTATGGCTCCTGAGTTGATTGCGTAC
This sequence comes from Ophiobolus disseminans, assembly GCA_010093685.1. Classification (NCBI taxonomy): domain Eukaryota; kingdom Fungi; phylum Ascomycota; class Dothideomycetes; order Pleosporales; family Phaeosphaeriaceae; genus Ophiobolus; species Ophiobolus disseminans. Next base: position 393,262 of record MU006231.1, read on the forward strand.
TTTCACACTGGCAACTCAAGCTCTATCGACCCTTTTTGTGCCGATATGTGGTGTCTCGGGGAGACGGTCGCGCGAGCCTTGACTGGATATGCTACGTTTGCGCGGAATGAACTTTTGCAGTATCAACAGGGCAAGATACCCTTGCCAAGCGGACGTCTCCAAGTAGCAGGGGCTAGTGAGAAAGCTATAGACTTCGTCTGCTCGCTCATGCAGGTTGATCCTATCTTAAGGATGACCACGACAAGTGCAGCTCGGCATCCATGGTTGCGACCTGTTTCCATGAGCTTCTCTGATTATGGAGGGACAGAGGAACGAGTCTTGCCTACTCAAAATTACGATCGCCAGCTCGGAAGTGTACTGCCTGTCGAAGAGGCGACGCAAGCCTCAGGGCACTGGACTACAACTATGTCAATACGTCCTCAGGACACGCAGTCTCCAAGCGGTTCAGGTCAGAACCCACCTCATAATCGGAAAAACTCGGATGATTTACAGCAGCCAACGATTCTACAATATGATCCTGGCTTGACACGAGTGCAGAATAAAAATTCATATGCCGAAGAGAATGCGCAAAGTACTGTTAGCGAGGAGTCTATGGGGGAAATGAGTGAGCTGCCGTCACTACATGGAGCCGCTAGGAACAAAAAACTGCCAGATCCTGGGGAGAACACCGCAACGATACTGGACGAAATTCATCGTATGAGATCCCGCTTACCGTCTGATGCTCAAACAGGTCGAAACTCTATCGTGGAAAGATTCCTGGCCGATGCTACAAGTTATGCGGTCACACCTTCCAGTGAAGAAAGCGATCCATCGCAGAAGTCAGCAATTGCAGGGCCTCATCCTTCTCCAAAAGCAGATGATTACGAAGCGCGACTAAAGAAGTTCTGTGAATCTTGTGACCTACTGAAGGCGCCTGTTTGGAATTGCAGATGGTGCGATATGGACTTTTGTGACCCATGCTGGTACTTGCAAGGACCCCACAAGCCCGGTCGCACAGGACCGGATGGGTATCCTCATGAGAAAGCCGACCCTATCATTGTTGCGAGGTTCAAAAGTATATTGACGCCTACAAAAGACCAGACCGAGCAACAAGGGCTTTGTCTCGAAGATGACAATGCGCTATGGTTTGGCGTAGCGAGGGACGCGCTAAACTCGACAGTCTTTACGGGCTACGAACGATATTCAGCGTTAATGAACGAGTGTAACACCGGAGAACACGTATCTCGCTGTCCTCAACTTGTATCTTTCATCGGGCAGATAGGAACCGGAAAAAGCACTCTCATTAAGATGCTCATTGACCAGCAGGAGATGCAATATCACCCTGACAAAAGGGAGTTCTTGTCTCCTGTTGTTGTATCATCAAGGGACGAAAGATCACCAACCTCTAGTGGAGTTCGTTTATACAGCGATCCTGCCACCTGCCAAGGGGAATTTCCAAGGCTTTATGCGGATTGCGAGGGCCCCGAGGAGGGCTACCATCTTCCCGCGATCTTCCATACCGGCGACATTCCGATGCAAACAAAGGAGACAGTAAACCTGACAACCGAAGAGCAAACCCGTGCAGAGACTTCTAAAGAACGCCAAACAAGGCGACGTAAATTCGAACGGGCGGGCCTATCTGAGGAAAAAAAGCGCCAGTACGCAGTTACGGAGCTCTATCCGCGCATTCTTTACGCTTTCTCTGATGTAGTTGTTTTTGTGCTGCGTGACTCGAAGTAGGCATAAGACGATACCCCTAAGCAAGACAGGAAGCTAATTGTGCCTAGAACGATCGAAGCCTCGGCGCTTTCGTTGCTCATAGCATATGCATCCTCGTCGCTAGAGACGTCGCTCAATCAGCCAATTTTACCTCATGCCGTTATTGCAGTCAATGCTGTAGAGGTTAATATTAATCAAGAGGATTGGGACCCACTACATACTACAAAATCATTCATGTCGCATACCGCTGCAGCCATGCTGTTGGAGACCCCAGCGTATCGCAGACTAGCGGAGGCCTGGAGAAAAAGAGGCCGGAGAATCGCTACCATACAAGATCTTCTTGTGCTCTACTACTCATCCATAACCGTTGTACGGATTCCAATCAAAGGTCGATATATGTTGATTGACGAACAGGTCAAGAGATTGTACGGCCTGCTTACTACGCGGTTGAACCACTCCCTCGCAGTCAAACGTAGGTCTCGAATGCTCGCCAATTCCGAAGAATTCGACCTCTCCATCCAGTCTGCTTTCAATCACTTCTCACGAGACCTCCATATCCCCTTCAATTTCTTGAACAGTACTTACGGAGTAAACACAAAATCACTCAATTTTGGAGCGAATATCCTCAAACTTGCAGTAATGATGAAGTCTTCTACATACACCGAGCCTCGCAGTCTATTCACGGAATTAAGCTTCATGGTGGCTTCATGTATCGTGCTCGATAGTATACGGCAAGGCTTCAAAGGTACGTGTTTGACAGCAAAGCCATTTTCGATGCACCAAGTAGACTGCTAAGTCGAAGTTCTAGGATCCTTCAAATGGATACTCGGGGAAGCCTATTTGAACCACTGCGACCACGCCCTTGACCAATTCTGCGCAGCTTTCTGGCCCTGTTCCTTCGTCAATAGACGCGGCCGTTGTGTCAACATGACCGAACGGCACAACAAGGGTCACCAAAATGCAAGAGGGGAAATCATTGGCGTAGGCCAGTATCAGTCCGATTTCACCTGGGATAGTTTCGCGGAGCAATGGCATGACTTGCTTCGGAAACATACTTCTAGGATTGTGGCCTTAGTTCATGCCGAGATGGCCAGTTCCTCGACGATGACCGAACTCGCCGCCGTAATCGCAGTTCATGCCATCAATATAAATACCTTCTTTGGTCGTATAGGCGGTGCAACTAAATACGTCAGCCATTCTGCTTGTTTTTGCTGCCTGAGAGGCATAGCGGAACATCCACTACCGTGCGGACATATTCTTTGCACGGCTTGTGTAAAAGGATTCGGAAAGGCACACACTCGCCTTCCCGGCTCGGTCACTACAACGTCGTGTCCGCTGCATAGTCAAGGTGCTGTGTTTGGACCCCTCTGGGAGATCCATATCAAGCCTGCCCTTGCTGGTGTTCGGGTTTTGTCATTAGATGGGTAGGATTGTCCGTAGATTTTCAGAACTATGCTCACAACAACAGCGGTGGAATACGAGGCATTGTCGTCCTGGAGGTATTGAAAAGTATCGAGGAAGAACTAGGAGGCCGCATACCTGTCATGAACTTCTTCGATCTCGTTGTAGGCACAAGGTTAGCAATACGACCTTCCACTTGCTTCTCGAGGTTAATCTTATTCTGATACAGCATTGGCGGGATATTGGCTCTAGGACTTGGTGTCAAAGAGTGGTCCATTCAGCAATCTATCGAGCTGTTCCCGAAGCTGATCGACAAGATTTTTACAAGCAAAGTGCTTGGCGGTACAAGGTTCGGAACTTCGAAGTACAGCACCCATCATGTCGAGGACGCACTGAAAGAATGCTTCAAGGATGACCTCATTTTTGGTGGGTTTCCGGAGGTACCGTCAGCCTATACGCGGAAGGTTGCCGTCACTGCTACTACGGAATCTGGCGAGCACGGCGTCATAATCACAAACTATAACCGAGCAAGCGATGAGCAAGGTAAGTCAGCTCATTTCTGTTCGAGCACTAGCTTACGTCGGTTCAGTCCCTTATCAATTGATCCGATCTGAACATCCTGCCGACGAGTTCTGCCTGTGGGAGGCGTAAGTACTCCAATACGATATCACAAGACATAAAACAATCTGACGGGTTCATAGAGCAAGAGCCACATCCGCAGCTCCCATATACTTCAAACCATTTGCACATACCCGTACTGGGAAAAGCTTCCTTGATGGCGGCATCTATCACAACAATCCGGTGCGATTAGCTAATCGCGAGAGCCAAACCATCTGGTCAGATGTCGGGGACCATCATCCCGACTTGTTGCTATCACTTGGGACCGGCCGCGATGACGAAGATGACCCCTTTTCCAAGAACTGGCCCCAGCATTCTCAGGCCCATCTGAAAAGTGTGCTTGATGCAGAGCAAACGTGGAGAGACTTTCGAATGGACGTGATCGGATCATCTTCGTTCATTCATGCGAGGAGATATGTGCGGATCAATCCAAAGATAACCATACGACGACCAAAATTGGACGAAAAGGCCAAAGTCTTCGAGCTCCAGGAGAACATCAGAGCCCAAATGGATCGTCAGCTTCATCGCGTAAAGATTGGGACAGTCGCACATCAACTAGTTGCAAGCTCCTTCTATTTCGAATTGTTTGGCCTAATCAGGACTTACGCTGAAGATCCGAGAACAGTCATCACAGGTAAGGCTTCCATGGCTTTAATGTCGTGCACCCGAAAGCTAGTACTGCAGTAGCCACTCTAGTTATGTAGTGATTACTTGCACGTCTCTCTCCAAGCACGTCAACTTCACCAACGCGACAAATTCCGGTAAAAAGTACACACTAACATTGTATAGGAACTATTGCATGCCGATTCGCTGCTGGGTCTGATGACATTCGCAATCTGGGCCGATACGTGCGAAAGCAACACGCGCAATCATTCCAACAGTTTTTCAACATACAGGAGCTCGACTGCGAAAAGTCCAAAGTGATACAGATACCACTGACGGCTGATATTCTTAGCAACATGATCGACTTTGGGATCTTCGACATGGGCATGATCGAAATACCGGTAACTCAAGCGACATCGGTCGTCTCGATCGATTTATTCATGTCTGACGACCACTGGATATCACAACTGCGCTCTGGACTCCCGATCAGCGGCTTTCCTCGGAGCTTCCTGGGTGCGAAGGAATCGGATCGACGGGGTAAGATGCCGGGTATCAAGACGGGGTACATGAAGTGAACGAATAGTTACGCGGAAGTCGCACAGCAAATCAGAATGATATGAAAATTTTCCAAAGAGCTCACAAGTTATCTGCACCTCTACAATGTCGACGATTAAGGCAAGCGAGAGGGTTAAGTTTATATCGCTTATGACTAAGAAGCCAACCCATTGATGTGAACATTCTGGACAGTAATGATCCAAAACAAGTCAGGTACATGCTACACATGGCATCAAGGTCATCAGAAATGTTCGGTCAAAAAATCATGTGTATTCATAATAACACCACCAGCGAAAAACACAGGGTATACCCAAATCCCAAATCCTAAATTCTAACCCCGAATCAATCTAAACTCCATCCCCCATCCCATTCCACCATCCTATCGTACACTCCCTCCCCCTCCTATTCCCAACACTCTAACACCCACCCCCACCTCCTCCCCCATCACCACCACCACCACCTCCTCCTCCTCCATCTCCGCCTCCACCTCCACTATCCCCTCCGCCTAACCCAAAGAAACCTCCTGCATGTACATGCCCTGCCCCGCCACCGTGGTAGCCTCCATGTCCGCCCCCGTGTTTATGCTTATGTGTTTGGCGCATGGCCGGGTAGGCGTCGTTGCGGTAGGGTTTGGAGGAGTGGCAACCCATGTTGATGAATGTGGGAGGGTGTGGGTGTTGATATGTGCGTTAAAGGTTGAATTTGGGAGTTGTGTGTGTTGTGGTGTATGTATGTGTGGTGTGTTATTCCCGAGGGTCGACGTGACTATTTAGGAATTGAGAATCGATGATTGAAGTATGTATGATCGTAGCAGTGGAGTCGTAAACGTTGCGATTCGATTCGCTATTGTGCGGCTCGTAGCTTAGAATTGTACTGCTTGAGAAATACAAAGTAGTGAATGTCGAATAATGCCTTCCTCACCGGGACCCAGCATACTTATATACCCTCCTTCCCTCCCTCCATCTCACCCACTGCCTCTTTCCAATCTGCCTTATCCTCTCACCAACCATCATCAGGCCTCCCGCACAGCCAAATCTCAACGTCACACCCCTCGCGCCATACCCACCAAACCGGTCATCCTCCCACCCACCCGTTCGCAACATGATTCGCCCACGCGTACAACAAAGCACGATCGGTGTCCCAACTAGGAAAGAATAGTGCGCATGCATCGGATCGGCGAAAGGCTTAGATGTGAAATGTTGCGCCACCGGGCCGTGGAGTGGGGCTGTGCTTGAGAGGTCACGTGTGGCGGTTTAGTGTGGAGCTGCTGAATTGGGTAATGGTAGAGCGTGTGAGGCTGTTTTTGAAGCTTGAGTATCGGGAAGTTTTAGTGTAGACTAGGGATGAGGTGGTATCACGTGGAAGTATTGTGTGTGGAATACTGGCGCTGTGTGGAGGCTTAGTATTTCGGGCAGTTGATAATGTATTAGATGGGTATAGCAGGGTGCTTGAGATAACATTTTTTTTCTTCAAATACATTTCCAATTAGCATCTATGGCGCCGTTTGAACTTCACCCCCACAAAGAAATCGCAAGTAAAAAATATGGCTGGATACAAGAACCGACATATTCAATGTCGTCAGCGCCATCTAAAAACACCGTACCGGATACCCTTACATCCAGAGATCCCCAAGAAAATCGTCTCCAATCCGCACCACATGTCTATCGTCAAAGTAGAAAAAAGCGTGTTCCCAATGTTTTTTTGTGGAAACCCGTGATCCGTGGGACGTTGCATATTCAAACACTCGGTAGATCCCACCCAAAGAAAATAGAGCCCCCAAGCTCCGCCCAATGCATCATCGTACAACAAGAGAATTCCGAACGCTTGTAACACGCGCTATCTTACTTGCCGCCCTGCTTCTTGGCCTTGAGCGCAAGGTGCGAGTACACCCACCCGCCGCCCAGCGCGAGCATGACACCGAACCACTCCCGCGGGCTCAGAATCTTACCCTCGCGGTACCACCCGATGCTCAGGATGAGAATCGTCTTGAGATGGCTGACGATGTTGAATGTAAGTGCGCTCGTTCGGCCGATGATCAGGAACTGCGACAAGTTGTACATGGACGCCATGACGCCTGACGCGCATGCGCACCAGAGGACCTCGGACGGAATGGCGCGGAAGTCGGGGATCGTGTCGAAGAAGGGGACGAACGGGATCAGAAGGCAGACGGAGATGGGAGCTTGGTTGAGCAGGAGCTGGGGCGGGGAAACCGCAAAGTCCTCGATCTTCTTGCCGATCCAGATCTGGTACAGCGCCGTGGAGCAGAAGGCCAGCGTTGCGACAATCACGCCGAACAAGGCAGTCTTGGCGGCCTCATTCATTGTGAAGCCCACGCCGATGCACGTCGCCAGGATCGAGGCGAGCATGTAGCGCGTGACCTGTTTGCGGAAGAGGACGTAGTTGATGAGGACGACGGTCGGGGTGGTCATGATCTTGGACAGCTGGTAGAAGCCGATGTCGTTGAAGGTCAGGGACAGGTTCCCGAGTACGACGTAGCCGGCGAAGAAGCCGCAGACGGGCAGCATGTGCAGCGGGTTCAGGCGGACGGCCTTGAAGGCGCGGAAGGGGCCGAGCGTCGAGATGAAGAGGACGAGTCCTGTCGCTGTGAAGTGCCACATGACGACCATGAGCTGGCACTTCTTGACCTGCTTATCGCTGAAGACGCTGTGCTACTGTTAGCTCTGTCGCGCCAAGAATCGTATTGTGAGGCATACCGTTTACTCAGGAAGATAAGGCCGAGGGTCGAGAGCGTGTTGAGCGCGATCCAAAAGCATGTTATCAGCTTGTCCTTGAGCGTCAGCGGCGCGGCCTCGGGCACAGGTTTCTCGATGTAGGGCAGCTCCTCGAGCTCGTGCGATTCTCGGGGGTCCATGTTGTCGACGAGGCCGTCGGTTGAGGGGCGTTTCTCCACTGGTCATCGTGTCAGTAATCGGCGTTTGGTGTCATTCAATGTGTCGTGTCTTACCCATGGTTGTGGTGTGCGTTTGTAGCGAGCGAGTGTGGGCGGAAAGGTCGGACTATGCGATCATGCCAGAGGGGTGCAGAGCGAGGATAAGGAGCGAGACGCGGACGTGGTGGTGGTACACGACAGGGCGAGGTCAGCGCGACGCGGGAAGGGTGCAACTCGACGAACAAAGCGCCTGATAAGCCAAAAGCCAACTGGAGAGGAGACGTGAAAAGGGCACCGCAGGGGGGAGGAGTGAACAGAGGCACGCCTCGCGTGTGGCGCCAAGAGGGTTGAGAAGGGGTGTCAGCAGCCAGCCCACATGGGGTAGGGTTGAGGCGGAGCTGAGGGTCCAATCGCACATGTGGTAGCGCCACGCTGCCGGGTGTTAATTTTAGGCCCGGCCTCAGATCTCCGAACCGGTGCACGAACACCCAGCAGCATTGAAGATATTGTCTCGCATCGGGAACATTGTGCTATAACTCGTATCTACACTTGCGCATACTAGAGGGAAGAAACGGTTCATCCCCGTCAGCGACGCGGTTGTCGAGAGAAACAGCCGCCCTTAATTCAACGTATCCGGGCCCCGAAGGATTCGTTTCCATGGAACCATTCCCACACTCAGCATGCATTACGGAAGTACACCCATCATTCGACCTTCCCGTAGCGGAAACCCATCCTCAACATTCTTCTGGCTCCCGGCATCGTTTGCCCATCACAACGTTCGACATGTATTCCATTACACCGGCCAACGTCGACATGCACCACCCTGGTACCACTCAACCTCACAATCTGCATGAATGTTCAAAATGACTTATAATATGACTCTCCAAATTTTTAAAACTCCTTCATCTATGCAAATACCACACTAGACCAACAATTAGCGATCCCACGTGTTACAGCGACCGAGCGCGCCAGTGCAAGAAACCCTAGCGCGAGAAACAGTGAATGACAGTAGTAGTGTACAGATGCAGCCCCAGCGAAACCCTCCGATATGCCAAAGTGTAAAAATGTAAGAAATGGTGTGTTGGTACAAGGCAGGCCTGGTGAAGTGAGTTACACTTCGCCATCAGCAACGGCCAGACGCTGCTTTGCAGTCTTCGCCTTCTTGCTAAGCCCGCTCTTTTTCTTCTTGCCGCCTGCCGCACCGGGTGGGCCTTCGGCGTTGGGCATGGGTGTAGTTGCGCCACTAGCTTTGGCGCTCTCGTCGAAGTGTCCTTCGCCTGTATTATCGTCAGTGACTGTCATCCACGACATCAAATGGTCAGAACTCACCCTCATGGTACATGTCGTCTAGGTTGACATCGGCACGCTGCTTCTTCTTGCTGCGCTTTTTGCCCGGCGGAGCGTTCTTCTCCGCCTCAGCGAGCTCAGCTTCCTTCCTCTCAATCTCAGCAGCTTGCTCATCGTCTACGAGCCACATGGCCATGTCCTTGGTGCGGTTCTCGCGAGACCGAGTGTTGAAGTCGACTTGGGCGCCAGCGCCACCAGAGATGACGACACGCTGCACTTCCTCCTTCTGCAGTGCACGCTTACGGATTCGCTCTTCAATGGTGCCCCGAGTGATGAGGCGGTACACGGTGACCTGTCGAGTCTGACCAAGACGATGAGCACGATCCATGGCTTGAGAATCGATGGTTGGATTCCAATCAGAATCGTAGAAAATGACAGTATCGGCTGCCGTCAAGTTGATACCAAGACCACCAGCACGAGTCGACAGGAGGAACACAAAAATTGTGTTATCGCTTTGGAAGTCAGCAACGGTGTCTCGACGGTCTTCGAGTTTGGTAGAACCATCCAGACGGCAGTACTTGTAGTTGCGGTACGTCAAGTACTCCTCCATGAGATCGATCATCCTCGTCATCTGGAAGTAGAGCAATACACGATGGTCGTTCGCCTTTAGGTCCTTGAGCAGAGCGTCGAGGCGGGCAAGCTTGCCGGAATCTGTGACAAAGCGCGACATGGACGGAGCCTCGATGTGTGTGAAACGCGTCCTCTCGTTGGTCGGAAGAGGAAGCTTGTTACGGACAGCAAGAGCGGTGCTCTCTGACTTGGTCTCTAGCAACACCTGCTCTGTCTTATCTGAAACACCATACAAAACGTTGCGAACTGTGGGATTGAAGAAGTCTCGCTGCTTCTCTGCGATGACGCCTTGACTGGCGCAATAGAGCTCGATTGGCGGGGCAGCTGCTCGAGGCTTGGCACAAGGCTCAATAACGTTCAGACCGGTCTCCTCGAATGCAATTTGGGAGACGTTGAGAAGGTTGTGCATGTGGCCTTCGCTGGTGATGTCGGTGAGCACAGCGCGGTCCTTGCGGTTGACGATGTTCAACATCGAGTGCTTGGGCTCGAATTTCTCATTCTCATCATCGTAAAAGGCCTCGTACTTGGCGACATTGTTGGGCTTGTTGCCGGCGTCCATCGCTCGCTGGAACAGATCGGCCTTAGCAATCTTCGAAGCCTCCGTTGCGGAGACGTCGCAGAATCGAAGCCAGGAGAAGCCACCAGCCTCACGGATAGACCGCTCCATGTTGTCGGGATCCCAGATGTTCATGAGGTTGTACAGATAGTGACCCCTGAATCCAGCCTGTTGGTTCTCCGGTCCAGCAATGTCAAGTCGACCGCCGTTACGGCCAATCAGCCGTGGCAGCGAGTATTCGATAAAATTGCGGGTAGTGTATCCGACCCTCACGTTCTGGCCTTCGCGTAGGAACGAAGGCGTTTCGGCGAAGGAGGCGAAGGTAAATGGTGACCAGGTATCGGCGCGCTCGAACAGGTCAGGATGGTTACAGACCTTTCGGAACTGCATAACGAGGTTCATGAGGGTGGCACTGTCCTGATCGTCACCAACAGCCTTCTCGATCAAGTCCATGATGCTAATCTTGTTACGGAGGTTGGCATAGTAGGCGCGCTGTCGGTAGGTGAGGTCGCAGTAGACGTCCAGCTCAATCTTGTCTCCCAACTCTTTCTGCACATGCTTCTTGACACGGCGCAACATGAAAGGCTTAAGGATCATGTGCAGACGCCTTAGCTGATCTTCATTCAGCTTGGTGTTGCTCTGAGCGTGACTCTCAATGTCCTTGGAGAACCACTCGCTGAACTCGTCGTGAGAATCGAATAGACTCGGCATGATGAAATGGAGGAGGGCCCACAGTTCCTGCATGTTGTTCTGGATGGGCGTACCCGTCAACAACAGCCGGTTACGAGAATGGAAGTTCAGCAAGCTCTTCCATCGAGAGCTGCCAGATGACTTGATGGCCTGCGCTTCATCGAGGATCATATACTGCCAGCGCATCTTCTGGAAGTACTGGGCATCCTGGACGACAAGCTGGTACGAGGAGACGACGACATGGAACGGCGAGTCCCGGGTATAAGTGACGTGCTTCCGGTCCCAGAGCTTGCGCAAGACTTTTCGGTCCTTCGCAGTACCCCAGTACGGAATGACGTTGAGGTCTGGCACGAAACGCGCTATTTCTTGTTGCCAGTTGTGCAGTGTCGACGCCGGTGCAATGACGAGGAAAGGTCCCCAGATGTTGTATCGTTCAGCGAGATACGCCATAACCGAAATGGACTGAACAGTCTTGCCGAGACCCATCTCGTCTGCAAGAATACCGTTGATACCTTGCTCGTACAAGTTCACCAGCCAGTTGAGACCCTTCAGCTGGTATTCTTTCAGTGTGCAATTGAGCAGCTTAGGCTGTGGAATCCAGTCTTCCTTATTCTGGAGACCAGAAGGATTCTGGAAGTTCAACTCGCCATCCTCTTCACTGTTGTTGAAGGCCCGGGCGCGGTCCTGTGCCTGTTGGATGGCATGCTGTGCGTTGGCCTTGGCAGCGGCGTTGAGCGCAGTCTCATCGTCGTTATCGAAGTCAAGATCGTTAAAATCAGTTACGCCCTGAGCGGGTGCCGAGTCCAAATCATCAACGTCAATGCCAGGTCTACCGGCTTCAGTGGGCGCACTCGCGGCGGTCTCGGCGTCGTCTGTGGACCGCTCGATTTCGGATGTCCTTGCCTTCTTGCCGATGAAATGAGAGTAGAGTTCGGTTTGTGAGATAAGGAAGTTGAGTTTGCGCTTCTGTCGGTTGGCTTCTCGCTCCGCTTCGACCTTCTTCGCATTCTCCAACTCTTGCCGCTCGGCGTTCTTGCGCGACTCACGCTCATCACGCTCGTTGCGCTTCCAGAACGCAAGCATTTCGCGCATGCCTCGCTTGGCCCGAGCTTGGGTATCCTTCTGGTTCTTGTTGGTGCGCATCTGCCATCGTCGAGCTTCCTTGGCGGCCAACTGGGCGGTCTTGCGAAGGTTCGACTGCTTCGTGGAAAGCGAGTTCTCTTTGATGCGCACAACCTTTGGCACGTCCTTGCGGGCAAAGTCCTTGACGATTTGGGCGTAGAGGTTGCGATATGCGGAGGAGTCGTGTGATGTTGCATAACCTGGGCCCAACTCCTCCGTGTAGCTACGGTCTCGTAATGATCCCAGACGAGCTTCTTCTCGAGGGGCGATGATAGGCAGATCGTCGCCTCGATCGATAGCAGCCTGGCCAGCAGCAGCAGCGTCTTTCTCGGCCTGCTTCTGCTCCTTGCTCTTCTTGAGTCGTCCTGTGCCTCGGTTGCCCTTGCGCTTACCCCCAGTGCCAAGGTCATCGGATGCCTGGAAGGAACTCATAGTTCCGCCCTCAAGGTTGGGTCCATGTGGAGTAACCTCACGGATGTCCTTGCTAGGCGCGTTGCCCTGGAGCAGCTGGCTCGTGTTCTTAGCCTTGCGTTCGGCCTTTTGCGCAGCCATGAGGTGCCGCTCTTTCTCCTCCTCGTTCTCGGCCTGGCCAGCCTTTGCGAGAGCCTCAGCGCGCTTGGCCTCCTCGTTCTGGATCGTCTTCTCCCGCCGGCGCTTGCGCTGCATGTCCTTCTTGCGCTCCTTTTCTTCGGCGATCTCCTGGCTCTGCACCTGTTGCCAGGCCTCGCCCTCGTGCTCCATGTTGTACATGTGCTTCGAGTAGTCGCGGTGGCCGGCGAGCACGTCGTGGTAGCGGATGAGAGTAGCATGTCGTCGTCGCTGGTGAGGTCAGTAAGGCTCTAGGGTACCGTGCATCACAAACATACCTTGCGCTTTGAGGTCTCGGCAGTGTTGACCTCGAGGCTTCGCTTGAGGCTGCGCAGTCTCCAATCCTCGTGCTCTGCAGGCGCGGGTGCTCCCTGGAGGTCGTTCATCTGCTTGGTCTCGATGTGCGCGAGTGCGGCCTCGATCTCCGCCTCGTCGGGGACGGGCAGCTCACGGGGCGGCGCATAGTACTGTGGAGGGGGCGGGATTCCGGCAGGCTGCAACGACTCGTACGGCGGTCGGTGTAGGACGCCATTGTGGTGCGGCACCAGGTCAGCAGGTGCAGGCGACGGCATCGGCTCCTGCTTGACAAACAGCGGGTTCAGCGGCTTGGGCGCAGGATGGTGGTCGGCGTGGAGGGAGGGCAGTGGCTGGGCCTTTGCGGGAGGGTCGTTGTCGTTGCCCGAGGACATTATGCTGGAAAGGGACATAGGGTCGGCGCGGGTGGGAGGCGGTGCCTGGGCACTGGTGAGTACAGCGTGGGAGAGGGACGGTGTGCGTTCACTGACCTCGTCCTTGAAGGATGGCCGCCTCGCATAGTTCGGTGGCGGCGGCTGCACGGCGCCCCGGTTCATCGACTGATAGACAGACGGCGACACGGGCGAGTGAGACATGGCCTCCATGCCGCCAGGGTGTTGGTGCTGCGATCTCGGGCGCTGCAGCGGCGATTGATGCGCGTACGAGCCCGCGATGGGGGACTGGTACGTCTTCTCGTAGGGGCTGTGGGCCGACCGCGGGTCTGGATACTGCTGCTGGACGTGAGGTTAGCTGCGCACCCCTGCATATAAAAAGTGTCGTGGAGATGGGGGTGAGGCGTGCGGATGGAGGTGCACATTGCGGACGTACCGGCGGGGGATAGTGATTGTCGTAGCGCGTGTCCCTTCCTAGGCTGCGGTCATGGTCGGCGGTCGGGTCGTAGGGGTACTTTGACGCGCTGTCGTCGCGAGAATAGAGCGCCGTGGTGATCGGCGGGAGCTCGCTGGTGCCGTGCGGGTGGTGGTGTTGATGCGGGTGCGGATGGTAGTTGGGGTGGACTGACAAAGGCGTCGTGGTGGTAGGCGAGTGCTGCGGTCTGCCATGAGTTTGTGTCGGGGACTGGGGCCCACGGTAAGCCTCCCCTTGATTCATTCTGTCTGCGTCGTTGTCGACCGAGCGCCTCAACACCGGGTCGCGGAACATCAGAACGCGCGCGGGAGGTCAAAGGGCACGCAGACGCCTAAGCCATGGGCGCAGGGCTCGCGATGGCAATTGTGAAGCCGGCAGCGTGCAGCAGCAGTACGGGCGCCGACAGTGTGAGTGCGCCGAGTGCTTGCGCCGTGCAGCGAAGTCGTTCCCGCGTTTGCTGGGGGTGATGGCGACGACGGCGATGTGAGAGATGGACAAGGTGGGATGGCGAGATGGCTGGTGTGGAGCCCGGATTGTCCTGAGATCACACTGCACACGATAAACGGCTTGGTCGGTCAGCTCCTGCCCTTAGTGCGAATGGACGGCAGTCTCCCCGTAACGTCGACCACGCCCGCGATGCTGAAGTTGGATGGAGTTTAGCAGCCAGCAATGCAGGGCCTGATACCGGCAGCAGGCAGTGCGCGGAGAGGTCAGATGCTGCAAGAAATGGCTGCAATCACTCGCGGCATCCCCATCGCGCACGCTTTCGGCGTGTTGGCACCATCTCTCCAGCGGAGCCTGAACCCCATCTCCACGCCTCTCATCGAAGCATCCACGCCCGGAGGGATGAACCAATAATCTACATGCATGACGCCGGAGCAGTGCAGCCTGCAGCCGCGCTTCATTTGTCTTCTACCTGTGTCGTGTTCTACTTCTAGTCTTGGCCTCTGGACGTGTGCTGGGCCATCTAACGTTGCTCGTTCCCCGTTCCCATTCCCGGTCTTCCACCTGTTCTCACGAGGCGTAGAGCTTCGGCTAATCTGACCACCATTGTCTGCAGCACCACGCGCCCGGTCGCGCGTCTTTTGCAGGCCTCCTCAATGAATCCATCAGACAGCCCTCCCGAATGCGACATGCTTCAATCACATGTGCAGAGGCCAAACAGGGCGAGAGCGTTCTGCATTTGTCCTTAATTGGATGGGCTTCGACGAAGACGGTGACGGAAGGCGCGACCCATGCCCTGCCGCTGTCGTGGCGCGGACGGGCCCAAGCGCCCTGCAGGTAGATCGCGCTAAAACTCTGGGCATATCAAATGTTCTCGAACTTTTTTAGCACGCGCGACAGACACAGCAAGAACGACCACAACGCCCAATATCAGCCATGACGTCCGTATACAAGACCCTGTCGAAGTCTGACAGTCATGAGAAAGAGCCGGGCGAGAAGAGAAATAAGCAGCGCGTGCTGATACTGGTACGGCCGTCGCGAAAAGGGAATGCGCCTCTACTAACGAATGCAGAGTTCAAGAGGTGTCACGTTCCGCCATCGCCATCTGCTGCAGGATCTGTACTCTTTGATGTGGGGTTATAACGTTGGTTTTTTTAAGAATTTCCTGCTTACCATGATGCAGGCCACATAGCAGGAAAGAGGCAAAGCTCGACACCAAAACCAAGCTCTACCAGCTGAATGAGTTAGCAGGTAAGAATCGCAGAACCCACTTGCAAAACGCACTTTTTACTCCAAATATTTCATTTCCTAGAAGAAGAAAGGAAAAGCACGTGCTCACGCATCCCAGAACTCTACAACTGCAACAACGTCCTCTTCTTCGAAGCCCGCAAAGGAAAAGATCTCTACTGCTGGATGTCCAAACCCCCGAACGGCCCCACCGTAAAAATGCACCTCCAAAACTTGCACACCATGGAAGAGCTAAATTTCATCGGAAACTGTCTCAAGGGCTCCCGCCCCGTTTTATCATTCGACGCCGCATTCGACAAGCAAGCCCACCTCCGCGTCATCAAGGAACTCTTCACCCAGATTTTCGGTGTCCCCAAGACGAGCAGGAAAGTCAAGCCTTTCGTCGATCATGTCATGGGCTTTACCGTCGCAGGCGGAAAGATCTGGATCCGCGTGTACCAGATTAATGAATCTGAGCCCGGGAAGAAAAAGGCCGGTGATGAAGATGAGATGGACGTCGACGCCGCGCCCAAGAAGAAGAGCAAGCATTCCGAGTTCGACGTCAGCCTCGTTGAAATCGGCCCCCGCTTCGTGCTCACGCCCATCGTTATTCAGGAATCTAGCTTTGGCGGGCCCATCATCTACGAGAACAAGGAGTTTGTGTCGCCGAACCAGATTCGTTCGGATCTGCGCAGATCGAAGGCCGGTAGGTTCAATAAGCGGACGGAGGCGACGAGGGATACGAGGGTTAAGAGGGCGGATCTGGGTCTGACGAGTCATGGTGGGAGGAAGAAGGAGAAGGATCCGTTGAGTGATTCGGTGCTGTTTGCGTGATCTATCTTTCCAAGGCATGGGAAAAGCATGGCGTTACAAAAGGTCTCCAATATGGCGTACTAGCCAGTCGCGTTAACCGGCAATATGCTTAATCATCTCAAAAATTATACATCTCCGACACTAGAACTACGAAAAAAGACAATTTCCTACTCAACGACCTACTCAACGACCTACCTACTCCCCACACACAGCAACACCCAACTCCCCCTCCCCAATCCCCCCCATAAACTCCCCAACATCCTCCCCCCTCTCACTTAGCACCAACTCCAGCGTCTGCACCCACGTCTCCCCATTATTCTCAAACCAGTCGCCCAAGCTCCTAACATACCCCTCCACCATGCCCTTCAGCGGCGCATTCTCCTTCAGCCACATGACCTGCTCGGGATCCAACTTGAGCATATCCTCTATGACGTAGTAGTGCGGGATATCTGCGCCCCAGCCCTCCGCGCCGATGTCGTGGTTGGGCACGAGGTTGAATTTCGACGACGCGTGGCGCGAGGTGTACGTTGGTGTGTTGTGGAAGTGCGAGGAGAGGGAGTGTGTTGAGATATGGTACTGTGCTGGGAAGGGGTTGTGCGTATGCGCCGGCTCGAGCGGTGGGTAATTGAGGTGTATATTGAAGAGCAGCGAGTGTTCGTTATCAGGGAAGCGTTTCTTGAATTTGCGCGCGATGGTTCCGTTCGAGGGGCAGATGTTGCTGTGTATGACTTCGCGGATGACGGCGTTTACGTCTGCGATTTCGGCGAGCTCGTATGTGCTCCAGTTGTGCAGGAGGGCGGCGCGCTTTTGCAGGACGGGGCGCGTGGCGCGCAGCTCGCGTGGGTGGTCGCGATTGTGGAAGGCGCGGGAGTAGAGCCATGAGCGGTAGAGTGCTCTTCTGAGGCGGTGAAGTTCGTCGCTTGTTAAGAGGCGGCGGCTCTCGTAGTTATGCTTCCATTTCTTGAAGGGGTAGATGTCGCACCACTTCTCTGCTACGCGACCGTAGTGTACGATTTGCTTGAGTAGAGCAGCTGAGAATGGCACGTCGCGGACGATGTGTGCTGGTTGGCTGGCGTTGTTGGTGATGAGCTGAGTGAGGTCTTCCAGCGGCCCAAATTGTGTCTCTGCAGCAGTCTCGAGGATAGCGAGTCGTTGAGAGGAGGCATAAATTTTGCGGAAGCGATGACATGTAGACGATAGTGCGAGGACATCTGATATTGTGTTGCACGAGAAGAACACCTGGGTCACCAATTCCGTGGCTAGGTCTTCGAACAGCATCTTGGCGTATGTTGGGTTGAAGTAGAATGATATGTGTATTACTGCAAATAAATGATCAGTGTCTGGGCTGTTGTAGTCGATGTTGCCCATTAGCATGAGCTTACACTTCACATACATGACAATTATTTGAATCGAAGTTCAGGCTGTCCGACGCGAAGTCGTACACTAAACGCGCTGATAACGCGTCTGAGGTGAGAGTCGTCCCTGCTCTCGTTGTCTCTTGCTCTCCCAAGTCCTCTCAAAGCCTCTCCCTTCGATTTATATGTGATCCAAGGATCGCTCGGTGCGTAGTCTATCTGACGTCCACACCGATAAGAAGCTCGAGGTTCAAATAATCAGGACCCCTCCGTTGGGGCTATAAGTAAAAATTCCGAACGTCTCAGAGAACATGATTGCATTGAGTGTAGACCCTAGCGGGCCAGTAGTATTTGTCGTCATGGTTGGTGGTCGAAAAGGAAAGGAGTCATCATCGTCGCGAACCGTAGTTGGTAAATAGCGCCAAGGAACCCCGGATTCGTGAGCCAATCGGCGTCTGATGCATCTCCAGGTCAATGCCTGGGGCGGACGCGACTGAAGACGTGTGGTACAAAGAGTCAAGACCTTTGAGAAATCTGCATTGCTGAACAGATGAAATAGTAGTAATGTTCTACTCAAAAGACAAGCCATCAAACATCTCCACCCTCCTGCGCCTCCCCCTCGAACTCCGCCGCCAAATCTACGCCCTCACCCTCCCCCACACCACAACCTTCGAAGTGCGTCTCCAGCACCTCCCCGTCCCACCCACAAAGTCCGAATACAATCTGACATTTGTTCGGCAGGTAAACGGCGACGGAGGCTGGAAGATGCTGCGCACGCTGCCCCGAACCGAGCGCGTGACAGGCAACGACATCGTCTGGCGGCGCGGTTGCACCAACCTGCTGGCTGTGAATAAGCAGATACATGAAGAGGCGACAGATATGTTGTATGGCGATAATGTGTTCGTGGTGGATGTGTCGTTCGACAGTATCAATTTCCGCTACCGTTGGCGCACAGCGAACAATTTGACGCCGAACCGCACGTATCCGTTCCTGGACCACTTTTCGCAGCGGAATTTGTTGAGGATAAGGAACTATATCGTGAACGTCGAGTCGGTGGATGACTACACGGGTATGATAAAGTACAATTGTGGCGGTAGGGGCTTGCCTGCTGGCATACAGATAAAGGTGCGGGAACTTGTGGATCTGCTGGTAGATGTACCGTTGTTGCATCGCTTGGATGTGCATTTGATTGATGGGGCGATTAGTAGGACGAAGTTTCCTAGTGGGAGGGTGCTTAGGGTGCAGGATGAGGCGAATTTTGCGGATACGCAGAGTGTGTTGGATCCGTTTAGGGCGCTGCGGGGCGTGAGGAAGCCGAGGGTGAGTGGGACGAGTGAGGGGTTTAAGATGGAGTTGGAGAAGAGTATGGCGGTGGTGGGTAGGAATGCAAGAGCGACGTCGACAAAATCGGCGTCGACACGATTGATGTCGAAAAGATTGACGTCCAGATCTTGTTTAGGTTAGTGGAAGTAATCGAGTGTCTTCGCACAAGTTTCGCTATAGAATTCATCCAGTGTTGTCCTGACAAGACTTTGCAAACTGCTCAACGTTGACTCATTGCAACATGTGATATCCTCTTGGTACTAGCATATTGTGCTGCTGTGAGCAGGAAATGTAGCTGAATATATCTCCTACATACGCAATGGCAAATCTCATCAATTAACGATATCGCATCACATCCTTCAGGTTACGTTGAATAGATGATCTGAAGTGTGAATTGCGTCTGAGCTACCTGCGTCGTAAGGACAGATCTCATTTGAACCGCTCACCATCCTTATCCTTGAACCGCCGCAACTCCTCCTCCTCCATATCGCCCGCTATAACCCTATCCAACCTCTCCTGATACTCATCCCTCGCGTCCCTCCCCTTTCCCTTTTCAACCGCTCCCCTACTTCTCCTTGATGCTACATCCCTATCCCTCTCCTCCCTAACCTCTTCGTCATGCCTTCGCATCCGAGCCGACTCCTTGGCCCATTTCTCAACCTCGTCATACCAAACTGTACGTTGTATTATCAGGGCATCTTGAACATTCATGAACACCTCTTGTGAGCTAGTGAGCGCTCGAGGGTCAACGAGGCGCTTATCAATTCTTGTATGCTGCGGGTTGAGAAAGGACCGCCCGTAGAAGCGAGAGATGTCAAGTGTTTCGAGTTCCTGCTCTGTTAAATAGTTTCTGGGTGAGGAAGGTGCGGTATTATGGCTGGTGGTCATGTGTTCAGAGTCTGGTGCATTCTGCACCGCAGCTGAAGATGAGGATGGAGGCGTTTCACGTTCCTCCTTCTGCATCTGTTTCGCGTCATTGGCATCTGCATGAACCACGTTCATGTTCGCCCATTGAACCCGGCTCTTGTGCTGCTGGCCACTGCCTGGTGCGTACTGATTGTCAGATTGTACTCCTAGATCGAGGGGTGCTGGATCATCGAGAGGTTCGGTATCTGACGATTGCGTCTGTCCCAATGGCGGACTCGGCGCAATGAGGTTCAAATCCGGTAGATCCCGTACTTCAGATGACGGCGTAGACTGAGGAACCTGAGTGTCCTTGGAAGTTTCCTCCTCTTCCGGGCGATTTTTCAGATCGAAAGCCGTCGGTTCACGGAGGAGTGACTCTGACGCACGTTGCGTAGGAGGACTAGGCATGATAAGGTTCAATGATGGTACCGCAGTTGGAGACGGAGCTGATGCCGCTTCGTGCTGTGCCTCAGTATCTTGTTCCATTGGCCATGTTGTATACCACCATCTGTCGTTCATGTACATCTGCGCCATGTCACGTTTTTCCAGCTCTGCAAGTGTTTGCCTCACCTCTTCAATCGACTTGTCAACGGAGGTAGTTATGTCGGCGATGTGGTGGGCTTCGGCTGAGGTCAACTGCGTCGTGGCCATATACGCATGGACTTGCTTCGCCAGCGGACTGAGCGACTGCGGATTCGAGGGTTCTTGGGCCATGAAATCTTGTTCCAGATCACTCGAGACGTCAGTCTTTGTACCGCCTGGTAGACTTGTGTTGATAATGAGTGGCTCTCCGGGGTCCTGGAGTTGTCTAATCTCGTTCGATCTCGTAGCCCATCCATAGAGCTCTCCTTTCTTCAGAGACCTACGCAGTACTACATAGGTACCCCTATCTTCGAACTCGATGCCAATATCTCTGAGCACCCTCGGATCCACAATGTTTTGGTGGATACATGTCCATGGCTCAGAGCCTTCACGGATGCCGCTGACAGAGTAGCCTGGCTCCAGCTGCGGATCCATCAGCGTGCCAGAGATATCGTACCATTTCACTTTTGCTCCGAGAGCTATCAAAGCAGTTGCGGCATCGGCGGTGGCCTCCATTGTGATGTCGGCCTCGCTAGAGATTGCAAAAACGTAAGTTGACAGTAGCCATAACTCGAGGCGGCTCAATCCCGGGGGAGCCGGTGTTGCTGAAGGTTCGACTTGCGCCTGAGATATTCCGCGCTGTTCTTCTGGCAACACAGGGAGGTCCTTTGGTGGATGCGACACGACCCAGGTGTTCTCGTCTACAGTATTGTGAATCTGGTCCTCAGCTACTAATTCTTCCAACGCCAACGAAACCTCTTCTCGTGTTGCGCGCAGTGTTGAGACAATGCTGTCTGTGTCCAAGCCAATGTACGACCCGGGTCTTGACTTTAGGTCAGCCGTAAGACACACCAAGATACGTGTCGCCAGTGGACTTCTTGAGGCGCTATAGAGCTCTGAGGCAGCTTCTAGTTCGTGCGCTGTTGAATGAAGACTGGAGGATGCTTGACTCAAGCGCTCCATCTTGAATTGTAGATCAGTGAGCCCACCGCTCGCCCTCTTCATTGTAGTGAGCTCCTCTCGGATATCGTGCAGCCTTTGATTCCATTTGTGGTATTCGGTGGCAGTGCCTGGGCTAGTGGCGGTATGTGGCGTCTCGATGTCCTTCTGGCTTTCGCTGGTGTGTGCCTCTTTGAAGTCTTCTATCGCGCGCCGAATCATGCGGAGTAAGAAGCTGCAGTCAGGATCACTCCGGCAACGGAACATGTACTCATCACCGACATTTTGTGGCTTCCCCATGGTATTGGTAATGGTGGTGAGCGTGACTTCCGGTGCAGTCTTGTGCCGCTGCACAGCTGTAATGTCAGCGATCTGTAGCTTCAAGAGACAATAAACTGTATCGATCTCAGTAGCAACAATTGCAGCGGTGTCGACCCGGATGTCACACTCGTCAGGGGTGAGCAGCTTCCAATTAACGTCAAATAGACCATCAGCTTTGCTCCATGCGAGGATGTGCGCTCTCGTTCTTCGTTGCGCTTTCTCGGCCGTCGCCTGTAGATCGACCTCCTCATCCGCGACACTGGATAGTGTAGCTTGCTTTTGTGATTGATCTTTGGCGAATTCGCCATAGGGTCGGTCCGGACTGACGAACGGTCGGCTTCGGCCATTATCGCGATAACTTCTCTCAACCATTGCCAACAAACTAGTCGAAAAAGGAAACAGATCAATCGGAACATCGATTCTAACGATCTGTCCATCACTGTCCGGTTTGGACCAGATAGTGTTGTCTGACTGCATATTCATATACCAGAGGACTAGTTGTGCTTTCGAGTAGCCGTCCGCACATAGATCATGTCCTTCTGAATACAGTGTTTCGACATCTTTGCAGATCACACAGTCTTTGGCATGCGACTCGAAATTGATCAGGGCGTGCTCCTCACTGGTGCTGATCGGGCGCGAAGCTGCAGGAAGCTTGCCGAACCGAACGGAGCGGTAGGCTTCTCCTATGGACCCAAAAATTGACCGACGTGGGGCATCAGAAGGTTCAGATGACGAGGAAGTGGCGATGGCTTGACCAGGCTGCGACGCAGGCAGTGCTCGGTTGGCATAGAGGTCGATGGGTGGGAAGTATACCGGCAGAAAGCTCTTGTAGATGAATTCATCGTTGGACGAATACACGACAAATACGATTTTCTCAATCAAGTTCTTGGGCTCGGCGGTTTCCAGAAAGCGTTTGATCTCTTCCATGGCTAGCGTTGCGCAGTCTCGTCTCGGGTAGTTGAGCATACCGGTACCTATATCTCGTTAGTAGCTATTCTTCCTTTGGGTGATGAGGGCATACCTATACTGGGGAAAGCAATAGAGGTTGCGCGCAGTGTCACCGCGAGCTGGAGTGCCTTGCGATAGACCTTCCTCAAGATGTCTTTCGTATCTTTGTTAAGTTGGTTTGGCGGCACGACATGCAATACATGTTTAGCTGGTAGTAAGTATCCCTCAGATGCTCTCACATCGCCTATCGCACACATGCCGAACGCACTTACGGCTTCTCGCAGCTGGACGCCGCCCTTGGCCAAAACAGTTCTGTTCAAGGCGCCTGTCCCGCCAAACCCCATGTCAGTCGAGTTGACGATGACGTCGACTTCTAATTTTGTGATATCCTCTCGTGTGAAGCAAACAGTATGATTGTCCATAGCTGAAGGGCGCGCTTGAGTAGGCTTCTCTTCTAATTCTCCAAGTTTGTAAAGCTGCGAAATCGACGGTATTTGTTGCAGCGTGACGATATTTTGCGCCCGAGCAACAGTCTCACGCTCGAATTCCTGCGAGTATAACACCTCGTTTAGGTGGTTCTGTATACGACGCCCAGCGTTTTGCTTGGTCCTATAACGCTCGAGTATCTGACGTGCAGCAATCATCTGGTCCACCTCGATGCCCTCTCGTGATATCAAGGTCTGTAGCGATTCGATGAAGTAGTGACAAGCTTCGAGAAGTTGAGATAGATCTAGGTCATGCGTGCCTTGCATATCTGAAATGTAATCCTCCCAGATGGATTTGTCACTCTGTTGGCCAAGGTTCACGTGTTCCTTGGCTAGGTCCATGATCTCGCCAATGCTGCCACAAACTAATTGCGTGACTGAACAAACTAGCCTGAGGTCTTGCAAACTCTGGGAAACTTCCTGTGACCAAAGTAAGTATCTCCGGATAGACGCCAAACCCGAGTCGATAGCACTGAGCTCGTTGAGAACAGCTTGTGGGAAGTTGGGCACAGAACGATTCAACCCTATAGTGAGCTCAGAGAGTACCTTTTGGACCTGGTTTCGGGTGTCCAGAAGCTTAGCAGCGAGCGCAGCGCGATCCTCAGACCAGACGGAAGACCTTGCTTCATCTAGGTCCCCATGTGTTGGTGGGAAGTATATCGGTAGGAAATCCATGTAAGCTTTCTCGTCCACCGCAGTGTTCACACAGAAGACCAAACGTTCAAACCCGTGCTCTGGGTGGCCGTCCAGATACTTACGCATCTCTTCGAGGGCTGTGCGAGCGGCAACGCGAGGAGGAAACCCAACACCACCTGTTCCTATGCATGGGAACGCAATAGTTTTGATTCTGCTTGTGATGGCCAAATCAAGGGCACTGTGGTAGCAGGCTGCAAGCTGGTCGAATTGTGTCATGTCTCTAGGTCTAAATGTGTGGATGACATGCTTGCTTGGCAGATTGTAACCACCAGTAATAACAGCTAGATCGGCCTTGGGCCTACCCTTAGATTTCGCTTCCTTTGCCATGGCTGATCCCGCAACTCGATGAACAGAATTGTTGAGGGTGTCTCCGCTGGTCGACCGTATGGCTCGACTGGCACTGTTCACGATGGCATCCACCTTCAGCTGTGTCAAGTCATGGCAACAGAACGAGATTATCCGGTTGTAATAGTCGTTTGGTGCGAAAACTTGATCGCGTTGGAGTAGTTGTCGAGATCTATACATTTGACGAAGTGTCGGGATGTCTGATACACCTAACACGGATTTCTGGAGCTGATCGTCTCCCTCTTGATCGTAGTTACTTGAGACTGAGGAGGAGTTCTCATCGAAAGTGAGTTCGCTCTGGTTTGAAGGGTCATTCAGTTGGTTCTCCTGAGTAGGGAAAAACGCATTCAAGCGGGTGTGACTTGCGTCTGGGAGCTGACTCAGTGATTGTGCAGACAGTGATGCCACACCCTGGCTATATCTGGGGTCGTTTGGAAAGGTGTCGAACTCAATATCTTCCAAAGCGGCCTTGTTGAAAGTGGTTGCCTTTTCAACCAACTCAGTAGAGGTGTCGCTAGAATCCGAGAAGCCGCTCATGTTTCGAGAGCCATCACTCTCCGATCCACCTCGACTAGCCATACTGCTCGCACCGTCGGCGTCTTCTTCAAGGTTGGTAGGTAAAGCAAACGTCGCAATCCGTTCCAGATGGTTCGCGATGTGGTTGTGAAGATCGCCTAGGCCCTCCGTGTCGGTGGATGCGCAGCAGATGGGACATGTAGAACGAACATCTACTGTAGTCGTCTCGCCAACTTTGACGATTGCTGGTAATTGGCTGTCGGGCAAACTGTCAGCATGCTCGCGTCGAAGGTGATCCTCCAAACCAATGCTACTCTTGTACACGGCGCCAGGGTGTTCTATACATCTCCAGGCCTTCCTATGGCTTGCTTCGTGTTCTGCCCATTCCCTTCTTGACCGAAAGAGCTGCTCTGAGCTATCGCAGTCAGGGAAAGTGCAAACGTACGGCTGTAGGTCCTGCAGCAGATGCGTTCTCCAAGCTCTGCCTCTACCATATCGTGCCGGACAAATTATGTAGCAGTACGGACATTCGAAGTCCTTCTCCCCATCGGCGGAATGGGGAGGAGGTGGCAGCTCGACGCCCTTGCCGTGAAGATCTTTGACAGTGACCGCATAACTCGTGACAGATTTCGTGTCGACTATCTCGTCCAATGACTGGTGATGCTGGGTTGCTTCCGTGCCTGATAATAGAGTTTTGCCAGTCTTGTGGCTTGGTGCTTCTTTGGGGACGACGAGGGTAGGTATCTCAGGTTGGGCTTCAGACGTATCGTTACGCTGCGGAGGGTCCGGGCGATTGATCACCAGCGCGTCAGGGGTGGTCTCCTCGATGCCCGTAGCCATGCCCAACTTGTCCCGGTGGCGCCTCCAGTACTTGAATTGTCGCCTGCGCAGTGTTATAGCAGCGCTAAGACGAGTAATGAGATAGTCATAGTCGCTATTCTCGACATCCTCTTGGTGCGGTTGGCGTAAATGACAGAGTAACTCCTTGATATGCTGAAGATCGTACACTGCGTACGTGCTTAGAAGATCGACGCCGGTCTCCGGGTCTTTAGGCTTGTATGTTGCGGCCTTGAGCGATCTGGAACGGATAGTTGGTGTTCTGATCCGAACACTCAGTTTGTAAAGGTTGTCGACGATGTCGACGATCTCCGCGAAACGCATGCTCAACTCGCTTCGAGAACCGCTATCCTCATCTTCATCCTCGTCATCTTCGTCAAAGAAGTCATCGTCGTCATCCTCCTCTTCCCCTGACTTATCTTGCTTGGGTTGTAGCTCATATGGTAAGCGAGCTCCAGTCACTACAGCAAGTGCCTCGTTGATGTTGTTCTCAAGCTCTTCAAGGAACTTGAGTGCATTGCTGGAAAGAAGTGGCGAGTCTCGCAATCGATAATCGAGTGAAGAGTGGCCCTTCTGAAGAGCCCCAAGGTTTCCGGACCAGACCCTGAACCGCCCAATTTCGTCTTCGAGTGCTTCGCGATCTATCAGACCCGTCCATTTGTTGTCGCTCGCGCTAAGCTCATGTGACAGGGCTTGGAACGCCCACACGTTGGAAGCCGTTGCCAGTCGTATCGAAGACATGACACTGGTGCCGCATGTTGAGTCTGCGAGGGTCAAAAGGCCGAGATATCTAACCCTGCAGCCTGCTAGTGGGCGCAATATTGAGGTGGAGGTCGGACAAGTGCTCAGCGTGGGACGGCCCGCCTAGTCCAGTTTGGGGCTGACCGTGGCGGAGCAGGAAGGCATGATCGTGCAAGTGGCGGACAAAATGCGCTGCCTAATGTGCATTTCCAATCGCTCTTTGAGGGCGTTCACTGCTTCCAGGTTGACGTCCAGGGCAACGACTTGCTCTAAAGTTTGGTGAGGCTTCACATCTTGGTGCGCGAACTCGAGTGCGGCAGACCCCGCTCGTTCCTGCCCTCTACCACTAACGATGTCGCAGCTTCAACCATATGTGTCTATGATCGCAACAGCACCTGTTCACCATGAGCGGCGTGGAAGTTGCAGGTCTGGTCTTGGGATGTTTGCCTTTAATCATCCAAGGCATTGAAAGCTATAACGAGGGGCTCGATCCGATCAAGAGCTTCGCACGATGGAGGAGTGAGCTACCACAGGTCATTCGAAAGCTGCGCAACCAGCATGTTCACTATGCGCAAACGATTCGGATCCTCTTCGAGCCCATCACGTCCGATATTGAGCTGGCCGAGATGATGGCAAACCCAGGCTCGGCAGAGCTATGGAAGGGAACGGTGATGGCTGGGAAGCTCCAAGAGAGGCTCCAGGAGTCCTACCAAGCGTATCAGGGCACGATCATGGACATTGAGAGGATCACAAAGAAAATCGCGAGCAAATTGGACCTGGAGCGCGCAACCGAGGTATGGAACCTCGCAACCGCCCTTGCATGGCATTAACAACCCGATAGCTTTCGCGTAACGATCTCGAGGCACTGCTCGCTGCCAATCCGAAAAAGGGCAACGACAAGTTCGAGATAGGCAAGCGGATACGGTTTGGGATGAACAAAAAGGCCGTCAAAGCTCTGTTGGAAGAGCTGGACGACTGCAATAAGGAGCTCGAGCGTTTCACCGACAAGAGCGAGAAGATTGAGACCTTTCGCAAGTCGGTCAAGCCTGCATTTGCAACTCGTCTTCAGCGCATTCAGAGCTATGCTAAGAGCTTGCACGGGTCGCTCTTGTGGTCCTGTGCTTGCAGCGCATCGCACAAAACGAGTCTCCAACTCGAACCCCGAGGAAATTTATTTGCTAGTGGAATGAGGAAGACGTTGGATACGAAAACGTGCTTTACAGTCAGCTTTACAACCATATCGGCTACTGATGATGCACCCTGGAGATGGCGAGCTGCAGAGATACAAGTGGAGGATGAGGACTGGAGCTTGACTCCAATATCTTCACCGAAGCCGAGGTATGTGATGTGTATTAAATCGAGTACAGCAACCATACTGACCATGTCAGAATGAGCAAGAGCGTTAGTTTCAGCGCGCCTCCTCCTTATTCGGTGGCAGACCCTGGGGCTGAGTTGACTCTGTCCCCCTCCTCGTCCTTGCAAGAAGTCAAGGACTTGTGCGCCTCCATCAAGCAAATGCACGCTTCGCGTCTTGGGTTCTCGCTAGACAGTAAGAACAAGCTACACGGAGCTTACTCCGTCGATGCATCGGAAACGTGTGTTTCGTGTGCGGAAGTTGTGACCCTGGAGGACCTTCTGGATCACCCACCAGTCGTAAATGGCAGGCGCGCTAAGCTAAGCAAGAAGGAGCGCTACAACCTCGCCCTGACTCTTGCCTCCAGTGTTCTCTATCTCAATGCGACTCCGTGGTTGAATGACCAATGGGCCGCGAAGGACATTCTCTTCCACCGAACAACAACGTCCACACGCCCCATCGACATCGACCATCCATACGTGGCGCAGTCGCTTCTCGAGCTTGCAAAAGG
The DNA here is from genome assembly GCA_010093685.1 of Ophiobolus disseminans. Taxonomy (NCBI): domain Eukaryota; kingdom Fungi; phylum Ascomycota; class Dothideomycetes; order Pleosporales; family Phaeosphaeriaceae; genus Ophiobolus; species Ophiobolus disseminans. Next base: position 421,404 of record MU006231.1, read on the forward strand.
ACTACCCAACGGGCAGAACGCACGAGGATTTCACAACAAGAACACGGTCCTGCTTGCGCTTGCAATCGCTCTTCTCGAGCTCTACTTTGGAACAACAGCCGAGAAATATCAGAACGAGCTCGGCACTAGTGACCCGTCACTGCATCAAAATCCGTGGCTTTTGTGCCATATGGTCCACACATGGGCTGAAGAGGCACAGGAAGACCTCTCTGCTGCTTTTCTGACCGCTGTCCGGCACTGCCTGCGATGTTTCAGCGATCCTGGTGCAAGTCTGCAAGACTCCGAGTTCCTGCAAGCAGCCGTTGAAGGCATCGTTCTGCCGCTGCAAGAAGAGCTGCATCAGTTTCTGGGCACGACCGTGACGTGAGACGGACGTTGACCATACTCAACGCATGACGGTCGCAGTGCATCGAAGCTGAAGACGCTACCGGCTCGAAGCGCTTACTCACCACCTGAGCGGCACATCATCTCGTATAGACCCACGTGCGCCCAAGATCTGAATCTGGGATCGCCTTTAGTGCGGCGCATGTTCTACGTCAAATTGGACGACATGCCATGATGCTCATTATTGTTGCGACGTGTGTTAGGGGCCATCTCGCTTGGAGCTCACCAGGCTGCACAGTGGCGATGGATGTGCACAGGAACTAAAAATACAGCCTCGCCCCCCACACCCGAAGCTGCAGGTGTCCGTACGGATATGCGTATGCTGTGGTTTGGTTTGGCAATGTTTCAGAAGCTTCGCAATGCGTTGGTGGGGTAGCTTCGAGTGCGAGTGCAGATACGGGAAGGCATATCCTAGCTACTTGCGAGGCAATATGGATGCGATTTGCACACCGATAAGTTTGGGAACAGTGATGCAGTCAGCAAACTACTTATCGTTTTCGATCATGCACGGAATGATGTCGGGTGCATGCATCAAACAAGTCATCGGGTGGTGGTGAAACAATATTTATTGAGAGTGCTTGTGACACGTTGGACTTGGGAGTGTCAGGCATATTCAGGCAGGTCCTTATCACGCCTCACCTTCCACGTTGCCCGACAGAGGTGCAGCCTTGCCAGAGGTGATTTCGGAGTTGCTCCTGACGTAGCAGGCTAGCTAGGGACCGTGGGCGGCAGTCAAGCGGTCGAATTACGTGCTCCAACGGCCACGGCGTGGCGTTCACGCCTCAGGGCCATGCGGGCGGCCGGTAGTCGAGGCGGATGATAGGACGGCGGCTCTGAAACAAGCGGTGGTGCTCTGCTGGATGCGGAGACGGCGGTGAAGTGGCAACTGGCAAAAGTGGAATGGAGATTGCCTCTGATCAACGCGTCGCCCGAGTGCAGGAATAGGAGAAATTGCTGCACCGCGAAGGCGATTGACAAGCATTCGGGCGACTATTAATAAACGCGGTGCTCGCACGGAAGCTTGGTGTTGTTCGCAGTGAAGCAGGTTGGCGACGGCCGTGACGACAGCCTTGGGCAGCTAGTAGCGGCCGAACAAAACAACAACACGCGCACAATAGGCCTCGCACCTCACACCACACACCCGCAGCACGTCGCCAGCGCCTCTTGTGCGGACAAACGGTGCGGTTGATACGTGAAATTGCGGGAATCGTTCGTCACAGGGTTGCCGGGGTACCTAGTCGCCGCTTTTCCTGGCTAGCGGCCATTGTCTCCTTTCGTCGGGGACGTCAGTCCCATTAATCAGGAATCCGCTTTCAACTCGCAGCATTCACTCACCGCCGCTCTGCTCCTGCGTCCCTGCCACGCCGCCGCCAGACAGACAGACACCACCACGCCCACCCGAGGAGCGCAATCCCTCGCTGCATCGCCCACCCTCACACTCGGACAGCCAGCCGACACCATGGCCCAACAGTAAGCCCCCGGCGAGGCACGCTGCTGCGCCGCCGAGACTGACAGCATGCCAGAATAGCCGCGTCCTTCAAGGACTTCTGGCACACCATGACCTCTAACGACCGCCACGCCTCGCACGACTCGCCCTACCGCACCGGCCGGCACATTCCCCTCCCCCAGAGCCGCCATGCCACCCTCACCTCGATAGCCACGAGCGGCGTCGAGTCCCGCACCGACCTGTCCTCGCCCTACCAGCACGACGAGCTGGCGACCAGCAATGGCTTCATCGGCTCGCCCCGCGGCCCCATGTCGCCTAACTCGCCCTACTCGCCCGGCATGCGCGGGTCCTTGAGCCGCCAGAACACGGCCGACGCCGACACATTCGACAAGGGCCCCAACGGCGGCATCCAGATGCAGAGCTTCAGCGACGGCCTGCCCCCGCCGCCGCCCGTTTCGCACTCGTGGAAGCGCATCGACCGCTGGATCGAGGACCACTACACCGAGCTGTTCGACAACATCTGCGAGGGCTGCACCTCCAACGACGTCAACGAGCTGGAGCACGAGCTCGACGCCACGCTGCCCATGGATATCCGCGAGTCGCTGCAGGTCCACGACGGCCAGGAGCGCGGCGGCCTGCCCACAGGCGTCATATTCGGCCTGATGCTGCTCGACTGCGAGGAGATCGTCATGGAGTGGAAGAACTGGCGCAAGGTCGCCGAGGAGTACATGACCACCAAGCCCGACTACCGCACCCCCCAGATCCCCGTCAAGGCCTTTGCCGGCTCGTCCACCATGCCGCCCATCGCACAGGCGCAGTCCAACAACAACCCGCTCTGGCGACAGGACCTCATCTCAAAGCAGGACTCGCAGCCGCCAAACGCCGTCCAGAAAGCCTACGCCCACCCCGCCTGGATCCCGCTCGCTCGCGACTGGGGAGGCAACTACCTTGCGACCGATCTTGCACCTGGACCTAACGGCACGTGGGGCCAGATCATCATCTTTGGCCGCGACTACGACTGCAAATACGTTGTCGCACGCTCATGGGGCGCCTTACTGGCCATGGTCGCCGACGACCTGGGCTCCGAGAATGTACACATGGACGAGGACAGCGGCGAACTCAAGCTCCTGGCCTTCAAGCGCCAGAACATCGAGCCGCCATATCTCGAGGTCCTTCGCTGGCGATGTGACCAGAAGCACGGCCGCCGACCCCCGAACAGGCGCCGGCCGAACAGCGGTCTTCGAGTCAACCCCAATGCTCCTGGAGGCGTTGTCCCCAGCAGCACGGCTAGCAGCCCATACCACTCGCCAGTTGTCGGACCTGAAGATCGAGGCCGAAGCCCAGTCCGGCTGTCGAAGAAGTCGAAGGGTATCAGCCCTCGGGGCAAGCTTTCCAGTCCCTTAGCACGCGTTGCCGAAGAGACCCCGGCGCCCATCCGCGTGCACACCGACCTAGACTTCAGGGCCAACGCGCCCGCTGACAAGCTCATTTCCGTTGATACCCCGAGGCCTAGCGACGACTTCCCAACACCGAGAGCAAGCCTAGGTAGCGACAAAGAGAACAAGGCGCTCAAAGATGACAAGGCCAAAGCGCCAGCGGTCAAAAGCCCCATTGCTGAATCAGAAGAGCTCAAGACAGTCGAGATATAGCGGAAGCCCGTTCCCGCCATAATGATCATTGATTAATTTACCATAACGGCTGGATACTTGCAGCAAGGGCAGTGACCGTTTGGTCGCCCACAACATCGGTGTAGAGGCGTATGGCGTGTTCAGCAACCTTCGGCTTTGATACATGCAACGGCGTCCGCAGCATCTCATTCCTTATTCCACAGCGCTTGTTTCCACCCAACAACCACGGCCACCTGAACGTCCTGGATGACTTTTTTTTCCAAAACAAATCCGCGTCAGCACACCCGCCCTTTCGTACACAACACCCGTAATCAACACCAAACACATGTTCGACCCGCACTACCCACCTGCAAAACCCACTGTACAACACTTGCTTTTCACTTCTCACTTGCGCTGCCCCGTACACAACCGGTAGCACGCTTTTTCTTTCTTCAATACATCCATGGCATCTCAGCGTAGGGGCAACATGGCACTTTCTGGAGGGCATTGGGGGCGGTTTGAAGATCAAACTTTTATCAGCGTGGGGGTCTATCTTTTCTCCGGCACACGAGATGCGCTTTGAGAGCCGTCTTTGCTGCTTTGCGCGAATTTTATGGTAATAGTGCGGTGGATTATGGGGCTGTGGAATGGAATGGAAGGGAGGGACATTAGACGGATGAATTAGGGAGTGTATGCTTTTCTGGGAGGGGGGCTTTGATATGCATGGAATGGCGAATACGTAGGATGAATTGAGATTGTGAGATGTTTGAATTTATGAGGTGCGTTCCGGTATGTGAGGGTTGTGAAGTGGGTGGTGTAGGTCCTTGTGGTGGATCACTCTTTCCGTCAACTGCGTGGACGCCAAGACATCGCGTCATTGCTTCCTTTTCGCTCACAGCTTGACAACAACTTCATCACTCACTACACGCGCACGTACGACTGTAGACAGCCCATAGGCAGCATTTGCCCGGCCGTCATGTCGATGTGCGGTGCTGCAACGTCTCATGTTGGACTCGCAAATCAGGGTGTGTAGTTCGGCGCCACGCAAATGTAGCCTGCATACTTGCAGCCTCTTCGACAGTTTGAATGCTGCTTGGCAAAAAGGCAGGGGCAAAATGGGCTCTTTTTTTCCGGATGCGAAGCAGTTGCAGCACCTCGTGTGGACTCTTCTTGTTGATTGGATATGGATGTTAAGTGGCGTTAAAGATGCTTCTACTTTCAGAAACTCCTGCTGACACGAAGGGGCCAATATGGCGAGGCTGATGTTCAGCCTCGTTGCTTGTTCTTTGGTATAATGGTGGACTAACCACCTTTCTCTAGCTTTGCTGCTTTCTAGCCTTTCAAACGTCATATCTCATTCACTGGGTCCCTTATTACTGGATCTTCTGCGACAGTGTAGCTGCGAGGATTCCGAACCGCGGCACAATCGTGTTGTCATATTTCCACAAACGTTCCACACAACGAAGACTTCCCTTCAAGAACATCAGTTCTCAGAACAATGGCAAACGCAACGGCAGAAGTCGTGGCCTGGATCCCTGAACCACACCTACGTGGGACACTGGGACTTTTGTGGAGCTGCTTGTTCACGATATCCCTGTGTACCTGGAATGTCGTTCATCCAAACCTACCAGCGAAATCGGACACCGAGCGTCAGATACTCCGTCGTCACGCGAGAGACTTGATCTTCACACTACTTGCGCCGGAAGTATACGCCTGCACTGCTATTAAAGAGTACCTGCGAGTCAAAAAATTGCAGTCCAGAGTGAGACCAATATCCATTCTCAAAGGAATTGAACTGATGCTTGTAGATGCCTGGCTGGTCATTGGAGAAGTGTTTCTTCCTTGAGATGGGCGGCTTTGAAATTCAGTTCGAACCAAAAGGAACCCCCCCGCTTCGTTATCTCTCCAAAGACTTCGTTGGCCTCGTTGATTCTGAAGCTATTGAACGGCCCAAGAAGAGCTACGCTTTAGAGATTAAGGATCGGAACAAAAGAGACTGGACTATCAATACTATTACTGTGGTACAGATATTATGGTTTGTGGCACAGCTGATAGGCCGTGCGGTCGAAGGCTTGCCCATCACGACACTTGAGCTTTTCACTCTTGGGGCTGTTGTTTGTGCAATTTTTACCTACTGTGCTTGTGGATGAAGCCTTTTGGCGTTCTCACCCCCATTGTGATTGAGAGTAAAGTCAGTGTTCCAAGTTCGCCCCCGAGTATCGCCAGAATTGACTCCACAATCGAGCGAAGGGGCAGAATCAAAGGAGCAAAGCTTTACACATTCTGTGTTTTTATTGTTGTTTGTTCTTTTGGCGGCACGCATTTACTAGGGTGGCATTTTGCTTTCATGACTACATGGGAGATGTGGGCATGGAGGGTGAGTAGCCTTGCATGTCTGTTGTTGCCGCTCGGTGGTTTGCTCTATCCTTTTTTTTGGTGCAAGCGAAAGGATGTCCAATCCATTTCTTAAGTCCACTTTCTGGTCGCTTGTCGGGCTCTATATCCTTTGTCGCGTCTACATGTTTGGCGCCATGTTCGCGGGCTTGAGGGCCGTCCCAGCCGGCGTGTACATAACACCACGTTGGTCGCAATACTTTCCTTCGTTTGGATAATCTTGGAAGTCTCTGTTGTTGTTGTTAGTATTCTTATTGAATTTGTCAGCAAGAGATTGTGTATTCACTTTTTTTGCACATCGGGCTAGCTGACGGTTTGCTAATGTTTACACCTAGCAGGAGGCACTTGTTCATGATGCGATGTGCAAAAAGTTCGGTAACGCCATGAGTTCAGTCATTTGCTATCACATGCTTATATTGCAGTATCGCTGATGATACCCAATGGATAGCCAGGACTCTTCATCACAATACTACCCTACCCTCCAAAGACCTGATCATCATAGGTTATAGCTAAACCTAGAGTACAAACCAATCCAAACAAGACAAGCAATCTCACACTACCCATCCACCCCCTCAAATCCCCATCACTCCCTCACATTTATCTCCAACCCCTCCTTTCCACTCTCCCAAAATCCCACCGCCATCTCCGCAATCACCCTCGGATTCCTAACCTTATTTTCCTCTTTAACCTCTCCCTCTACATTAACCAAGCCTACCTGGACGCCCTTGCCGCTGAAGGCGCGATGCAGACTCTGCACCATGTTGCGCTGCGCTGCTTTGACGAGCGAGAGCGATAAGAGTTCTGGGACGGGGTCCCAAGGGAGGTGGCTGTTTGTTACGAGGAGGGAGGGCTTGAGGGATGTGTTGGATTGGGCGAGGGATTGGAGTTTGGGGAGGAAGTGTTGGGCTATGGTGTAGAGGGAGAGGGTTGTTGTCTGGGTGTGTATGTTAGCTAAACTACTTTATCTGGCTTATTTTTGGGTAGATAGGTGGGATGTCGTACTTTCAAATCCTCCTCAATCTCCCCAACATCCGCCTGCAGGACTTCACTCGATTTTATCCTCGCCGCGTTGAAATACACTACTTCGACATCTTCGTCTTTCGTCAAAGAATCAATCTGCTCCAGTATACCCGGGATCGAAGGCAGATCCGCGAGGTCGATGTGCAGGGTGTCTACTTTGACATCTGGAGAGGCTTGTGATACGAATCGCGCGTCGGAGTTTTCGAGGCGCTGGGTGTTGCGCGCGAGTAGGATGATGTGGTGCAGGCCTTTGGAGGCGAATGCTGCGGCGATGTGCTGGGGTTGGTTAGACTGGGGAAGAGAGAGGTGAGGGGGAGGTGTGTTACGTTGCCGATTCCAGGGCCAGCGCCGAAGAGGATAAGGGTGCGGGCGCGGGCCATAATCGTGGGTTGAGATAGATTCAGGAGATGAGGTTGTTCAAAAATGCGAGAATATAACAAAAGAGTTGGGAAGTGTCACTTGGTTTGATCTGCTTAATGTTTTGAACTTGCAATAGACGGAAACCCAGCCCTTTATATACTGCCATGTTGCGCTTTTTAAGATTGAGTATACTCACCATGTCGTCAAGTGGCGGCACCTCTTAATTAGTTTGTCATCGGAATTCTCGCCGTTGACATAGTGCATGGTTGGGGTTGCACCTTCTCACATAACGGTTCTGGTTTTGGGAACTTTCTACAATGGAGTAAAATTGAAATTCCAGAACTGCTTCAACTGCATACAAGACAGGCATACATGGATGAACAACGAAGTAAGGACATGCATTTGTAAGCATGGTGGTTAGAAAGCGTGTCGAGCATATCTGTTTTGGTACTAGTCTAGGGCACGGAACCGCAGTCACGTCACCCTGCAGCCTAGACCCCAGCTAGCCTCACCAAAAGTCACGGAGCTTCACCAACATCGCTTCAGCAGTAAGCAACAACCGTACGACTATGCATAATCGATGATGGATTTCTCCGCGGATGACGATGAGGCCTTTCGCCAGCACATGCCAGCGCAGTTCGGGAAGATAGATGGTTCCGTAAACGTTGAAGCGCAAATCGAGCGCGCGAGGCGGAAAGTTGTGGACGAGAACAAGCAGGCCAAGAAGGAGAAGGACTCGGATGACGACGATAGCGACGATGACAGCGAAGACGACGACGACGAGTTTCCTGTATCGCACGAATTGATCATCAAGACGCACGATCGCGCCATTACCACCATTGCCCTCGACAACTCGGGCACGCGCCTGATCACGGGAAGCAACGACTGCACGCTTAAGCTGCACGACTTGAGTGCGCTTACACCGAGTACGATTCGTGCATTCAAGACGGTCGACCCGTTCGTTACTAAGGCCTCGCAGTCAGCCGAGTCGCATTCGATACACCAGGTGCTGTTTGGTCCGCACTCTGGGGGTCAGTTTCTGTGCATTACCGCGACACCGCAGGCGAGGCTGTTTAACCGGGATGGCGAACAGATATCCGAGTTCGTCAAGGGCGACATGTATCTGAGGGATAAACACAATACCAAGGGGCACACATCGGAGATCACAACCGCCGCATGGCATCCTACGAATCGCGATCGATTTGTAACGGCGGGAACGGACAGTACAGTCCGGATATGGGACGTGAATAAGAGGATGAAGCAAGAGGAGGTTGTTGTGCACAAGTCGAGAGCGGCTGGGAGTGCAGGCATGACGCGGATGACGGCTATTGTTTGGGGTGCGGCGGCCGATGGGGGAAGCGGCATGATCGTTTCTGCAGCGCTGGATGGCAGTCTGGTCATGTGGGGAGGCAACGGACCATTCCATCGACCCGCGGCAGAAATTCGAGATGCGCATGTGAAGGATACGTGGACGAGTGGACTTGACATAAGTGCTGACGGAAGGCTGGTGATCACAAGAGGCGGAGACGACACAATCAAATTGTGGGATACGAGGAAGTTCAAGACGCCGTTGAACACCACATCACATCAGTCAACATCGTCACAATACCCGACATCGAATATTCAGTTTGCGCCAAATTCTCAGAGTATCATTACAGGATCCGAGACAGGTCACTTACACATTCTCAACCCCGCCACTCTCCGCCCAGAGCTCGTCACACCAGTGACACCAGGTTCACCGTTGATAAGTGTGAATTGGCATCCCAAGCTTAACCAGATCTTCACCGGCTCCGCAAATGGCCAGACTACCATCCTGTTCAACCCCAGCATGTCCACCGCCGGCGCCCTCACAATCCTCAGCAAAGCACCCAAGAAACGTTATCTCGACGACGACCCCTCCTTAACGGTCGACATGGACCCCCTTGGCATGGCCGGCGAAGCCAACACCAGCGGCCCCAACCCTGGCTCTTTCGTATCGCGGCATCCCACGGTCGGTCTCACAGCTTCTGGACGCAGCAGAGATCCAAGACGACCGCACATTCCGGCTATCACGCCATTTGCAAAATCTACACCTGACCAGAAATACGTTATGGAGCAGATCGAGGGCAGCGATATGCGTGATGAGGATCCGAGAGAGGCGCTATTGAAGTATCAACCGAAAGCAGGAGAGAAGAACGTGTTCACCGGTGCGTGGGACAAGACGCAGCCGAAGGGGGTTTACAAGGATTATGATAGTGAGGAGGATGAGAGAGAGAGAAAGAAAGCGAAGAAATGAATGAAGGCCATGGGGTTGGGATTTTGGTTAGCCAAAGGACTGTGGTCATGGAAGAAAGCATATACCCCCATAGCAAATGAATTAGTACTCTTAGGGTCATAGCTCTATCTGTCAAAGGTTGTGAGCTTTGACAATAGGGTTTGATGTATGGCGATGTCTTGGCATAAACGGGGCCCTTAGCGTCAAATGTCAGCGTTGCACGACCGCGTCGCGAACCAGCCCAGCTAGCCAGAAATATTTCCCCACAACCACAAACACCAACGCCACCACAACAACCAACCATCTCACCGCCTCCATCCACCACACCCACACACACACCGCCAGCATGTCCTCCCTCCTGCGCCCCACCTTTACCCGCACACCCGCCCTCGCCCGCGCCTTCTCCTCGACCCGCGCCTCCCAAGTCGCCAAAATGACCGTCGTGGGCCGCCTCGCCGCCGCGCCCGAAGAGGTCACCGTCTCCAACGACCGCACGCTGGTGCGCTACGCCATCGGAACTAGCTACGGCCGCGGCGACAAACAGAAGACGAGCTGGTTCCGTGTGGCTAGCTTCGTTGAGGGCCCGCAGAAGGAGTTCTTGCTGGGCGTGCCCAAGGGGTCGCTGCTGTATGTTGAGGCGGATGCGCGCATGGAGACGTATGAGGATAAGGAGGGTAGGCCGCAGAGTAATTTGAGCTTGATCGCTAGTAAGTTTTCATGAGGGGAGGAGGTGTGGCACGATGCTGATTTCGGGACAGGGAACTTCGATGTCCTTAGCCGGCCAAAGGTGGAGACGTACGAGTCAAACGATGAGGGTGTTGTGCCTGAGGAGCCGACGCGCTAAGGTGGAAGGTCTCGAGGATGCGATTGCTTTGAGATTTGAGGATGTCTGGGAGCAGCGTGGCTTGCCATGTGTGGCGTAGGACAGAAGTGGTAATTCGTGATGGGCAATTGTTGATACACGCGGCGCCGGCGGATTCTTCTGCTAGAGCTTAAGCTCTGGAGTCTATATTGTATACTACCCGGTTCATTTCTTACAGTCTCCGCTCTAATTGGGTAATCTGGTCGGGAGGCATACGGTTAATGATACCTTTTCTTCAGCAATCAATATCTGGAAGTAGTCGGCACGTCCATCATTATTTCCTTGAGCACTGTGTCAAGTTGACTGTGTGCCCACTTGATACATTGGAATAATTCGCTGCAATTTGAACGCGGACATAATCTATGTCTACGGTAGGTATGGTGGCGTTGCGGCGAACCAGCGGACCTCCGCATTCCCATCTCAACTTTTTGAGAGCATCGTCACCACCCCTCCACATCCCCAACAATCTCCACCATGCAGCGAGTCGTTCCTCAACGAGCGCATCAGCTTTGGGGCCATGCGCCACGTGTGCGGTCGTTCAATCGCAGGCGTCGAACCTTTGCGACGGTTTCCGGCACATCACAGTACGACTCGGCGATGCATACAATGTCACCAAAAACAACACTCTAACTCTTCATAGACCCTACGATGTCATTGTCATCGGCGGCGGCCACGCAGGCTGCGAAGCATCGGCAGCCGCAGCACGATCCGGTGCACGAACGGCCCTCATTACCCCCAAACAAGACAACCTCGGCGTATGCTCATGTAATCCTTCGTTTGGTGGAATTGGCAAGGGCACAATGCTTCGCGAAATCGACGCTCTCGACGGCGTGGTGGGGAGGATAGTGGACCAGGCAGGGACACAATTTCGGGTGCTGAACCGGAAGAAGGGACCTGCAGTATGGGGACCGAGGGCGCAGATTGATCGATCATTGTACAAGAGATACATGAAGGAAGAGATTCTGAATTACAAGGGTCTAAGCGTTGTTGAGGGGAGCGTGGCGGATATTATTGTGGATCAGACGCAAGAGGAAGGCACGACGGGGAGATATGGCAAGATTACTGGTGTAAGACTGGAGAGTGGAGAAATAATACCGACCGGGAACGTGGTCATTACCACTGGCACGTTTCTTGGCGGGGAAATACACATCGGACTCGAAGCTTATCCATCAGGGCGCATGGGCGAAGCGGCGACATTTGGACTGAGTAAGAGCTTAAAGGATGCTGGATTCACACTGGGGAGGTTGAAGACGGGGACACCACCGCGGTTGGATGGGAAGAGCATCAACTTCAAGGTCTTGGATGCGCAGGATGGTGATCAACCACCAATGCCATTCAGCTACATGAATGAAAGGGTCCAAGTTGAGCAACAACTACTGAATCACGAAACACGAACAAACGAAGCGACGCACGATATAATACGAAACAACCTCGACAAGTCGATACACATCAGGGAGACTGTCAAGGGACCGCGGTATTGCCCATCACTAGAGTCAAAGGTCATCCGATTCACGGACAAGACATCACACATCATCTGGCTTGAACCGGAAGGCTTTGATAACGACGTCATCTATCCAAATGGCATCTCATGCACTGTGCCGGTGGACGTCCAGAATGCGATGCTTAAGACAGTAAAAGGGTTGGAGGATGTAAAGATGCTCCAACCTGGGTACGGCGTTGAATACGATTACGTTGACCCACGACACCTCCGCTCGACACTCGAAACGAAGAACATATCCGGCCTCTTCCTTGCAGGCCAAATCAACGGCACAACTGGCTACGAAGAAGCCGCCGGACAAGGCGTCATTGCAGGTATCAATGCCGGTCTACGATCCCTCGGCAAAGACCCCATGATCCTCACTCGAGCAGATGGCTACATTGGCATCATGATCGACGACCTCATCACCAAAGGCGTCTCAGAACCCTACCGCATGTTCACCTCACGCTCCGAATACCGCATGTCCGCCCGTGCCGACAACGCCGACACGCGACTAACAGCCATGGGTCGAGCGGCTGGCGTTGTGGGCGATGCCCGCTGGGCCGCTTTCTCACGCGAAGCCAACGACATGGCCGAACTCACACAACTTCTCCAAGAAAAGACAATGGGCTGGACAGACTGGAACAAGAACGGTTTCGCTGTCCGCAACGACTCCACAAAACGCTCCGCATACGAACTACTACGTCTCCCTTCCACCACGCCATCCTCCCTAACATCCCTCCTCCCCGCCATCTCAAACTTCTCCCCCAAAACCCAAGACCGCGTACACATCGAAGCCACATACGCGCCCTACGTCGCCTACCAAACCGTCTCGCAAGCGCGCTGGCTCAGAGACGAGAACCTTAAACTACCGGACGACTTGCACTATGAAAGCATCTTCGGCCTGAGTTTCGAGGAGAAACGAGCGCTGGAAGTAGCGCGGCCCGAGAGCGTGGGAATGGCACGCAGAGTCGAAGGCGTTACGCCCACGGGAGCGCTGCGGCTGTTGCAGTATGTTAAGGGCGCGACGAAGGGGGTGAGGGAGGCGAGGATGAGGGAGGAGATTGAGGAGAGGAAGAGGAGGTATGGGGGGGAGGCTAAGGGTTTGGATGTTGGTGGGATGTAAGATTTGTTATATGTGTATCGTTCATCTCCCCAGTCATGTTCCTACACGTTTGATTCGATAGTCACGTGAGTCCGTGCGCTAGCGCGATGTACCTACCCGTGCCAATACACTTTAGCTGCGGGGAGCAAACTTGTCCTCTTCCTCCTCTTTCCCCTCAGATCTTGTTGGATCGTCGAATATAGCGTCTTCGAAGGAGACTGCTGTTGCTGGGCAGAAGCGCAAATGCCCTACGTCCTTGTAAGTTCATCACTTTGAATCAGTTTGCCTCATGCTTCCATTCGAACTCTCTTCTGACAGCTCGTAGATCCACGGATCCCTCCGACACCGTCAGATCGGCGAATATGGGGTGTCCGGATGACGCTGCCGTTGCTGGGCAGAAGCGGAAACGCCCCTTATCCTGAAAGAGACCGAACCACGCATGATGCTGGGCCTGGTATTTGTAGAGCGTGGCGCTCGTGGGAAGCGTCTTACAGATTCTCTCGAGATCGAGATGGGCCGTGCTCTTTTTGGTACTTTGTGCGCATGGCCCGGTCTACCTCGATAGCTATGGTCATGGTATCATCGCGTAGCTGTGAGAAGTTGTACTTGTCAGCGAAGATAAAGAGATCTATGAAGATGTGCCAGTAGTGGTGATCGGCGTGGCGAGGTAACCTACTCATGGTCAGTCGACGCTGTGAAGGACTGTGCGCAGGACTTACCGTCAGGCTTCAACCACGAGGGCGAGTGATTTGTATCTGCGTCGCTTGCCGTGAGATTGTTGCGAGAGTCGCTGCAATTGTTCTTCTTGCGCTCGACAGAGCAACGGGAGACATCCTCTGCAAGTACTTCTTCGGAGTCCATGCGGGAGGCCTGGGCATAAAGCCAGTGACAAACCATTCCAACCGTCCCTTCAGAGGTATGCCTACCAAGATTGATAGCTTTCTCCTCACTCTCAACCGAAGCACCGTTGAATGCGTTATCGAAGTACTTCGAGTAGTAACAGAGCAGCTCCTTGTGAACTGTGAACGTCTTCTTCTGAGCACCACTGTCAACAACGATGGTCACCATGGAGGGTTCCATCGACCTATGAGAGCGTCAGAAGTTAGCTCAGACAGGAACAGGCAGCAGACTGATGATGAGTGATGAATTTACAAGAACGTGGGACCTGCGGCTCGAGCTCGAGTCCCAGTGTCTTTCGCCTCCGACGTACTTCGCAAATGTACTCCGCTATCTCAGATAGATAAGAGCGCGTTGGAGAAAAAGTTGCGAGACGGCTGTTCTTTCCATGAGCATGCAGGTGTACAGAGCGCAAAAGACTGTAAGCAAAGCCAGATGAAGGATGCATCTTTCTACGTAAGCTTCTTGAAAGCCTGCATGAACTGTGTCTACAAGTATGATGGTCTCTTGATACAGATGGCTAAACGTCGATCAGTGCAGGAAGTGGATGCGCAAACCTCTGTGGTTTCCTGAGTATCATTTTTGGAACTTCGAAAGCTCATAGCAGAATTTCTTCCGTTGGGGTTTCTGGGTTTCTGGGTTTCTTTGTGTATGTTGTTCGAACAATTGTATCATCTATACCTCCGCCCAACAACCGGCTGTTGCACGGCTCCTCTAGCAAATCCACAATGTTCAAGACCTTTTGGAAAGTAGCCCACAACACCCCACTGCACCGCGGAAGTCGCAGCCTCGCTATCATCCTCTTCAAGCGGCTGGCACGCTGCCGAGATAGCAGCGCTACAACTACTCACCACCGGCATCGCAGTCTCGAACCGCGTAAATCCCACCGCAAGAATGCCGACCAGTAGACACCCCCCAACAACAACGCCCACCACCATTGGCAGCAACGAATACCCAATCGACACCCTCGTCGCGGGATTATCTAACCGCTCCTTCCATCCCTCCGCCGCACTATGCGCATACAACTGCACACTAACCAGAAAAAACGACTGCGAAATGATCCAATGCAAGAAACCCGAAATGATCATAAAAGGCACCGCAATCCTATACGGCAATTGCAAGAAATACGTCGACCGCTGCTCCCCACACGGGACACTCGACACCCGTAGCCCCTTTCTTTTCTGCGCATACGACTCCCACTCCCTGGCCAGCGCGAGCAGCGTGAGCAAGCCGTTATACGAGAAGTATACCCACGAGAGGACGAGCTGCGGTGCGTTTGCGATGACGGCGTTGGTGATGAGGGCTTTTGTGTTGATGTTGATCATTGTGCGGACGTCGACTTTGCCCCAGCCAATAGATTTCATGATGGCGAAGGAGGTGGCTGTTGCGGAGGAGCGCTGGCCTTGCCAGTATGCGGTTGTGGAGATGGCGTCTTGGGTTACCCAGATGGCGATGGTGAGGATGGTGGAGTATCTGTATGGTTTGTTAGCGGTCAAGGATGCTGTGTGGTTAGGAGTTTGGGGGATCGTACAATACGACTGTCAAGATCCAGCGTGTGCGACTTGCGGCTCCGAATCGGAATGCGCGTTTTCGCTTGACTTCTTTTGCTCGCGTGTCCCAGCGATGGCTCATGTTCAGCGCTTTTCGCAAATTGTCTAGACTTGTCATGCCCATGTTCTTCGTGCATGTATCGCTGCGGTCCAAGAAACTCGCCACCGTGTCGCCGAGATTCATGACCGGCGGATCGTTCATCTTCTCGCCCAATCTCAGGAGGATAGTTACCATGCAGATCGCTTTCATGGCGTTGAAGAAAACGACGATAATTGCGATGGGCAGGCTGAGTTGCAGTCTGCAGCGCTCGGCAGGAGTTTCGCTCAAGCAGTACGCCACGCGCACGCCATCAAAACTCCATGTCTCGGGGTGTTTCCAGAAGTCCTTCATCCCAAGCTCGGTGGCCGAGCTTTCATCGCAGCTTCCAGCGCTGCAGGCCCAGTCTTGTGTTACCCATGGTCCGGAGAAGTAAGAAAGAAAGTGATCTGAGAAACTGTCGTTGGTGGTAACAAGGAAGACGCTGCCCCGGGTTTGGAACTGCGTGGTGTATGCCTTGAAGCAGTCACGATTTTCTAGACGTTGGAGGCCGCCTCGAGCGTAAATGTCGCGTAGCCTTTTAGCTTCTTCGAGAGACGCGTATGTGCCGTTTGCTTCCTCGACAAAGTCAGGACTACTGAATGAGATTGCCCTAACAGCCTCTCTCCGGGTGGAATTGAAGGGTTCGATGACGGTGTCGGGTTTCAGGAGTGTTTCTCGCACCAGAAGAGGGTAGTAGAGTGTCGCTCCTGTGGATGCAAATACAATTGAGTTGTAGAAAAGATGCAGCGGCACCGTCGATAATCCCAGAATGAGCCACCGGATCCTCCGGCTTTTCGAGATGGACCTAATGTTCCTTGGACTCAACACTCCAACATCGAGCCACGACTTCTTCTTGTGCGCCCGGTCCAGCTCTTTCCTAGTGGGTGATGACAAGCACTGCATGCAATAGCTACTTGCGCATA
This sequence comes from Ophiobolus disseminans, assembly GCA_010093685.1. Taxonomy (NCBI): domain Eukaryota; kingdom Fungi; phylum Ascomycota; class Dothideomycetes; order Pleosporales; family Phaeosphaeriaceae; genus Ophiobolus; species Ophiobolus disseminans. Next base: position 437,763 of record MU006231.1, read on the forward strand.
ACAGCGTAGTACTCATAGCGTTAATGAGCAAATGCAGGCCCGTGCTCATCTGGCTCACGGTGTTGCACTTGCCTTCATAAAGAATCGGCTGCCCATCTCTTCCCCATCCATGCTGTGCGAGCGCTCCAATCGGCAGGAAAATGTTGATTAAGAGTACAAGACATGTCGACACGGTGCAGGTCAAGACTCCAAAGCGCCATCCTTGGTACTTTTCCGGTAGCTTTCTCTTGGTGGATTTAAGAAAGGTCGTCTCTTCTGAGTCGTTTGGTGCGTTGGATTTGCGAGGCCAAAAATCGAACATCGAGAAAAGCCCAATCTTATTTGTATCTATCTGAGAAGGATGCTACGATGATTTACGAGGGATGTCGTGGAATACTGCGCCGCAGGCGGCGGAAATTTCGGCGCGTATTACTTCAGGCACCCTGCAGCTGTTTCGAATGTTCGCCCCATATCCGTGGCCATCATATACCAGCGTATGCTATGGACATATAACAGAAGGAAAACAAAATCAGGCCTATTGGTCTTTATTATTAAAGCGGCAACAAGTGTTTCGTGCTATTGTGTTGTTGTTCTGTTAGTATCGCACGGCGTGGACGGCCAGGCGCGTGCGACCTAGCTATTACATGCAATAATTTGAAATGTTCTGTGCGCTTTTTTAAAGATCTGCGTAATGCGTTTTTTTAAGAGAGATATATAACTTCTTAATTATCATTATTCTATAGCTGAAATACATCGGAATAAAGTTCGGTGTGCATGCGATACAGGGCAAGCCTAGTTCAGCGTTGATGAAGCGATGGATAAGAAAATGTATAATGCGCGTGTGTGGATGTGTTGCTAGTAACAGACTTGACCTGTAGTTGCATCTGTTGGACAGAGCCGATGGTCCACTGATACCTTTCACGTGATCGCGCGTAGCTAGTGCCTTGGCAGCCTCTGAGAGCCTTGTACAGGCTCTCACGCGCCTTCCAATACACATTATTATCATGCCAAAACTTGTGCCTTCCATCAGCATCTGTATATTTGTGTGCGAAGGCTATCGAGATTTATACTCATATCGTGACACTGCCCCGACGTTCAATCCGCCTGCTTCGCGACCAAAAGCGCGCGTCAAAAGTTATCGATATGTTCCTCTAAAGTAAATCCGGCCATGTTTTAGCATTTCCTGGCTTCCAGACTTCCACCTTGTTAGCACATCTCGTATTTTCGTGGCTTTGGGACAAACTCATTCGGCAGGAGATGCGCGCGGTACGCCCTTTGTTCACAAGAACAACCGCATGCTTAAAAGGAGTCAATTATTGTCCCACTCAGCGTGTAGTGCTTCTGCCACCGATTCTCCGAAGTCTTCCAAAATGGCCAACCCTCCACATGTACAAGTGCTTCACTCAAGCGTCGATCCGGAGAGTGAAAGCGAGTTCCGGTTTCTTGTCAACGCTAAGCACTTCAAGTACATTTCCATAGCCGCTGGCCTATACAGTCTAGACGAAATGTGCTCCAGTCCCTCACTGGTGGAACTGCTACCTCAATTTCCGTCTGGTGATTGGAACGAAGGCCACGTCGCCCGCAACACCACGACCGGACAACCTCACTTCGCCGCCATCAGCAGGACCAATTTGCCTAGGGTCAAAACAATCTAGCATCCTCAGCACATCGAATATTTGGAGCTGCAGATGGGTCAGAAGCTTCGTTCCAACGTATACGAGGCCAGCAGTGGTCGCTTCCCCGGGTTAGTCATTGCCAAGTTTGCGCGTTTCTCATGAGAGATACCTCAGATAGAAGACGAAACAGCGATCTACGAAAGGATAGTGGGTCATCAAATCGGGCCGGAATTCCTGGGACATATCACCGAAGAGGGAAGGGTCATTGGATTCGTCATGGAGCGTATTGCCGATTGTCGACACGCAACGCCAAACGACCTGTCACTGTGTCAATCGACTTTGTTGGAGTTGCATCGTTTAGGCATCAAGCATGAGGACATTAACATGGATAACTTCCTCATACGGGGCGAGAAGGCCACGCTAATCGATTTTGATCTTGCGTCGCAGACGACCAGAGATGCGGAGCTGGAGGGTGAGCTTTCAGATCTGCAAAGGCAGTTGGAAGACACTTCAGCGAAGGTTGGGTCAAACAATATATGCCGAGTAAATGAAGTTCTCGCTTATCAGCCTCCACTAACAGTGGCCACACGCCAAAGAGTATCAGTGTTCAACCCACGATGCGACAGCTACCACGGGACATGCTGGAAGCCTTTGTCACATGGCATACTCGCTTCTCGGAAACCATATTCTGTCATAGCTAAAATCGAACAGAGACTAGTATTGATAGCAGTTGCAATACAATCACTCGTCGAGCATAACTCCAACGTCCAATTTCCTCAACACCTTATACTCGAATAGCCTAGCAAGCCTGGATTGCACCTTATCATCCTCTGGAATTTGGAAGTTCTGCTCAAGACAGAGTTTTGTGGCTAACGCATACGACGTGCCCATTTCAGGGCCAAGATGCTCCACGCGACTCAGCATCTTCCCTCTGATCGCGCCGACCTGCTCTCGCTGAACAAGCTTGCTAAAAAAGTCCGGCGCACGACCCCAGAACCCGATTTCAAACAGCAGTACACCAAAAGAATACAGATCGTGCTCTTTGGTATGCCGCTCGCTGGGTCTAGCTCCCTGTCGTTCGGGATGCTGGTAAACGTCTCGGAGGATGTCATTCGTGCTTTGCCGAGGTGTAGAGTGATGGGAAGTGAGCCGGCTAAATGAGAAGCCTGCGAGGTAGGGTTTGGAGTAATCAATTGTCTTCGAAGCGCCCTTTGGGAAGAAGATGACGTTCAGACTGGAGACGCTCTGGTGGACCCAGCTAACTGTGTGCCACTTCAGCAACGCCTGTCCAATGGCTTGGGCAATGCGAAATCGTTGACCAAGCGAGGGAGGTTGAAATGAAGGCCTTTCTCTCCCTGGAGGCCCTAGAATTTCAAACAATGTGATGGGCTGTTGGGACATCTCGCATGGGTTTTGGAAGAGTAGACCATAGCGATGCTGTGCTCTCATCGGGGTCCAGCCGAGGCAAGTCAGAGTATGGAAGTCTGGATTGGAATTAGACAGGAGTTTAACCAAATGCTCCATACGCGCATCATTTCGTTGTTGTGCGCCTGTATCTTCGGCTGCATAGTACGAATACTCGACGAGTACACGGCCATATCTCGGGTGGACTTCATTGACTACGGAACAGGCCTTGAGGGCCGTCAAATCGGAGCGAAATTCTGTGAAATGATCATTCCTTGCCAGCGAGTTGTGTCGGAGTGCGTTTTCGAAACGAAGATTCTCCAGGCGCATTTTGAGGGCCGACACTAATCCTAGATCTTGTGAAGCTGCGTCTTGGATTGCGGCTTCTACGTTGACTTCTTCGAGTAGATCGGCGACAGAGAGAACATTCCTTTCTATGGCGCTGGCCAACTGTGCAATATTCTCATCGAAATGCGCCAAAAAGAGCCGGACTTTCGCCTCATCCAACGTACCACTGTCATTACAAGTAGCCGAGCCAACTTTTTTGGCAGTGTCATTGGGCGTACCATTCGAAGAGAAGAAGCGCTTCAAGTTCTCCATGAGTGACCAATTGAAGGCTGTCCAGGCACGCTTCATCTCCGATTTCGATTCCTGGGACATTGCGTCAATAGTAAGGGACCTCGAAGCAGCCCGTTGAGATTGTGTGTCAGAGAGTGTCGGCATGATGAAATCCTGCGCTGCTGTTGCTCGTTGCACAAGCTCGGTAACCTTCAATCCAGCTACCTCAGGAGGCACGTAATTGATCAACCACCTCCTGACTCTATCGAGCAAAGAGTAGTCGATGGGACCACGTATGATCATTTCCATGACTAATTTGGTCTCTGACTGACGCATAGAGTTTGTGCTGAGGCTCGAGGAATGCGGTTGCAAACAAATCGTCGTTTGCGTACCGTGCGGAAAGTGAACAGGGGTTTGTATCAGTCTCGTTCCTTCAGCACAGAGTTCGTGATATAGATCTGAAATCCCGGGATACACTTTCTGCGTAAGCGCCGATTCGACTGCCTCAATGAAAGCAGTTGTGAACGAGTTCCGGCCAGGTCCGTTAGTTAAACATCCCATGGGAGCAGCCGCCAGGAGCTCAACATTTGAGGGAATGACGCGTGATGGCGCGGCCCGAGCTGCTTGAGCACCAAAACAGCAGTCCAGAATGATCAGGAAGTCACACTTCTGCCATAACCCGAGTTGTGGTTGGATGTACGACCAGTTCAGCACAGCCTCATCTGTGCTATCATTTTTAGCCGCCCAGACGCACTTCTGGCTGGGAAGTGCTTGATTGCCTGTTCGGACATCGTCGGGATCACCATGACCACCATAGTGTATTATAATGAGTGAACGTGGAATGCCAAACATCTGACACACCCTGTGTATCTCGTCGTTGAGAGCGATGTTGCTGTTTTCTGAGGGTATCTCGAATCGCAGGACGGTGTTGTAATGAAGTTTGGTTCGGAAGAGACTCTCCATCGCATCCGCCTCGCTCTTGAAGTCAAGGTCGGCATCTTTCCAGTACAGTAGTAATACAATAACATTCTTATAAATGTAAGGTGAAGTGGAGTCGAATCGTTCCTCCAGTGCGCCATTGATATCCCGTGCTGTTATCAATCTCGCTGACATTGTGGCAGTTTTTCATTAAGTCATCTGAGGAAGAGGACAATACCTTGGGTTTTGAGCAAGCTAAAAACCCAGCATGTTTAAGAAAGGAAGCCTAGGCTGCACTCAGCCTCATCTGAAAATGGACGAAATCATGCAAGCTGACGTCACCAGCAGCCGCACCTCCCTCAGATTGACACTCATTGGCCATAAGCTACTCTACAGCCCTCCCGGTGAGCTTTTCTAATCTGAAGCTCCGGTGAAGCACGCTTCCTTCAAGGCCTAACAAGAGTGAGTTGTGCCTCTTGAAATTCTGCACCATTGTCCACTCCATCAAGCACATATTTTCCATTTTCTATTACGCCGACTACCAGGTAGGGTCCCTCCAATGCTCTGGATCCAGTCCTGCACAAGTAGACGTAGTCCGAGTGACGGAACTTTGGGGGCTACGCGCGTGGTCAGGACAACATGGGAAGCAGGGAAACGCTGGGTGATCTCACATGTTTGGCAACCGTGTATCGGGGGCGAAGGTCTCCACTGTTCTCGCCGCTTCCAGTATTATATGCACTTGGACTACGCACCGTTAAACATGTGTTGGGGACGGCACAGGAAGTCAGCACTGACACTTCACTGGATGCCATTGTCGAGAAGAGCCGTTTGATAGATCGCCCCGGGCGGGAGTTGAGCGATGAGCCTTACTGACTAAATCGCTGGACAGCGCGACAAGCGCGACTTTCATACGCCATGAGACTGTCGCACAAGCTAGGCAGCCGTTCTGGGTGTGCCATCTCTTGGCACTGAGTTGTCCATGCATTGGGCTTGCAGTCACGCCAGGAATGCTGCCAATGGAGGTACCTTGAATCACAGCCGGCTGCCAGGGCGTTTTTGACTAGGCTGCATTGAGAGTAATATACAAGGCAGACCGAAGGATCCGAAGTCGGAAGAGGAATGGTACTCAGCCTTGCGTTTTACGCCAGAATGCGCCCTCGGAAGTCCAGAGTTGTATCTTGGTACTGACGGAGCCGCATCCCGATTTTTGACCCTCTCAAGTCAAGTCAAAACAAAGTCCTGACCTGAAACATCTGCAATGGAGAGGACAAAGAAACGGCTTTCTTGGCCTTGGGGAAATCAAAATGGCGTTACAGCCAACTCACAGGGTATGTCTCTCAGGCTTGGCCCGCAATCTTTGATGTGTTGCTGGATTAACAACCAAGTAGTTACTACTACTTTTCCGGCAGGATATCCGAGCTTCGCAGCATTCCTCGGCTCCCATGCTTCGTTTCGCATATTTCGCAGGTTCACTTCTTTGCGACTACGTTTAATGCTATGTAAGCAAGATGACCTTTGCATACTCGAACAGCAGTTAGATGCCATCGATAGCTCGGAGAGTCGGTTGCTATATCTTGGAAGCGTGCGACAAGATCAAAACGCTGAACGAAAACGTGTCCTACATGAGATTGATGTTGCACTTTGCGAATATGGTACGTGAAGGGTTTGATTTGGATCAGAATCAAGGTGAAGATCTAAAAGAGCCCAACTGATACATCAGAAAAAGATAGTCTGGTGGAGAGAAATGAGCGCACTTTTGCGCGCCAAGAAGGCCGCAGCCGAGACCTGACCAATGTCCGAAACTGGCTGAGTGATAAAGGGTCCATTGCAAGGAAAGAGTCGGAATACATCGAGAACTCAACGGATCTCATGACGCTGGAGAAGCCGGCCGAAGACTCTGCACTCGATGGCGCGGCGGGGATGATCGAACGGGTCCTCATGCGCCTGCCAAGATTATTGAGCTCTGTAAGCATCTCCCCGCACGCTTCTAACCTACACGAGCCAACACTCTAGTAGAGACTTAGAGTTTCACACTCCTCTGAGCCGAGGCTGTGGATATTTCCGAGACGGCTGCTCCATGGACTTGCGCGAGTTCTTCTAGCCTGGCTGCTTATCGCGCTCCTCTTCGTACCTATCGTTCTGATATATGGAACAAAGAGCGTGCGCACCCGCCTCATACTGATTGGGGTTTCCGCCACACTGTTCATCTTCATTCTGACTGTAGGGACAAAGGCAAAGACAGCGGAGGTGTTTGTTGCTGGAACGACGTGAGTGGTTACAAAGTCATGATGGAATTGCGCGCTGACTATGGATACCAGGTACGCGACTGTGCTTGTTGTTTTCTTGGCGCAGAACGGGATCGATGTATGAAATTTGCTTCGGAGGGATCTACAAGCTTCGAAACAGACAGTTTGTTCTTTGAGATGGCATGTGCTTTGATTCGCCATTATAGCGACGTGTCGTACCTTGTGTTTATGTGTCAGGAAATGTCATCAAAGTCTTCAAACCATTCAAAATCCTCCCAGGTCTCTTTCAAATAACTACAGTCCTGATTTCTGGAATGTAATCAACACGTTGTGGCAGCTTTTTGACCTTCCGCCCCGTGATTGCCTGATTCACTCGAGGAATGATCCACCAAGCAATGACAGCACTGTCGGAAACGTCAGTCTTTGAATTCAAGCGCAACAGCGAGCCTGTATCGCATATTCAGTGATCTTACCCAATGAAAATAACATGCCAGGCTATCAAACCAGAGCACAGAGCGTAGAACCTTATCACGATTCGCTGTCTCCACCGAGCGAGTTGCAGTGATGGATCTGCAGGGCTGTTGTAGGAAGGCAACCATAGTGTGGAGCCACGATAGAGGATCCAGATGTTGAAAATGGTCACACTGAGTAGCATGACGCAACTCATGACCCGAAGAAACACGCGTACTTTGCTAAGTGGCTGATAAGTCTTTTCGAGGCAGCCGTAGTAGAGGATGGTAACTCGGACAGCCTTGTTCCAGAATGGAAGCAAATTAGTCTAAGCGGCCGGTTAGCAATGGACCAAGAAGCCATAAGAGTATACCCACAACAATGCATGTAAACGCAGTGAATGCTGATTTAGTTGCGTTCCAACTCGAAGCTTTGTCGGTAGCGATGAGGACGAGACACACTATTGCAGGAATCTCAAGCAGGACAACCAGAAGCATGTTCAGAAACATGGGCGAGACACGACACCAATGCCAACTGACAAATTCATCCACCGGCACAAGATACGGTAAGCGGCCATTGGAGTAGGAGACAAATACTTGAAGAGGATTGTCTTGGATCCATTTTTTGGCGCGAGTCAATTGTTGGTGTTGAATGTCGCCGTAAAGGGAATAATACGTCTTCCAGAACCTGGGCATCATTTTTCCCTGACTCTGCCGTCGTTCTCTGATTGTCCTGAATGTGAGCTTGTATTTGCGCCACAGCACTTCTACCGTAGCCAATCGAGCATCTTCGCTAGCGATGTGGTGTTCATCCATGGATAACTGCGAAAGCGCTCGGAACAATAATTGACGAAGGTGTGCGGTCCGTAGATTCGACGTCTTCTCCAAGCTATCCAGGATACATCTCACGCCCTCAACATTCCCCATTCGTATAGCTGAGACGATGCCCGAGGTGTATATAGGGTCAAACAATAGGGTTTGATAAAGATTTATACGGAACTTGCCGGGTGTAGGATACGTGAGTACGAGCCTTCTGAGCAGGTCTAGCGAAACTTCTGAGAACGGGTGATCGCAGGCGCCAAACTTCATCGCAGGGTTTAGACCAATTACTCGGGTTGTGGGATGGTTTCCTGGAGTCACGAGCTGCTCGACAGGGTGAATGATACGTTGGCTGATTAGGTGGTTGCATATGTTGCCATAAAGGATAAGCGAGACCACTGGTAGCGAACGATTCCTGCAAATTTTCAGAAACTCACATACCGCGGAAGTCATGCGGAAGAGCACTGCGGTGCCGAGAGGGGTCAATCTGGTGTTAGTGAGAGCATAAAGCGGCGCCCGATGTTTATCGAACAATCGGATGAGCCCAACTCTGCCTTGCGAAGCAGCTTTGTGCAACGGGGTGTTTCCCGTGGAATCTCTCGCGTAGAGACTTTTTGGATTCTTCTGAATGATATTTTCTGCAAGACGTACCCCCACAGAACCCGGTGACAGAGCACAGACATGTAGAGCATGGATCTTGTGTACGCCGGAGGCCATCCATATGTCTGTCAGGGCGGCTCCGTACCTTGTCAATAAGACAAAAGCTTCGTAGCGGCCTCGCGCTATGGCCTCCTTGAGGGGTGTCCATCCAAAATCGGTCCTTCCTTCGATCAGAGATGATGTTCGTTTATCCGAGAGAAGTCTCTCTAAGAGGTGGAGATCACCGTACGAGGCAAGAAGGTGGAAAACGTTAAACAGATTTCCCTCCTGGATCTTGAACGAGCAGCCCATTGAGCTGAGTAAGGCAACGACTTCCAGATTTCTCGTGGTGATTGTCGTTCTTACATTATCCACCGTGGGTAAAGAACGATACAGGCGGTCGAAGAGATCTGGACGGCAGGCATAATACATGGCGGAAAGCTGATGCGAGTCGAAGTCGTCAACGTGTTGCTTGCTGTGTGGTGCCCATGTAGGATCAGTACATATGTACCTAAGACATCTCATGCTTGAGTAACGCACAGCAAGTATGAGGATACCGCTGAACCGATTCCAAAGCCTTGTATCATCCGGTCCATCGCAAGATGCTAAGAAGGCTTTAAGAAGATCTATGCGGTCATGAGCAATTGCCAGTTGGAGGGGTGTCGTGCCAGCATCTATCTTGTTGACGACAAAGTCGCGATCGCTGAAGGTAATCGCGGCGGATGTAGCCAGGAATATGGATGCACCGTACTCAAGCAACTGCATAGCAACACTTTGGCCTACACACTCCGGAAGGCACACTGTGTAATGGAGCGCAACTTCGCCACAGGCACCAATACCGTTCACGCCCAAACTCGAGACTTCGCGCCGTAAGCAATCGCCAATTTTCCCCGCCAGGACGGCGGTGTGAAGCGGAGGCAAGTCCAAAATTGACTTCGTATGACCGTCGCGCGGCTGGAATGTGATCAATTGGGATGGGACGGTATCGCTGTCAATACGTTCGCGTAATTGGCCCACATCTTGCATGGCTGTGATGGATCCATTTCGCCATGCGCTTTCAAGCCAAGTACACATCTCAGGTAACGAAGATTCTGCTATTGGAATTCCAAAGGCAGCATACATCCTCGGAGTCACCACGCTCGCCTCTGGGAGACCATAGCTTGCCGCCTTCACAACATGAGCGACAGCGGTGTCATAATCTGGGTCGACACCAAAGCCTGAAGCATAACATAGGCCCAGCTGGAACTCTGCATGGAGGCGGTTGGAAAACCTTGCTGAGGCTTCTTCAACGTCCAATGGCCAGTTATCTACCAAATTTTTGAGTTCTTTGAAAATTTGTTGAGGTACTGTCAGGGTCGACACGAGATCGTAATAGTGGTCGGAGAGGTTGAAGAAGGGAAGGTGATCCAGAGAAGTGAGGGTTTGTGGGTGTTGTGACGGTGGTGAGAGGGCATGTCTTCCTGGAGTCGCAAGCTTGTCGTGAAGATACGTCAGCAGATTCGTGGCATTAGGACGGGCCGTAGGATCATGTTGCAAGCAGTTTTCTGCCAGTCCCATTGCAACTTGAACCAAAGCATGATTTTGCGAATGCCTTACGCGCAGATGCCGCTCGCAATGCTTGAGTAGAATGTCGCGTCTTTGTTCAAACCTCAGGTGTTGTTGGTCGCCAAAAGCAGCAATTCGACGTTCATGATCACCATCCAACAGAACCTCCAAGGCAAGTAGTCCAAAACTCCAGATATCGGCGAATTTGAGGGATGAGAAATTATTGATCTCGACATTGTCGGTTACTTCAGGGGCGTTGTATGGTTCGGTGCCTCTGATCATAGATCCAACGAATGGTTGTCCTCGGTCCTCCTCTTCATTGAGCGCGATTGAATTGCTGAAATCTGCGAGCTTAGCCTGCCAATTTTCTGCAGTACCCGAGGCCGAGTCGTCGTAAATCAGAACATTGGCACATTTGACGTCACCGTGTACAATGTCACACTCATGGAGCGCCTTTCGCCATCAGCCGACATCATATTTGTGCGAACGCGACGGTACCTTAAGTCCATTGAGTACATCTGCGCAAAGAGATAGCTTCGCTCTTAGCGAAACAGGAACAATTCGGAACATTTCTGACCTCATGAACGCATGAAGAGATCCATGTTGAGCTTTTGGAGTGACCACTACGGGCCACTCCCGTCGCTCTCCGACGTTACCGACTTGTCGGTCTTGAACGTCTGTGAGGAATTGATTATCCTGAATCCACGCAAACCCAAGGACGTGAACTATGTTCTTGTGCCGCTGAAGTGGCGGGTGGCTGAGGATGCGTAGTTCCATGAGTAAATCTCTCATTAGTCGATCCCGGTCTCTTTCTGGGTCCGCTTCGTATACGAGGCTCTTGTAGGCACCTATAGTGGTAAAATTCCATTTTGCTTGCGTGTGGTCGGTGAAATGAAACTTTTCCCCTTGTCTTGGAAACGTTGGATCTCGGTATCGAGTATGTGCCCTAGCTTGCCAAATGGGAAGCGACGACGCTTGAACGTGAAATGTGCTACCAACCCCCAATAATTCTTTGTTGTACTGTGTGATTTGCGTGTCTGCTGGGAAGATTTTGATGTTGTGATGCGATAGAAGTTGAATAATCAGCAGAGTGACGGAGTCACGGTATCCAACGCCGTCCTCCTGATCCCGAGGGCTTGTGGCGTACCGAGTAGATTTGAACAAATGGTTCCGGGCGTCATACCGATTGTATCGAAATGAAGAAGGTGATGAAGGCTGGGCGTGGCCAGCAGTCACCACCTGAGGCCGTTCCACGAGCTCTAAACTAGCCGCGACGGCTCCAAACGTAGATGTCATGTTGCATGTAGTGCAACTTGGAGTAAATAGATAGAGCCCAAGCAGGGAAAGCTGCATTTTTCATTGCCTGTGTTCTTCAGCCTTGCGGCAGGTGCCCCGCGTGCCGATACGAGGCAGCGAGTAAGACTCGGTCATGGAGGATGAGTGTAGGCACATCTCCGCGCTATTGCTGCTATTAGTAATGATTTGTGCCGTGTCGTGCTGTATGTATCCAATTATAATGAGATCCTTGATATGCGTGATGAGGCTCCTACACAATCTTGAGGTTTGATGTGGGGGCTGGAGGTGCAGCATCAGCCCATGCGCGGGGGATTCGCTGCCTTGTAGCCACGTGAAGCCTAGCGCAATGCACCATCGTGGTTTGAGGTGCATCACGATTGCCTACTGTCCGAAGGAGGATGTTTTCCGTTTACGTCACCGCTAGTCTCCTTCTGTACTAGCGTGTTCAGCTCGTATAGTTTCCATGAGCAGGTCCTTGCTAGGCACGGTTCTTTGCCAATCATACGCCCATCTTGCAGCGATAATAATCTTATATGAGCGGTGTTTGGTAGGCTACTGCACAGGAGCCCTTGGCCGAATGTGATGCAGAGTTTCAGTTTGTTCATCCGGAGTTCCTTCTCGAGCTTGACAAGGGTGGCCATGATGTCCTTCATGAGCTGTGGAATATCGTAAAATTCGGCAATCTGAAGAGCTCGATGAACAAGTCGTAGTAACTATGATGTGAGTCAAATCCCAAATCTGATTTGTTAGGTAACAAATGATCGCAGAGCATGTTGAGTATACCTTGGAGTAAATCTCGACTGAATACCGCTTCCTGATTTAGGCCGTGGCCTCCTCGATCACAACGTCGCTGCTTCGCATCGGGGGGGTCGATTGCCTCTCGAGTAGCTTGAGCATAAAGCCAGGATTGAAAGATACGAAAGATGCGTCCCGAAACGCTATGTATCTTGAGTGAATCCTTCGCCCTTCCTCTCAACGATCCACTCAAGGCCTCTTGGAAATATCTTGAATGGAAGCTAAGAAGTTCCTTGTAGGTATCCGGTAGATCATGAAAGGTTTCCGTCTCCAATGAGTGTTATTTCAACTTGATCTTGGCTCGTTGTCCTATAATTGCCGTTAAGATGTTTGATCTTAAGCCACTTGGCATCCTGCGCTGCACTTACAGGAATGTGGGACGCTTGCGCTTCAAAGTTCTAGTAGATTGCGTACCTGGGTGAGTGGTGGTTTATGGGAGGCATCTTTACTGATGTTGTGTATGGAAAGCAGTTGTGAATGGAACACGTTAGTACGGTGCGAAAATGTGAAGCTGATGACGGTGATCAGAAGCACAGGCGCATCGCGTCTACCGGTACCGGTACCACGCGTTTCAGGGGCACGCTAACGAATCCGCCTAACCCTTTTCCATGAACAGCAACCGTCTCGCACGCTTGCAAGAAATACCTCGTTCGGTTTGGGCATTACACAGGAAGCTATTTACAAAGCACGCGACGTCTCTGCCCAGCATAAGCCGGGTATACCTCATATGGGCAATGAGTGGGCTTATTCAGCTCTGGCAATCGCAACCACGGAACCGAAACTCAACAACGCGAACGATTTGAGGACTGAATAAGCGAGTTCTGGCACGCTCTGGATGAAATAACCACACCCACGTCTCCGCGTCATGAGGCAGCCTTCATTGAGGGGCCTATATAGCCTTGGGCAGCATATGCGTGACCTTGATACGTAATGCCGCAGCAATGCCGGAACTCATGTTAAATTTCTGAAGGCAGGCTGCACTTCCCCACCTCAGCGCGACGAAAGCGTAGCTCGTATACTCTCACAACTTTTTCAATTACAGAAATCCCATCGAGAAAAAGGGCGAGGATAGACAGACTCTGTTATGGCTGTATGCCCAGGTGCAGGTGCCCTTCCAAGGTTGACTCGGCTACTCAGGAGAGACGCTGCGGAGCCTCTTTCCAATCTTCTGGAACCAAGTTTGCTTGCAACTCCAGATGCCTTCATCTCGCTCCAGGTCTTTCTTGATGGTTGCTACATTCAACGCATGCACTACCTATCCAGTGAGTATATTCTTAGATGCGTGATACAAGGATTTACTTACCAAGTTCAAGCCGAGCCACAGCAGCCTGGAGTTCTTCAGCATTAGTGATGGACACATCGACCGCCAACGCCGCGGCGATGTACCGATGAGGCTTGTTCCATCGATACCCCTGGATCGGCAGAGGGTCAGGGAGCACGGTAGTGAGGATCCTGTCCCTGGCTGCCGTATACTTCCTAGCTCTTAGATCGTTCGGGACCTCTCTGATCTCGCGCTCGAACTCCTGGACGTCGAAGTCAGAGCACCGGAGACCGAGGGGCAGAGGTATGCGCACGGCATGGAGCATATGTGTGGCGGTTCTCATGAGCTTCAGGCGAAACTCAACTTGCCTGTACAACGCTTCGTGACTGGTAAGGCTGTCGCTCATCTGACCGGCAAGCAACTTGCGTGAATATGCATGCAGAGCTGTGTTTGCACCGTCGTTGTCCTGGCCGGGTTTGCTGGCAAGACATACCTCTGCAACAAGCTTGGTTTGGCGTTTGGCTTTACTGACGCTGTTGAACTGACCATATAAAGAGTCACCCACACATCGGGTCGATGACTGTGCAACGGTTCCTTTGGGAGAGGGGTCGTGATCTAGAGATGTTGCTGCGCCTGAAGTCGGTGCCGATGCTTCCAGGCCTTTCCATGTTGCTTGGAAGTCCACTAAAAATAGACTGGTGGGCGTTTCCCAAGCCCTCTCCCAATCGTCGCTCTGCGCGCTGAGACGGATGTCATTTTGGTGAGCAAATTTTTCGGTATTGCGGACGGCGTCGTACACGCCCTCCTTAAACGCAGCGTAGAACTTATGATCCATTGGCTTAGAAACACTTTTCGCACTCTCTCGAACATCCTTAGCTCTTCCAAACTCTTCCTTCCATGCCTTGAATATCGCAGTGAAGTAGATGACTCCACAGTAGCGCCCTACCGACGGACTCGCTCTCCAAAAGAGACTCTCATCACACGGGTCAGTAGCAGCCATCTGAGTTGTACAGCGTCGGCTTTGGTGAGAAGCCGAAGAGACGCAGAATTTCGCAAGAACTTGCGCCAAATAACTACTTACTCTAGAAGACGAGTGACTCACACCACAATACCCTATGCAACCATGGTACGCGCACGATTAGTACATTGAATCTAGACAGGTTTGTGTAAAAAAAACACCAGTAATGAATGCCGAGGAACACAGGTAATGAATTTCAAGAGCCATGAACAATACACGTCCGAACAGCAATACTTCGGCTCCGCACAACTCCTCCAACTCCGCCCACACTTCCCAATCCCAATCAGTCTGCCCTGATCACACCCTCCAACTCCAAACACATAACAAACATCCAACATGCCCAAACACGCTGACCACCTCGTTTCTACCCGCCGAAACACGCGTCGCAGAACATTGCACAAAAACATCCAACTGCATGTTCCACGCACGGGCCGTGGTTCGCGGCATACGTGGGATGTCACCTGTCAGCTGTGCGATGTTGGTTTGTTGCTTGCTTACCTGCGGTATGTGCGCGATGGGGCGGAATGTGATAAACTGCATAGTGTTGGACTTTTGTAAGATTTGCATGTGTGTGACGAGTTGGGTTGTTTGTGCATGGCGATCGAAAACCCGTTAGTGCCAAAGTCACAGCAAGCCATCACGATGAATGTCAAGTAACTTGAATCTCGCGTATACGCGTTGCATTTGGTTCCAATATTATACACGCGTCACGAAGGACGCTCAACACCAGCAGCCCGTATCCACAAAGTAAAAACCCAGCCACATATCCGGGGCGCTCGCGTGTAAATGCCGGTCATACAAGGCGACGACGATGAGTCCATACGCCTGAATGTATCCAAGGCCCCAACAACTTTTCAGCAATGCGCGCTCGAACATGGGTAGTGTATATCCAACCAATTGGGAAGGGCCGGCGAAGAAAGCAACAACGAAGAGAAAGGAAAAAGGAACTCATGTTCGTGGTCATGATGCGGTCCCGACAGCCAATGTACCGCCCCGAGCACCGTGGAAAAGAGAAAGGAAAAACATGCAATGCGATGCAGACATCATAAGCGATGCTTCAAACCGAAGAAGGAAGAAAACAAGCCGGTCTAAGGGAATTAAACAGATCACAGAGAAGGTTGAACAAGAAAGAAAAGAAAGCAACATGTCATCTAGATGCCGGCGCCCTGCTGCGCCAAATGCTCATTTCGTTTTGTGTGACGTCGTCAAATTGGTGGTGAGGAGAGTCAGTGCTCAATAGTGGCTTCCAGCCATGAGCTGCTGGGGCGGGGCCATGGAGGTCATGCCGAGTGTTGGTCCCGGAATATCACTAAGCGATGCGCCGTGGTGGGACAGCGATAGGTAATCGTTGCCAGACTCAGGGGAGTCCTCCTCAAGTGAGTGGAGGTGATCTTCATCGCCCTCGAGGTCATCCTCTTGGTAATCGCTGAGCGGCTCGCCATCAGCGCGTGGCTCGTGTGTGCGACGATGTCTATGGACGTGGTTAGTACGTCGAAATGGTTGGAGGATAATTGTTGCAACTTACTGTGCGAGATTGTCCGAGCGCGAGAAGGCTTTGTTGCACAGCGGGCAAACGTATGGTCGTTCTTGTGTGTGGGTACGCACGTGTCTAAGCGCCCAGTCAGCGTCAACTCAACCAAAAATAGCACAGGAGCCTCATCTTAGAAAACAAGATGGGGAAATTGCAGGCGCTTACCTCTTGAGGTGTTCTAACCTCTTGAAGAGCCGTCCACAAGTGGGGATCGGACACGAGTGCGATTTCTGTGGGTACGGGCCGATCTCCATCATGGTGGCACTACGCGCGCGTCGGAAAACGGGCGCGGCGCCTGCGGTCCGAGCGATGGCGCTGTGCTGCAGGGGTGTCTCGAACAACTCGCCGTTGATCATGCTGTTGAGATCATCGTGGTGCAGAGTGGCGTGTTGTTGTTCCGGGCTCTCCTCAACAGTGTGGAGTGGTGTACCTTGCCGCGAGATGTCCACAAGTGGCTTCATGTCTGGCAGGGACTGAGGGTAGCTTGCACCGTTGGCACTGTTTGGTGAGTTGTGTGCGGATTCGTCGGCCTCAGGTACAGGTTGGACCGAGCTCGACATTGACCGCCTCAACTCGCTTGGGCGGTGAACTTGGTGGGCAGCACCATTCGCATTAATGGCAGCACTGATACCGGCGGAAAGCGAAGATCGCCTTCGTCGTTGCTTGTAGGTAGGCGAGCCCTCGATGACAGAGTAGACATTACCGGGCGCAAATGGCCTTGATACTGGGTATCCGGGTCCCATTAGGTTGGAAGGTGGGATGTTCATCAAGGGGTTGAAGTTGTTTGGTACTGGCAAATCAGGAATGGCGCTGTAAAGACCAGTGTCCTCGTTGGCAATGTAGGCAGGCTCAGCACCAAGGCTAATCTGGTGTTGAGGTGGTGTCAATGGCTCGAATGACATACCGCGGGTGCTGTAGTCCTCATAGTGGGACGAGACGAATGATGGCGCCGGCGAGTACTCCATGTAGGCGGGCATCGAGCTGTGTCGTTGGTGCACTTGCGACAAGGGGATGCCGTTGCGGTCGTACTGCATCTGTGCGCTAAATTCACGCTGCTCTCTGCTCTTCACAATCGTGTTCTGCATTGTCGGGGGCATCGACATCTGATGGTGGTATTGAGCCATGGGGTCTTCGTGGACGGGTTGTTGCATCTGTTGCATTTGCGGCATCGGCTGCATCTGGGGGATGGGCTGCGGTACCGGCACCATGGTAGGTGGAGGCATCGACCCTTCCATTCCTCGCATATCGGGCGGGGTTGTCTGGGAATACGATTGGACGTTGTTGTTGAACGACGATGAGTTTGTTTGTTGTGCCTTGGTAAGTTGCTCGAACAAGGATTGCGACGAGTCAAACTCAAAGGACAGGGCAGGCTCGCTCACGGCCATGGTGGTCGCCTCTTGGCCCATCTTCTCACGCTTGAGGTCACGCTCCAGGGCATCGAGGAAGAGCCTGTCATGGGGCACGCTGTACCAGTAGAACACTTTCTGCTTCTTTTGGGTTCGAATGCAGTTGTTCTTGTAGAGGAAATCAAGGAATGCGCTCTTGGGCTCTTCAAGCGACGCATCTGTGCCCGACTTCAGGTTGCGCAAGTCTGAGAAGATACCCTCCTCGAATTTCTTCGAGTTCTTGACAGGGCGACCAAAGGCCTGAAACCTGAAAGAAAGGCATCGCACGATGTCCGTGCCTGAGATGTGAAAGAGATTGTTCCTGCGCAGGGTTAGTCGGCCGAACACACAACAGACGCAACGATGCATCGACTGCACTTACCATAGTACGCAGGAAACATATTCGCCAGTTGGCAGAAGGAACCTGCGGATGTACTGGTCGGATTGCCAGTCAACCGGTGCTGAAATAAGAAAGTATTTGACTGCAGGGGCGTTAGTAAGAGGGACAAGAAGCCGAGGCGGCGGCCATGTCTAATGCGCAACTGCAGTGGCGACATGTGTGAGGCACGTACGGTTGTCGACTTGCTGAAGCGCTACGATGCTGTCAGGTGGTAGGCTTTGCTGCGCGTCCTGATCTAATAAAAAGGTCTCGGGTGCGACAGAACGTGCCTGAGGCGGCGGCATCTGAGCATGATGGGCGGATGGATACATGCTGCGCTGCAACACGTTCCTTTGTACAGTGTTTGGGAGTTGGGGACGTCAGACGTAGCAAGCCGTGCAAAGATGGAACACGGCGGGAGGGCGCTGAAGACGGTCCTGCCAGGTTGGAATAATGAAAGCTGAGGCGCAAAGCGAAGGAAAAAAAGCCAGCGACGGTATCAGATATGTTAAGTGGGATAATAAAACGTAGCGAGGGCCTGCCTCGGGGTGTGCAGTCTCGACGTCAAGAAGACCGGGCAGAGTGAAGGTTAGGGCTTTGGGGATACGAAACGCAAATCTGAGGGGGCAGCGGCAGCTTTAGGTGTCGGAGGGCTTCGTGAAACAGGAGCTTAGCGGTCTCAGGACAGTCTATTAATGGCCCGCGCGCTCTTCCCAGTCAGCGGCCAATTGGGCGGCGCACGCTTGTGCAGCGCCAAGCAGTGACATGGGTGGTGGGCGACTCGTGGGACGGCCGTGCAGATGGGACGTGATGGCGCTGGGGGAGGGTTGGCTCGCCGCCGCGGATTGGGTTGGGTATGGCCTGGTGCGCTCGTGGAGCCCTGGAGCGTGGAGCGTGCCGGTGGGGAGTGAAGTAGGGTGCACGCTAGAGGGCGTTTAGCAGGTCGCCCTTTCCTCGCTGCTGCTGGCGCCTTCCTCGCGGCCGCTGCTCCTTCCCTGTGCCGTTGCTCGCTCCTGCTTGCCCACCCTCGCACCTGCCAGCCCTCGGCTCGCCCGCCGCGTTCGGCCTAGCGCGGTAACCCGGCCTCGCTTGCAGCCATCCATCCCACCACGAGGTGCCGGCGACACAGACTCCCAGTTTGCCCATCTCGAGTATAGATCCTCGCGGTCCGGCGGGCGCTGCTGCTTCAACTTGTTGCGTCAGTTTAGCCTTTGGCTAGAAGCTGGCGATCCGGCCAGGGCCCGCCGCTGCAACACCATCGTCATCGAGCGCCCGTCTCCAGCTCAGCATCGAGCGCGAATGTCGTGCATTGCGTCCCATGCCGTTATGGCAGACAGTGCGCATCGTGCCAGCGCGGCTTTTTGATGACAATATGCCACTTGCTCGCCCACCGCCCCCAGAGACATTCACTTCACTCGGCACGAGCCCCGACACCATGACTATTGGGAACCACACTTGCAAAATGCCTCCTGTCCGCCGGTTCTGCCCTAACCATGGCTCGGACGCGTTCGGCAGACGCAGGAACATCACACTGACACCTGCACCGCTGCAGGCGCATCACGAGAAAATGTCGTCGGTGACCGCCATCCAGCCTTGAACTCGAAAACAATGTGCCTGTGGCTGATCACTTAGCCTACAGAGGTGCGTCGAGATGCAGGAACGAGCAGAAGCAGCGCTGGGGCACGGTTTGATCGCTGTGCTGAAACTGCGGCCTGCGGGAGCGGCAACTGGCACCTCCATCCCACCTCACATCATTCATGGGCGTTGAGCGCCGTTTTTCGTCCAATCTTCTACGAAATGGCTGTTGCCCTCATCTTTTTCCTGCGCTGCCATCCACACACCACGAGCGCGACTGTTCGCAATCTACAGCAGGCTGGCTGCTGGGCGTGACGCTCCTCCGCAAGCCAGTAAGGTGGTGGAAGCCGTTTCAGACTTACTTTTGGCTAGCGGTTCCACTCTAGCCGTCTTCACTCCTAGTCGCATCCACGAATCAGCAGCGGCCAGCGCCTTGTCTCTCGCGTGCAAGCGCTATGCCCCGTTGCTCGAATGTGTGCGTCCGCCGTTATTTGGTCTTTCATGCATCTGTAAGCCTAATATCACAGCGCCGCCACGATGCCAGTCTGCAGCCAGCACATTACGTACCTTTGGATAAGTGCTGGTAGAATCCACGTTGAATGGGGTGCCGTCTTGTTTGAGAGTGTTGTTGCTGTTTCAGCAGGCTCATCACTCACCTCCACAGGCTCGTTGGTTGTGACATGCAGTCTGGACGAGTATGATCTGGGTGATGCCACACGCTATTTGCGGTATCTCGAGCGCAAACAAAGTTTCGCGCAAGAGGCTAGGCATTGGGATTCAGAAGCCGATCTTGCCTGTGGTATCTGCGAACGCTTGATGCCATGCCGTGAGACACGCATTGCCGTTTCCAAAAACGACATCTTGCAGCTGCGGAGGTTGGCACTGGGTTGAGAAAGCGGAGCAAGCATCGATATTGGGATGGTGGAGTTCTGTACCTGCGTTAGTGGGGACGCACTGGCATTTCTGAAACTCATCCGCCTCTCCTTGATCGCCTAACCAGGATACGAGGCTGCCCGTCAGAGAAAAACTAGTTTCGCTTGGAGGTGCATTCACATTGTTTGATTGACATCTGCAGGTCGAAGAATGATTCTTCCCCTTTCTGTAGATGTGGATCTAGGAACAAGTTAGATCAATACTGGATGCGCACGGATGTGGTGACAGTGGGGGACGTTTAGAGCAGCACACAAGTCATGCGTAAAAGCAGCAGCCAGGGTCTTTTCCGGAGCCGGTGATCATGAACGATGCGCTGCTCGTATTGCAAGCCGTGGGTCGGGCTGGTCAACGTGGGCGAGTCGATAAAAGCAGAAAATGCCGAACTGAACGAAGTGCCTAACAACTTTAGCCGTCCTACCCGCGACCACGCCGCTCTTGAGCAGTGCCCCTTGGTCTCCCTTCATGGTAAAAGGAGGCGCGGCGAAAGGCGTTATGTTCGTCCACTTCTGGAGAGTATACTGGGTAGCCGAGGCGGATAGCGCAGAGCCGTTGAGAGCAACTTTGATAGTCATTGCAACTGACTCTTTGCGCAACAGTCCCAGCAAGAGCAGCCGATAACCCGTTTGCTTATCCGACAAAACAAAGCACGCAAGGCACAGCTGTGAAGTGTGTTTGAGATGTGTGATCGCCGTCTTCTACATTCAAGATCGAGACCTTGTATCAGAACGTCGGAAGTTTCAGATTAATTTGTCACTTGCAGGAATGATCCCATGTTGCAATCGGCGGAAGCAGTCCATGGCGGATGATCTAATTGACCCGCCGGTAGATGTTGCACAAGCATGACCTCGTTGATCTGCTTTCGAAAACGACAGACGGTCTTCGCACTAGACGCGGTATGCCCAGCCTCAACGCCTCAACTGTCAGGATGTGGCGTTCGCTACATACTTCTAAACCTGCTTTTGAGTTCTTCTGGACTTGTTCTACTAACTTACCAAGTTCCAAGTCATTGCGCCATCCTCTTCCAGAAGTGTTTGAGTTCCTTGGATAAAGTTTGCTAGCGGGTGCCGCCGTCGACTACCAAAGCAAAAGCTAGTAGCGTGCCATTAGTGACATTCTCGATGCACGACACACGACACCGCGACATCAGAGTAGAACTCTATTTCGAAGTTTACTCGGCATTCTCTAGACAAAGGCGGCCCGTGCCCGGACCGGGAACGTGGTAGCTTTCGTTCTTTGCCATGGAATACCTGTCTGCTCTATAGTTGGAATCAGCTTTCCTTGCTACGGACGCGCGAAACATATCCAGTGGCAAGTAGTTCCCTACTTCACAGGTTGACTGCGGACCC
Source organism: Ophiobolus disseminans (assembly GCA_010093685.1). Taxonomy (NCBI): domain Eukaryota; kingdom Fungi; phylum Ascomycota; class Dothideomycetes; order Pleosporales; family Phaeosphaeriaceae; genus Ophiobolus; species Ophiobolus disseminans. Next base: position 459,455 of record MU006231.1, read on the forward strand.
AGAAATGGGGTACACCATCGGAAATTAGCAAAGGGTTGCAGAAGCTCGCTGAAATCGATAGTCGGATTCTCACACATGGTGGTAGCGGAATGTACTCAACGGGTGGTTCCTGCACATCGTGAATCATCCGAGTCGACCAGCCGAGTTATTTTGAGTGTGCATCCGGCCAACATGAGGAGATCTGAGTTATCGTTCCTGCGGTACCTTGACAAAAGGTCTTAGGTATGTGTAGCGAGCACTTTACCGAGCTGGCAGTGTAAGCTCTCAACAAGCCTCGATGTCTCAAGCCGAGAATTTGGACGATGATCACCCCATATAACAGACCCTGAGTAGAAGAGGATCTGTATGCGGAAGCGGCAAGTCTTCCGAAGACTTCAAATGTGATCATGTAGTGAGCTATGGAGCAGATCAGCAATCGAGGCAAGGCTATCCCAGTACCGTATCGAGGAAAGAGACGTGTAGTTACGACAGTTTTGGGATGACGAGTCAGCTGCCTTTTTCGCTTCTTCAACAATGGATATCGTGGCGGACTTTGGAACCGACTGGACCACTTGCAAACAGCCCTCGATGCCTAACTCATTGGTGGAAGCACCTCCGGTCTTGCTTCATCCAAGGTTCTAGACATAGTGTATTGGGGCTAATTGAAGCAGGTCCGACACTTGCGAAAGGGTCAATACCGGGCGTGCAATTGTCTTCGTGTTGCCAGCAGTGTGTGGAACTGACAAGTAGGGAGAGTGTGTGAGTCCAAGTATTTGTGAGATACGCGATGAAGAAGTTGGATTCCTCGCCGACCTCTTTTGCAACATATTATCTAGAATGCATTTGGCGCACAGTGTGTAAAGATTCAGATTTCTTTACAGGATATATCCGCATGGTAGTCGGCGTGCGGCATCGCACGTACTACAAGCGGCTCAACGACTGACGAGAAATAAGAATTGGGCGTGTGATTTTCGACTTCGGTGTCCGTGAGCTTCTGCGGGCCTGCACAGGTAGCCCCAGAGCGAAGCACCTGTGATATTGTTGAGCTGGGTGGAAATCAGTCGCTGCAGGCTGACCGAAGCTGCCATGGAGACTTGACGCCAATAAGTCTGTGAATTAGCCAGCAATTCAACTCGTCTTTGGGCTAAGAGGTGCGTACAATGTGATGCCAAATGTTTGCTGCAATATGATGCGATATTTTTGTCTACAGAAGGAGCTTGTGCGGTTGATGCGCTGCAAGATACCAGTAGCGGGCTTGGCAAGGCTCTCACCCGCGATGACGCGCTCCCGAGCACAACTTCGACATCACATGAGCCATCTGTCGCAATAGTCCCATCTATGGCGGCTACCAGGATCCCATCAGCGACAATTGCACTTGCCCTATCACAGCCAATCGAGCAGCGCGCCGCGTCGTGCTTTCGACGGGCAGCAACAAGCTTCCGGCCTGTTTACTCACGTGCCTCCTGTTCATGGGCTCGACATGGCATTTCTTATACCAGAGCTCATCTATGCTTGAACAATAGCCAGAAAGGTCACATTCAAAGACATGGTGCTTTCAGCACATCGATCATCCGGAAGTCGAAATTTGACGAAACAAGTTCATGGACCTCAAAGCCGCAAGTAGGTCGCAATATTTACTCCTTCTTTCTCCGCAATAGCCTACTCCATCGCATATGAAGCAAGTCATGTCGATACAATTGGAGAATCCAGCTTTCCGTCGATTTCATCTTGGGGTCATGGCCCTCCCATTGGCCTTCAACACCTGAAACAATACTATTTAATCACAGGTGTTTTAAACACATTCTCAAATCAGAAACTGACTATCTATAGCCCGGAGGACCACTATCACCAACAGCAAAACTCGCAACAACCCTCAAGTCAACGCTCAAACTTCCCACGGTCAGCCACGAAAATATCTACAATCTTCCCAACTTCCTGACGCTCACCCGACTCATCGCAACACCCATGGTAGGCTACCTCATCATTCACAACCACCATCTATACGCCTTCTCGCTCTTTACCTATGCCGCTGTCTCAGATCTTCTCGACGGCTGGATAGCCCGGAAATGGAAGCTCCAAACCGTCGTTGGAAGTGTCGTCGATCCCATGGCCGACAAGTTCCTCATGACAACCTTAGTCACATGTTTGGCCGTCAATGGGAGCTTACCTATGCCGCTCTTTGCGTTGATCCTCGGGCGCGATGCCAGTCTGGCCATTTCTGCGCTGTACTACCGGTACGCATCGTTACCTGCTCCGAAGACGATGGCACGGTACTGGGACTTTAGCTTGCCGAGTGCCGAAGTACATCCTACGACCATTTCGAAATTCAACACTTTCTTGCAGCTCAGTCTGTTGGGTACCCTGCTTTGCACAAACTTGCTGCATGACCCGTCTGCTACTACGTCCGCGGCTGGTGGTCTGCTCATGTCCATTCAGGATATGCTGGGCGGTGAGCAGGGCGTCAGGACAATGATTCAGGGTATGTCGGCAGTCGTGGCTAGCACAACGATTTACAGTGGCTTGGAGTATACGTGGTCGAAGAAAGCAGTGGTCATCCTAGGCGGCGATGAAGCATTGAAAAAGAAGCAGGGCTTCAGAGGCAGGATGATCATGGCAAGCGGCTTCGGGTCATTCATCGCGCTTGCAGCTTGGTTGTGGTACAACAGCGAAGCCGAAAAAGAGGCCGAAAAGGTGATCGAGGAAAAGTAGAATAGAGAAGGAGTTGATACAGCGGAACTTTGGGAGTTTTGTACGATACATCGAGAATATATGAATTTGGGAGGTGGTCACTTTGCATTTATTCATATTAGTCCGTCAACCCCATCGCAAAACCAAAACCACATTCCACAGCCCACCCCAAGAATGCACCCACACACCAAAAGCCCCACGCATCCCCACCCCCTCCCCAACCAACCCCTTTGTCCGCAACCATCCATCCACACCCGTCCCCATCTCCGCCACGCACACAATCCTTTGTTCCCACCGCATCCCAAAGCCCATCCCAGCAGCGCACCCAATCATGTCCCCCTCTACGCTCCTCTCCACCATCTCTGCGCTCTTCCTTCCGCCCTGTCTGAAATCCTCCTCCGCCGCGCCGCCGAAACAAACGCTGAGAAGGAAATCAATCGTGTGCAGTCAGTATCAAAGACGCTTGTATTTGCGCCCGATTATGCCGCCGACCACAAGGAGGCAGAGTAGGAAGATGGAGAGGGGGGAGATGCCGATTGTGGGGAAGGAGGAGGGTGGTGAAGTGGGAGGGGAGGTGGGTAAAAGTGAGGTTTAGGGGGTTAAGGTGGAATGGGAGGGGAATGGGGAAGGGGCGGTTGAGAAGAAAGAAGCAGTTGATGAAGGGATGGAGTATGTAAAATATAGGGTTTCGAAGGAACGTACGATGTCGATGGAAATGCACGAAGCTTTTGAAGCGCTGCATCGGTCTGACGAGGGTATATTTTCCACTCTCAATGCATACTTATAAAGTGACGCTGACGCATTGCAGAACTAGAAGAAACTATGCACCCCATCATAGTCTCCAACTCCGACAAAGAAGGAGACCCACACCAAGACGCCGAATCCAACGCTTCTGCTTCCACCTCCGCCTCCGATGGCGAACTAGAAATCATAAACGACGCCGGCGCAGCACTCACCACACCCCCAGCAAACCGCCCCTCCTCACCCCGCCGCTCATCCCTCACAAGCCCATCCCCCCAAACCCAACCCACAGTTCTCCCACCCATAGTCGCGCCACCGCCCCAAGTCCCCTTCCGCGAGCCCTGGACCGCGTACTACATGTGCGGCGGCGGTACGGTAGCGGACCCGCGATCAACCAAAGAGGTTACCGTCGAGCCAGCGCCGCCGTGCGCGGAGCCCGTGAAGATTAGGGAGGGGGAGCCGCTTCAGTGTCGGCAGTGTGGGTGTAGGATGTTGTATAAGATGCGGACGAAGAGGATGGTGCAGTTTGAAGCGCGGTAGGAGAAGTGGTAGTATACAATTGGAATTGTTGTGGAAGTAAGCGTAGTGTAATCTAACCTATTCTACAAGAAAAATCATATCGCGTGATTAAGACGATGACTTCATACTCACATTGCCTTCCCACGTCTTGATTGCCCTACTAAAAAGTTCACGACATGGGACTCGACTACCCAGGCGCGCACAGAGAAGAAAAGCACCAGAGAGTTTGCGATGCAGGGAGTATGTTTCCTCGGGTGGTGGAGCTAAGCGCTCTTTGACCATGACGGGGATCAGACTTCGGACGCGATCTGTGATCGTCTGGTCTCGGAAATCGTAGACTTCAGGTCCATCTGCTTTGAACGGCTCGGCGAGTGTCATCACAGACTGGATGTGTGCGTCGAGCATAGTGGGTGACTCGTCGCCAGTCAGGTATCCGAGCTCGATGGAACGGTCGCGTATGGTGGTGTGGTCGCCTTTGGATGCGCCGATCAATATGTTGACGTAGGGTTCGACGAACTCATCGGGATAGTCACGACTCGCACCAAAATCAAGAAGTTCGATCTTGTTTGATTCGGCATTGTAGAGGAAGTTTGTCCAGTTGGGATCCGTTTGCATGAATTTGAACTCGACGATCTCGCGCAAACATAGTCGCAGAATCTGTGTGCCGATCCAGTCGCGTTGTTCCTGATTCAGGGACTTTAGCTTTGTGACGCCAACGCCATACATAAGCTCCGCTGTCAAGACCGATGGGCCGCTGGCTTCAGCGAAGACTTTTGGGACGGTGAAGGCTTCGGTGTCATCGGCGAGAAAATCGCGGAAACGCATCTGGCACTCAGCTTCGCGGGTGTAGTCGCACTCCCAGGCCAATTCTGTGCGAGCGTTCGCAATGGTCTTGTCAAGGAACAAGCCTCTTGGCAGGAGACGAGATGCATTGAGGAGTACGGAGAGGTTGCTGAGGTCGGAGTCAATTGAGCCGGCGACACCGGGGTACTGAATCTTGACAGCAACTGCTTGCCCATTCGACTTCAGCACTGCTTTGTGGACTTGACCAATCGAGGCTGCTGCAATTGGCACCTCCTCAAATGACTCGAAGAGGTCGCGCCAGTTATCGCCTAAATTGCTAGAGAGGACTTTGTTTCGTTGCGATGCTGGCATGTAGTCCGCGCTGTCTTGCACTCGTTGTAGAACATCGTGAATTTGTGGTGGCAGCATCTTCATATCTTGGATACTGATCATTTGTCCGAGCTTGAGAGCAGCACCTCGCATCTTGGACAACTTGGCTACCAGGATCTCGATGTTGCCCGGGCTAAGCATTAGGGAACCAGTAGTTGAAGCAGCGCTGCCTGTTACACGTCGTAAGCTTTCACCAACGGCGCCCAATGCCATACTGGTGCCGAGGCCAGCATACTGCCACATGCGACCGAATCTAGATGACGGAACTCGCGATTCGCGTAACGCATAGGGGGCCTTCTCTGGTTCTGTGACTGTCGTGACTTCCTCTGGAGCTATCTGGGGTGTGACTGTCAGCTAATCAGCAGGCATCATGTGTAGAGCGTGGAAGAACGTACTTCAGGTGCAGCCACGTTGCTCTGTGTGTCTTGGGTGAGTTGTGACGCCAGCTCCTGCATCTCTTTCTCGGTAGTCGCGGGCTGACTTTGCTTGATCGGTGGCTCGGGTGTGGCTGTCTGACTTGGTCCCTTTGCGGTAGTCTCATGCCCATGGCCTGCTTGGTATTGAGGTGGTATGAAAGGGTTCTTGCTGGGCGGCCCCTGCCGTCTGGCGTATTCCTTCTTCGAGTAGGGATCGTTTCCAAGCATCTGTGCAACCCGTGTCGAGTGGAACACATCTGTGTTGACGCCTTCTGGCAAGTCTTCCTGCTCTGCAACTTGGGCTTCTCTCGAGTCCTTCTGCGAGTAGAAGACATCTTGGTTCAACTGTTTATCATCTACATGCCTGTCGCTTGCTTGTTGTGTTCCAGTGTGACTGGGCAGCTGTGTTTGAGGCTGAGCCGAGGGTGTAGGCTGTGACTCGACTGATCTCGCGTAGAAGACGTCTCGATCGTGGCCTGTCTCGAGGCTCTGGATTCGCGATGATTTCGGCGGTTGTTGTAGGTCGTTCGCATGTGAAGGTATAGTTTCGGTCGCTGCTAAAGATCGTCCTGCCGGTTGCCCTGGTAGTGGTATGGTAGACTGGTCCGACTCTACTGGCTTGATCTCTTCGTCCTCTGCACGTGGCTTGCCCTTCTCCTCCACAAGAGGCTCCTTCGGCGCTTCTGGAACTGGCCTCTTATAAAAGATATCTTGTCCTACCTCCTCCTGCTCCAGAGTAACGCCGGCCGTGGGTATCGTCCCATCCGGCAACGGCCGCCTCGAAGCTTTCTTCTGCTCGACCTCCAACTCGGTTTCTGGTGGTGGCCCGGCCGTAGTGTTCTGCTCTGACCGGTCATAGTGATGGTCTTGCTCCAGCCCCTCCTTGGCAAAACTCACAGGCGCATCCCTCTGCACCGTGTCTTTCCTCGGTATGTCTTCATGCTGCCGTGTTCTAGTCGCTTGCTGGGCAGCGGCTCTTGCATATGCGGGGGCTTCCTCGCTGAAGCGCTTCGAGAGCTCGATTGCTGCCGCGGCTGTCAGAGTGACTCGATCCGTCTGATTCTTGACGGCTTTTGCTAAGGAGGATGTCTTGTTGAATGCAGCAAGCTGGTTCGAGCGCAGCGCGATGTGCTTGGTGGCTATCGACTTGGAGGCATTGAACAGCTTCGCGACGTCAACGAGCCGCCTACCTGCCATTGGAAGTGTGGTATAGGGCTAACGTGAATAAGAACTCATGACGCAGCTTGTCTGACAGTGTCAAAGTGGCATGAGATGCGGGTTGTGGAAAAGCATCCGTTCATCGCGTCATAGCGTACTGCAGCTAAGCTCAACAACCCTGCGCGCGTCGGCCAATCACACTCTAGACTACCACAACCACTGCAGGTACATTTCCACTCGAGGAACTCCCGCCAAACAATCAACAAAAAAACCGCAGGTTGTTACTCCAATTATCGGGCATTGATCGCCGCATCTTGCGCCTGTAACAATCACATCTCAACAGTTCTTCTTGGCAGCCCCCACGACCATCAACACCAAGTGCCCCGCTTTACGTCCCCACAATTACTCCAAACAGTGTGAATGCATTGTGAACCCGAGGTATCAACATACTGTGTGTTCACGAGCGAAACGAGCCAAGAAAGAGCTGTGAATTCTCTCATACAATCCCAAGTCCCAATTCTTCCCACAATCCAGTAGTCGTCGCCCCACCCTTCAGCCCCATGGCCCTCCCAGGAGACCTCCACGACCGCAAGATGAAGATTGCTTGCCTTCAATTCGCGCCTGAAGTCGGCAAGGTGCAAGAAAATATACGCCGCGCAGACGCCATACTCCAAAATACACGCATACCAACCGACCTCGACTGGCTTGTACTCCCTGAACTCGCCTTCTCCGGCTATAACTTCCATTCCCTGGAGGAGATACGCCCATACCTAGAGCCCACCACAGCAGGCGTAAGCACCCAATGGGCAGTCCAAGTAGCCCAGCACTACACATGTCATGTGACAATCGGCTACCCAGAAGCCACATCCACAACACAGTTCAACTCCACAGTAACAGTCAGTCCGACTGGTCAAATCCTCCACAACTACCGCAAATCCTTCCTCTACTACACCGACGAGACATGGGCTTCCGAAGGCCCCGGCTCAAAAGCACACATCCTATCTAACTCCTCCTCGCCGGATCAGCCCTTCTACTCCGGGCCCCTGGGTACGCTCGGCGACGTCACCCTCGGCATCTGCATGGACATTAATCCCTACCGCTTCACCGCGCCCTGGGAGAGTTACGAATTCGCTCGCACGGCACTTACACACGCCACCCCGCTGCTGTGCATATCAATGGCATGGCTGTGCCACCTCACGCCCGACGAGTTAGCGCAGGACCCAGCGCAACCAGATATCGCAACCGTAGCGTACTGGGTCGAGCGCTTCCAGCCGCTCGTCGACAGCAAGAGCGAGAAGCCCGTCTACGTCGTGCTGGCGAACCGCTGCGGCATGGAAAAGGGCGTGTGCTATGCGGGCAGCAGTACGGTGATCAAGATCCAGGGCGGCGTGGTGAGTCTGTTTGAGACGGCGGGCAAGAGCGAGGAGAAGTGTCTTGTGGTGGATTTGAGTGAGCGGCCAAAGTTTCAGGTGAGGAGTGGGCGGTAGACATGGGGAGTCAAGACATATGATGTCATGCATGCAGGCGTGACATCTTGATTAAGGTTTTTCGCTGAGCGAGCTGTGTACAGATTCGTTATGCGAGCGACGGGTTGCAGCGATTAGTTCAGTAGGAGGGATGCGGGAGCGGTGGACGAGAACGACGGTGGAATAGACGGATGTAATGCGAGGTGGATTGTAGAACGAGGATTGGAGGCAGGCTTGTCGTAGCAAGGCTAATGACCGATTGGGGGAGGCTATCGGCCCAGTTGCCTCAGAGAGCCTGTTCTGGGCAGGCCGCAAACAACAACTACAACAACGAACTGACAGTGAACAAGCCGGAAGGCTCATTCACGCCTTGGTATTGATATATTTCCAAGTGAGTGCTGTTCTCCTGTGTGTATTGTCGATCCTTGGTGTGTATGCAAATTTGCCTCATGCCAATCTTTCATGGAGGTAGAGATCGTGCAGTACATCGGTAGCTGTGAAGCCATTCATGCCAGTTCAGTTATCACGCCATGTCATAGCTGTTCTTGACGAAGCCCACATCACTCAAACCAACACTGTCATTGTGCGACCCAGCAAGTACATTCATTATGACTGCCTAGTCTATTCCATCATGACTTGATTTCCGATATCATTTTCAGACCCCAAAGCGCCAGAGTGAGAGTGTCCGGTGGTGTAACATGCCCACGATTCCACTCCATGCATCCCTCAATTGAAGGTGAGCCTCGCTCCAGTGACTGCCGCCATGATTTCCGTCGTTGCTCGTTCGTGTGGTATTTGTCGTGAAGAAGGGTGTGGTGAGATCGGAGAACGAGCGGATGGGTGTCTCGGCGAGTCGTCTAGATACCGAGACGGGTCTTGCGCCAATGTCGTCGCTTGGCGTTGTACCTGTGTTGTTGCTGTTAGTCGTGTCCTGTGCAAATCGACTTTTTGGCATCTGTGCGGCGGAGGTCGATTTTGCCACGTCGGTGGCAGTGTGTTGTGTGTATCGTACCTGATGGTGTTGCCGGTCCTGAGGCGGATCCACTGAGGGATGGGGCGGTTCTGCTTCTGCGCACGCGCAAGCTTCTGCTTGGTGCGGAATGACTTGTGGGACTGCGGGGAGTGTCAGAATTATTCTAGCGGTAATAATTTATCGTCGTGAGGGTGCATTCGTACCGGCATCGTGACTGCTTGACGGCGTAGTCGGATGTCGAAGTTGTTGTCGTTGGGTCGTGATGGAATTTCGTTAAGCAAGCGATCGAGGTGTGCGTGCACGGTCCGCCAAGACGGTTGGAGACTAGGCCACTTTCGGAGCGCTAGTGGAGGGCAAACTTCATCGCGCAACACTCCGATGATCGCACTTGGGACGATGAAGACAGTGCGAATGATCCGAATACAACTAATTGCAGTCCCCTCGAGGAAGCGGTGTCTAAGACGATGCTTTCTGGCAGCCGACTGATCAGGGCCCGTACTCTTTCCAGATGTTCGGCTATCACTCATCACGCCACTGCATCCACATGTCCCAGACCAATACACTCAAGAGCTAGGGACGACGATGCATCACATGTGGATACTACCCCAGCAAGGTCTAGGTCCGCCTCATTCCCAAACTTCGCGTACGCGGTCCGAATCATTGCATTCATCTGATGGTTGCTTATCGATACAGGACCATGGCCTCGGACATTGTCATAGTGCGTGTGGGAGATGCATCAGTCGACTTCTCCGTCCACAAAGACATCCTTTTTTCGGTGTCTCGCTTCTTCCATAGAGCCTGGGATCGCTCTTTTCTTGGTGTTAAAGAACGTATCATCACGCTCCGTGACGTGAGCGAGGCGACATTTCGAATATTTCTTACCTGGTGCTACTCGCAATGCCTTCCTGGTACGAACTACGGGGATGTCCTGGCTGCGGATAATGCTGTCTCTTCAAATGTGAAGAAACCCAGGAATAAGCGCCTGTTCGATGAATATGTATCCGGGAAGTCACCCTACCTTCGCAAGATGGCCCAAGAGGAAGTTGACAAGCGTTTTCACAACAATCCAGCCTGGCACGCAACATACCAGGAAGTTGTCGAGTCCCTTGTTCGCCTGTACCTGTTCGCCCAAAAATACTCAATCGATCAACTTCAAGACGATGTCATGTCGACATACATGGGATATTGCGTCTCGTACGGCCTCTACCCTGACCCAGATGACGTTGATATCATCGAGCTCGCCTACGCGAACTTGCCAGCCACCTCTCCGCTCTCACGGTACTTTGTCTTATCGACGGTATATTTCTGGACACCGGTAAGAGCAACTCTGGAGTCCGGCAAGTTGGGACGTCTTCACAAGCGGTTCATTCTCGATGTTATGACCGCTCAGGCTCAACGCGGACAGCCTCCAAATAAGGGTGAAAACAGCGCAACGAAGCTGGTGCCCAACTTGGCAAGGTACGGTTTGGAGAATTCATGTACTTTCCACGAGCATAAATCCACCAGTGAGCAGGACTGTCGGTGCCGCATGACCAACTCCAAGTTCATCTTCGACAGTTTGCTGGATGCATGTGTAAAGGAGGCCCAGTTGAAAGTATCGAAGGCCACCAGAAATTAATTTACAGGAGGGTAGCTGAAAGCTCCACAAGTCATTGCTTGTAAGAAACGAACACGACGGTTTCACTCCCAGAAAACCACGACTCTCAGCGCACGCTCATTGTTCGACAGACGCTTTCACGCCTGATTCTCATTGCGGGTGCATCGCACTACATAACCATCACTGCGCGTTATCTCTAATCTTGTTCTCGCCACTCTGTACTTGATCTCCAACTCCCCACTCTCTGGTCTCCACTCCAATCTCAACACAAACGCCCTCAACCGGAAATCATAGCTTGACTACTACACTATGGCGCCTGATAAGACCAACGCTGCCCCAAATCTCCTGTAGGTCCAGGTCTCCTTTCACTATTCTCGGTTGATGCGCTAACAAAAATGGATTAGCAAAATGAACTTCGATCTTGTCACCATTCGCGTTGGCGAAACAGGCCATACAGTAGACTTCCCCGTTTATCGTGAGCTACTTTCCTCAGTCTCGCCTTACTTTCGAAGTGTTTTCGAGGGAGGATTCAAGGAGGCAGACGACCGCGTTATTTCTTTGGTCGATGTCACAGAGCAGACTTTTAGAATATTCCTCCAATGGGCGCATGCACAAGCTTACCGGTCTGGATCAGGTGCATTGATCCCCGACATCTCTGTTCTGCCTGCGTCAGTCGGCACAGAATCTGGCCAGGCAGCACAAGCCACAGGTATGAAATAAGAGCGCAGACTACTGCTTCATTTATAGTCCTATTACTGACACGGACACAGATATTTCTGCTTTGCCAAATATCCCCAAAGCTCAACGGGAGTCGCTGGATCAGGCTTTTGACCAGCCTCACTACCAAAGTCAACCACGAAGCAACGACACCCGGGCGAAGATGTACTACCACGACAAGACCTGGCAGGAAAACTACCGAATGATGCTGGAGTCTTACCTGAATGTCTTTGTGTTCGCTGATCAATACACTGTGCACCAGCTACGCGACGATATCCTTACCGCAATGGTAGGCCAGGCACACACCTGGGAGTGGTTCCCAGATCTAGACGAAGATCTCCTAACCTCTGCGTACGACCGTCTTCCCAACTCGGCGCAGTTTATCCGTTTCCTCGTTCTGTCGACCACCTACTGTTGGGTCGCGGACACGGATTGTGTCGCTCGGACAGAATTGCTGCGACAGTGGAATCCAGATTTTGCCTTTGAGGTGAGCCTCGTCTTAGCACAAATTGTTCACAATTTTTCGTAATCAGGAGGAGTACGCCAGCTGTTTTGACGAGGACCTGCGCTCGTGTGCCATGCATGAGCATCTCGTGCTTGACAAGGATCAATGTCGTGAGCGCATGAAGAACAAGACTCATGTCTTTGCAGAGCTCATCGATGCATGCGCCAAAGACAGTGTCTCGATGGTCCAAGAGCAAAAGAAGGACTAAATGGTTATGGGCATGAATGGTTAGTAACGTTCATGGTGACCTTCGACCGATGTTTCTGGATACGTTAACAAAGGACCTCTCGATGCAGCACGGGTTGTTTCCATATTCTCAATGTAAAACACGTAACTCTACAATGTCGATAACGGCCAGACAAGCATGACAGAAAGTTCAGATCACTGTTTCCAGTGTTTCACATACATTCGCCAATCCGAAAAGCGTCGATTGACTGAAAACAATGCGCTTCGTCTCCTCTGGCCAGTAAAGTGTCGCAGGTCGAAACTCAAAGACCACCTAAAGATTTCCACACGGCGAGCCCGGCCGTGAAGCTCTCCGCCTGTCAAACCCCTTTTAGATGCTTTTGATAGCCTTGCTTTGGCGCGAGATCGAGATTTCGCCTAAATCGGCTAGCCTAGCTTTGTGAGGCTGAACTCCTTACCTATTCAAGTTATGGACCACGACTTTAGATCAGTTTTCTTCGGTAAAACAACAGCCTCGCCTCTAGAACATCGTGATGTGGCTACCTGTGGTTGACGCCGTGGTGTGACTTTCTTGCCCCCTGATGTTTCTTCGTTTGAGGAATTGTTCTGGCGCATGTGCTGGCATCAAAATGGACCATCTGGGCTCTACTTTCCTTCGCCACTCACCGCGCTCTCCAACTTCGTCGCTCTTTTGTGTTGTTGCAGTTCCATTCTTTAATTTGCGGTTGTTGATACCATGCGTTTCCTAATTTGGTTGGCTGTCTCTTTGACCCAACTCACACTCGCTCAACGCATTAGCACATCTGCGCGCTGTGGTCCTGACTTTGGACTTACTTGCAAAGGTAGCAGGTATGGCGACTGCTGCAGGTAAGCGCGATACTCGACGTTCAATCATATGTCAAGTGTACTAACTCCCGATTAGTCAGTATTCGTAAGCGCGAACCTCGACAATCATGTGTCAAAGGTGTTAACCTTCGTTCAGTTACTGTGGATCGACCGATGGCTACTGCGGTAAAGGCTGCCAGGAAGGCTTTGGAACGTGCAAAGGTGAGAAAGTTGCTTGGCGCGTGGTGTTGGAGCAGTGGCTTATAGTAATGCAGGTTCAGCATCATCAATCAGGGTCTCTTCCACGCCCCCAGTCAAAACCACTACTCCCGTTCCTTCTGCGAATACCTCTCCCACTCGAATCGCTTCATCGGCTGCTCCTGCCTCGACTTTGAAGGTGACCACCAATGCTCGGTGTGGAAGCGCCTACGATGCCTCTCCCAAAGGCCAAACGTGCCAGGGTTCCAAATACGGCAATTGCTGTTCGCAATACTCCTACTGTGGTTCAACTGACGCATATTGCGGTCAAGGGTGTCAATCTCTATTTGGTGGGTAGTGCGGACATGCTTAGCACGCGAACCACACACTGACTGTTTGTTAGGCAGCTGCAAACCCGTTTCCTCTTCGGTTAGATTGTCAAGTTCCACGTCGAGAACCTCCAGCGCAGTCTCATCTTCCGCCTCAAACTCGAGAACGTCAACAACAAGCAGCGCTAGCTCTTCTCTATCCAGCTCCGGAGCCTCGACTAGCACAAGTGTAATCTTATCGAGCTCTACCTCGAGATCCTCAACGGTCAGCAGCTCGATATCTGCCTCTTCGAGCGCCATATCGTCCACATCTTCCTCCGCGATGCCCACACCTAGTTCGTCGTCTGTCTCGTCCACGCTTAGTACAACATTGTCTGGAATCCCAGCAGTTGTCACGAGTTCTTCCCCTGTAGCCTCCTCGTGCGCTGCTCAAATCACGAATATCGTCAAGAATGGGCAGTTCAATAACGGGAACAGCAACCCCTGGACTGCGACTACTGATCAGTTCCTTAGTCCTGGTGTGACAACAGGCACTGGACATGACGACTCGACTTACTTCTCATTCTTCACGGATTACCCAACTGGCGCCAATGGAGCACTGAGCCAGACCCTACAGACTATTCCTGCGGGCACAGTCGTTGATTGCTATGCGTGGATCGCGACCGCTCGTTATGATAGTGGTTCGACTCGGATCCAGCTGTCCCTCAACAACCAGCGTTGTGGAGGTGAGTCTATCTCGGGCGACAAAACATGGACGCGCATGGGTAGTCGCATCACCCTTAGTGCCGATGTAACTGAACTTCGGATCACGGTGGGCGCCGACGGGTCTGGTGGTCGCGAATCATATGAGGTGCTGGTGGACGACGTTTCTGTTCTCCCTGTTTCGGGCCCCGGACTCCCTCGATGTAGCAACGCTGCGGTGTCGTCGTCGACATTGTCTGCGACGCTATCATCTGCGCTTAGCTCAACTTCGGCATCTTCTTCAACGCCCCTGACATCCTCCTCAACGACTTTGTCGTCTTCTTCGACCTCTTTGGTCGCCCCATTGGCCTCATCGTCATCGCCGGCGTCGTCACCATCCGCAGCAGCCTGCAATCCTAAAGCCAACTACATCACCAACGGCCAGTTCGCTTCCTTCGTTGGATGGACCGAAGCCGGTGATGTCAGTTATAGGGACCTCCCTTCAGAGGGTGGGCACAACGATGGACCATACTACGAATATGGATCGGGAGGCTCAAGACTGACTCAAATTGTCGGCATTCCTGCCGGCACAGAAGTGAGCTGCTCAGCCTGGGCCCAGATACTCGTTGAATATGAGCAACCCAGGACTTTCGAGATGCTCATCGATGGGGTACGCTGTGCTTCACTAGTATCTCAGCCAGAGGGTGGTTGGCGTCAACTTACTGGTGTGCCAATCACAGTGATTGGAGACCAGCACCAAGTGGTTCTCTCCATATCAGCTGTAAGCAAAACCAAATCCAGACAAACTTCTTGACAAGCACTGATTCTGTATCGCAGCCAAATGGTGTAGGCTTTGTTTTTGGATGGGACGATGTGACTGTGGCCTATGTTTCTTGCAAAGGTGCTACTACTTCACCTAGTGCATCACTCATCTCATCGACGAGTTCTGCCGTATCGACACTGACGACATCGTCTCGAGTTTTGACCTCAACAGCAAGCCCGTCTTCATCGTTTCAGGTTCCGACCTCTATAGCAAGCCCGTCCTCATCGCCATCGCCAAGTTCATCGACCCCATCTTGCAGCAACCTTGGAGATTACGGCGTCAAGAATGGACAATTCTTGACTGGGCAGCAACCTTGGACCTATGACCGTGTTGACCAGCTACCAACAACCGGCGCAGTTGCTAGTAGTGGACATGGAGACAACTCGTATTTCGCCGCAAAATCCCTTCAGCTTGGTATCAGTGGGCCTGAAATCACTTTTGCTCTTAGGCAGTCGAGTGTCCGCATTCCCGACGGCACCAAAGTACGATGTTCCGCATGGGCAAAGATGAAGCGCGGTAACCTCGGGACGTCTACCTTCAAGATGTATATCGACGGCAAACCCTGTGCCGGGACGTCCATGGGTGGTGCGAGCCTTTGGCAACAGCTGGTTGAACAAGGTGATACGGATGCTCTCACAGTGTCCGACAACTATCACACCGTATCCATCATGGCTGCTACGGCGTATAGTAATACCCAGGTTGAGTTTGGATTCGACGACATCGCTATATTTTACGTTTCTGGACCAGATGAAGGGAAGTGTCTTGGTTGGGGTTCTTCACCTCTCCCCTCCTCGACGCTAATTCTCTCATCATCGCCTAGACCGTCGTCGGCAGCGCTGGCAGCATCTTCAGTGCCGTCGAGTTCTTCAACCACTTCGACCCCGCCTGCAGTTTCCACACCAAGCCCGTCACCGACCTCAGCCTCAACGTTGAGCACGACAGTGGTTCCCACATCGTTCGCTACACTTGTTTCTTCGTCTTCACCATCGCCCTCTCCGTCGACTTGCAGCTCGAAAACGAACCGCCTCACCAATGGCCAATTCACGAATGGTCTCTCTGGATGGTCTGATATCAAAGAGGACAGCACACCGAATGTCGCATTGCAGGGTGTCATAGAAGGCGCGGGCCACAAAGACACGACACACTACTCTCTAACCACCAAGAACGGCGGTGGTTTTGGAGCGGCCGTTGTTCTTGAACAGTATGACGTGCTTATTCCGAGCGGCTCAACGGTACGGTGTTCGTACTGGACCAAAGTGACGCGCTCCAGCGAGTCCAGCGACGTGTCATTCTTGATGTATATTGATGGCCAGGTATGCGCTGGTAACTTGGTTATGGGAGCGAGTGACTGGAAGGAGATACACGCGGATCCTTTTGTTCTCAGTGGTCGCGACACACACACTATACAGGTTTACGCTTCTCTAGAGACACAAGCGATGGACGAGGTGGTGGTTGGGATCGACGATGTTGGGGTGTATATCGTGAAGGGACCGGATGGAAAGACTTGTGCGGAATAAGTAGGCAGTGGCAGAGTGTGGTAGAAAATTATTATCAGTTGGAGCATACTATCTTCGTCCTGAGGGTTTATTTAAATAATACAAACTAGCAAACGACACAGAAACTGATATTCTTGTCAAGTCAGTGAGAAGACTGCACATCTTGAGGTCTGCTAGTGTTGGAGCTATGACCATCAACATCCAAGGGCAGGGATGGCGGCCGTTTCGAAGCATGTCGATCGCGCCCAAGAAAAAGGACCCTGGTGTCTCGGCGCACCTGCTCGGTGTGCGAATCTTTTGCCTGTTGCTTCATGGCGACTTTGCAAAGATGATCGAGTTCATCCCCGTAACGCACACGACTTTCTGCGGCTTTTCGTCTGAAGTCAATTGAGATTGCGACAGCATTCCACAGGTCGCATCGCTACCAAACGTCAGCGGCGCAAGCGTGCCCGCGCAATCGAGCGTTATCTTGGCTGGAGAAAAGGAAACCTGTGTTGTACAGCATTCCATCGCATATCAAGGTGTACAGAGCTATCGCAGCTATGGCGGACTTTGCATCCACACCTCCTCCCAAGTCGCCTCGCTCAGCAAGTCTTCCGCGTCTTGGAAGTTCGAAGCTGTTTCTTCCCGTCGCAAGCGACACATCGACCGCGATTTCCACCCGCGGACAACACTTGCCATCGTTGTTTACGCGTCGTCCATCGACTATCCGCAGCAATGAGCGCCGAGGGAGTCTGACGGATGACGACGAGGACGTCGAGAGCTTCAGGGCGGGCCTCATGATGCCCTACGATAGGGATCCGGAGCGGAGGAGCAGCAGCGCGGCATCCATCTTGAACACGCCGCAGATGCGGAGCCAGCGACTGATTGGCAACTCTAATCCTCGGTACAAATGGGAGAGATACTACAAGAGTGACGAAGAGCTAAAGGATATGAAGAAGCCAATGTAAGCTGTCCTGCTGTATGCTACATAGTCGCGAGCTAACGCGTAAATAGACGCCAGTATTACGAACGGAACAACGAGCTGATACAACACTACCTGTACATCGACCGCCTGCTCGACTCCTCCCTCCCGCACAACCTCATCCAAGAGTACACCAATCTCGAATCTGGGCCAGTCAAGATTCCAATGACGATTGCGGAGGAGGAGTCTGCAAACAGTACGCCCTTTGCCACACCTGGTACACGTACCCCCGGCAACGTCAGCGAGAATGGCAATGGGCCCCTGTCAAGCCACTCCTCTGGGACCTATGGTACCACCAATACCAACGGGTCCAATGGCGCCCCACAAGCCAAGGTCAAGCGGACACCGAAGAACCTATACAAGGTCCCTGAGAACGACGAGAATGCGCCCCTCCTTGCGTACGACGATGCTGTGGAAGATGAAGACGAGGAAACAATATCGAACCCAAAGCTGAAAGAATGGGTGCCCGAGGAAGACGAGGACACGGAGAGCCCCGTCGTCAAGGTTGCGCTTTACGTCAATGTCGCTGCGAACACGGTTCTCCTGATTCTGAAGGTCATCGTGGCAGTGATGACCTCATCGCTCTCCGTCGTCGCCAGTTTGGTCGACGCAGCCTTGGACTTCGTCAGCACGATGATTATCTGGATCACGTCCTGGATGATTTCACGGCAGGATCGCTACGCGTACCCCGTTGGCCGCCGGCGCCTCGAACCCATTGGCGTCCTCGTCTTTTCTGTCATCATGATCACGTCGTTCTTCCAAGTCGGGATCGAGGGTGTCTCTCGCCTCTCTGGACCCGATCACACAGTCGTCCAGCTCACCATCCCGGCCGTAGCCATCATGGCTTCCACAGTGGTTATCAAGGGTCTCTGCTGGCTTTATTGCCGCCTCATTCGCAACTCCTCCGTACAAGCGCTCGCCCAGGATGCGATGACTGATGTCGTGTTCAATACCTTCTCGATCCTCTTCCCACTTGTTGGCTACTTCGCCAAAGTATGGTGGCTGGATGCGCTCGGCGGTATCCTCCTGTCCGCATACGTCATCATCAACTGGAGCCGCACGTCGGCCGAACATATCCGCAATTTGACGGGCGCAAGCGCGACAGCAGACGAGCGCAATATTTTGCTGTATATGACGATGCGGTTTGCGAAGAGCATTAAGCGCATTCAAGGACTGCAGGCGTATCATGCGGGTGATAAGCTGAACGTGGAGGTCGACATTGTGGTCGATGAGCACTTGGCATTGCGAGACAGTCACGACTTGGGTGAGAGTCTACAGTACGTTCTTGGTAAGTCGGAGTATCACCGTATGAGGGATGTGTAGAGGCTAACCGATCTTCAGAGAGCGTGCCGTATGTCGACCGTGCTTTTGTGCATATTGACTACACCGATTACAATATTCCTACACATATGTCGCAACAGGAGTAGTGTAAATATACTCACACATAGTTCAAACAAGGTAGCAGTTTCTCCTCACTGAGTCTGTTGACACTGTAGGAATTGTTGACATTGCTATCGCAGAGGAGTGCATGCTTTGGCTTGCGGTGCAATATATACACACAAGGTCCATGTGTTATCATAGTCACAATGTGGGCATCTCCAAATTTAATGCTAGACCCATTCATATCCAAATAACTCTCACCAGACCTTCAATCACCGAAGCTGATCGATTCGTGCGCAGTTGCCGATTTTTCATTCGCAAAGCAGTCGATTTCCGTAACGTTCAAGTACAAACCTCACGAAGACTACCTCCACATTTCAAGCAATGTCGGATATAAGCGGGATGCTGCAATTCTTCCTTGGCAATGGTGACCACGGCGTTTCGCAGGCTGAGCTTCGTCGACTCCTACAGGGGGTATTGCAGACCGGTATTGACTTCAAGTGTCAGCCCACCGTCAAGACACATCCCACATCAACACCAGAGACAGTAACTTTTCCCGACATGCCAAATGCAGGCATCTCATACGACGGGTTATTAAACGAGTTCAAGCGCATTGCTGCAGGCAGCGCGAACTGGGGTTCGCCTAACTTCATGGGCTTTCCAGATGCGGCAACAGCGTCCCAGCGCTACGTGCTGCTATGCTGACCCCCTTCATCAACCAAAACTTGGCCAATCAAGACATTTGCTCTCCACTAGCAACGTTCGTGGAAATGGAGACTGTCCACTGGTTGCGTCAAAATATGGGCTTTGAAGTCGAGTCTACTTACCGATCGTCCACGGAGATTGGTGGTGTACTTACACTTCGCGGATGTCTATCGAACACTGTGGCTATGATGGCTGCTCGCGAATATGTCTTCCCAGGCTCACGTATGACTGTTGTCCCAGTCCTCGGCTCAGAAATCGTTGTTTTAGTGCCCGACGTGATCGAGCACTACTCCATTCGCTCGGCGATGGCATGACTATCTCTGGGCGAGCAGAACGTCTTACGTGTCCCAGTGGATGCTGAATTTCGTATGGACCTACATGCATTGGACTCTATCATCGACGAACAGCGAGCCGCAGGCAAACACATCCTTGCGTGCGTTGCCTACGCAGGCGACTCGCGTTCAATGCGTGTAGACAATCTGCGTGCCATCTCTGCGGTCCTAGACCGCAAAGATGTTTGGTTTCACGTTGATGCTTGTCATGGCAGCCAATTGTCTTTCTCACGAACACACAAGCACAAGATCAAGGGTATTTAATTGGTTGACTCTGTCACTATCGATCCCCACAAGGTTCTCTGGATCCCTAATACATGCTCTTTCGTCTTGTTCAAGGATCCAGCTTCACTCTCGAACATCTCATCCAATTCGGACTTAATCCTCAAGACTCAATGGTGGCTCGGTCAAGTGACTCCGTTCATCGGCTCTAAAGCGTTCGATGCACTCAAGCTTTGGGCTACTATCAAGACCTTCGGTCGCGATGGTATCGAGAAGCTGATTGATGGACGACTTGCGCTAACTGCACAGATCCAGCAGAACATCTGAGATCGTCCGGATCTTGTTCTACTTAACGAAACGGACATCAACTCTTGCATGTTTGTCCACATTCCAGAAGTTTGTCAACGAACAGTTGCAGCAACTAACAAGCCTCTTTCCGCCGCTGACATGGAGACGATCAACAACATCAACAGCCTTATCAAAGCCGAAATCACGAAGGCTGGTGATAGCTACTGCCACGGCTTCAACCTCAAGAAGTGCCCAAATCCTCTATGAGATGCAGAACAGCAAATCTATGCCCTTCGTACCATGAACGGAAATCCGCTGACAACGCTAGAGCACGTCAACAAACTCATGGAAACCGTTACGGAACTGGGCGCTCGCTTCCTCGCTGAGCATCAGTATCAGTCTTATAGATGGTGTTACCAATGTCACAGGTCTCCCCGTTGGACGCAAGCTACAAACCTTCATGGCCGACTTCTTCGGCGATGTGGAGTACCAAGCTGTTGCATACGGTTCAAGCACTAGCTCTTCCAACAAACTCCTCTCCGACGTGGATATGATGGTCTTTGTCAACGACGACTTCACAATCACGCCTGAGCTGCGGTCGACCTTCGAGGAGGGCTACCGTAACATCATGGAGGAAGATGGCATTGTCATCGACGCCGAGGTGCCTTTCGAACGCAAGCAACTTGTCTCTATGTCTCTTGCATCGCAAGCTTCGTCCGGTACTGGCATTCGAGTTGTCCACGGTCAAGTCGCACCCATCGAGAAGACAACAGAGTACCTCGCTTCTCACGAGATGCTTCAGCGACTCATCTTCAACGTTCTTACGGTTCCGAACGCCCACCTTGGAGGGTCTAATACGCTTATATCGGAGCTTCGCGACCAGGCGCGTGACGCTCTCGTCAAGCTTATTCAAAATGTTGGGCCGGAAGTCAACAACGCAGGCCAATTCTCGATGCAGGCTCGATCTAACGGCACACGATCTGGTGAAGAGTACCTAGGTTATAAAGAGCGTCCAGATGTAATACAACATCTACACGATCTCTGGAACGACAGCCAGAAAGCCAAACAAGGTTGCATCGTCCTTTTGAACGATTTCCCAGGCGTTGGCAAACTCACAATCGCACGGGCCATCAAAGACAATCTACCCGAAAACGCTGTACGCTTGATCGACAACCGCGTCCTCATCGATCCAGCTGAGGCTATTGCTCCGGGCCGCGGACCTGCTCACAAGCTCATTCGCGCAAAAGTCCGACGCGTCGCATTTGGTGCTCTAACCACAGAGCTCCTTTCTCAGCCGAACCTCAAAGCCATCATGACAGACTGTCCCGCAGACACCACGGAAGACACAGCCGTACTCGCAGAACACATCCGCGTCGCAAAGGATACCAATGTTCCCTTCTATTTTGTGGGCGTTACCTGCGATCAAGAGGAGCACGGTCGCCGACTCGATACTCCTACACGTACGGTCGGCGGCAAGACGAAGCTTCGAGACGAGAGCGTACTTCGGGAGCTACTGGAGCAACACGTCCTTGTTGATCCTAAGAAGCTGTCCGAAGAGCTCTTGACTGTTGTGGAGATTGTGCATGTTGTGTTGGACACCACTGGTCTGACAGTGGAGCAGTCTATGTCGAAGAAGATGCGACAGATGGAGTAGACAAAGCATGACTATTCGTCGGAGGCGTTTTCAATCCATCTCACATTATTAGATTTATTGTATAGTATTATTTTAAGCCCTATGCATAGCCTCGCAACCGCCGAAGTACTCTAGTATATACACCAAATTACCACATGATTCCCCATACCACTACCTTCTTCTACCAATATACTACCGTGGCGATACTAACCTTGGAAATCCACAGCACGATGGACTACCGGTAGATCTTACGATGATGTCAGTCATAAAATCACGCAGCTCAGGCGCACTCCGTGCATCGCGAAGCAAGAGTCATTATTGATCTAAGTCAACATTACCGCGCAAGAAGATACCAATTCGAGAGACCACAGCCTCTCGCCTATTCGAAGCCTATGTGGCCCCCTCTTACACAAACCCAAAGGCGCCCTGGGCCGCCCCCAACGGCTAGCAAGCGAAGACGGCGGACCCCAGCAAAGTAGGCCTCCAGCTCTAGATCTGCACATGGACCCAGCTCCTCGACTGTGCCTCCTCCACACCTGACATGGTTCATGACTGTGCCGCTTGAGCATGGTCGCAAGCTTAATTTCATGTCCATTGCTACGTGCCATGGGCTTCAAAGCGATGCAACTATCGAGATTGCGGCCACACGATGCCTTGCTTGAGTTTGTGCATGTTTGAAGGGCCTCGGCACTGCTCTGGACTAAATATAACTCCGTAGTACGCCTTCGGCTTCGACTAGGGTCCGACTTGTCGCGCAAGCTGAGTGGCGCGCAGGTGCTTTGCCGTCCGTGAGATCTGATTGGTGGTCATCTTTCACAACCCTAGTAAGGCGAAACCCCTAGTAGGAAGGCACGATGGTGTGAACCGCATGGTACCTGTGCAACACGATCTCCACAGCCACCAACAACTGGAAGCTGTTATGACATCACTTGCTACGTTGATTGCAGCCTAACTGCGCAGTCAACTAAGAAAGCATCGCTGAACTGTCTATATCCTATCAACTACGAA
Source organism: Ophiobolus disseminans (assembly GCA_010093685.1). Classification (NCBI taxonomy): domain Eukaryota; kingdom Fungi; phylum Ascomycota; class Dothideomycetes; order Pleosporales; family Phaeosphaeriaceae; genus Ophiobolus; species Ophiobolus disseminans. Next base: position 482,457 of record MU006231.1, read on the forward strand.
TTCCCGCACAACTTCCAACTTTCAACAACTTCAGCTCTCACAAACCCTTCTTCATACACCCTTCTTCATACACCCTTCTTCATACTTCTCAAACTTGTCCACTATGACGCGCACCCTACTGTTCTGTATCGCCGAGGAAGCTAAGGCTGTAGGTTACCTGCACTCACTAGCGAGCCGACTGAGCTAACAGCAACACCACAGTCAATCCCCACAATCCTGGACGCAGTTCCCGAATTCTCCCTCATCGAATCGCAAGATTGCCCCGACGACGAGTCCAGCCTAAAAAGCAAACTATCCCCAGACTCCACCTTCGAAACCGCATTCATCAACTCATCTCCCAAAGACGTCCAGAACTGGATCCTCGAAAAGCAAGACACGGCCATGTTCATCGAGCCCAACATCGCTGGCATCGCAGATGCACGCACCGCCAAAGACGGCACTATCCTGATGACATGGTACCGCGAGGGCGAAGGCGAAGAGTGCAAGCCCCACGGCGTGCTCCCGCCAAGGGCGGACTCTTGGTGGGACTTTAGAGTTAAGGCTGAGCAGGCTTCGCGTGTTATTGCGGCGCTCAACTTTGTGGAGCCCGATGTGGCGTTTCCTAGGTACTTTGGGCGCAAGGATGAGTTTACGGATGGGGAGGGCGTGTTTGATGCGGAGAAGGCGGATCGCGATATTAGTGGGAAGGATGAGTAGGGGGGTGTGGGAGAGGAATGGGGTGGTTATAGCTCTTTAAGGCGTATCAATATCAGTTTTGACATCGTAAAACTTTGACAAAACATTCGAATAAGATGAGAATGCGGTATTCCGGTTGTGGAGATTACTAGACAGGGCGTTGAGCATCAATAAAGGCGTACATAGGATGATTGTTTCCTGCGAGACCGCGATAGAGCAGAGACATGAAGGTTAACATTCTGCGCTCCTCGCAGTTCTCACAACGGATCGGCGGAGTTTGTTTGAAGTATGGTAAGTCACCTCATGCGCTCGGAATTGTAGGATGAGATGAAATCTAATTGCTAAAGCGCCAGAAGATAACCAAACACTGTACATTCGGCACCACAAAACATCAAGTCAAATTGACAGAAAAACCCATCCCTCATCAACCCCGCTTCTCCCTTTGACTTCGGCCATCAATCTATTCATGAGGTTCCAATCAAGGATATGTTACTTTCTCTAGCAATGGGTGCCGCGGCTAGACACGCAGACCTCTGTGCACGTTCCGAGAACGTTCACGTTGCCAATCTTTCCCGAGATGCCGTTCGCAGTGCACTGCTTGATGACTGCAAACCGTTAGTCCATGAGTCTTCTCCCCAGGAAAGAGATTCACTTACTCGTATTAGCATGCTTGTACAAATCGCCCTTGGTGAGAGTATCCGGCAGCTTGGTGCCCCAGGATAAGCAGCACGCCTTGCCATTCTTGTAGCAAATCTGTCGCGGCGACTGGCCAATCTTGACCTCGGAGTGATCGCCCAGCTCGGCGAGCAGCTTGTCGCACAGCTCGTTCTGCGCTCCGTTGTTCTTCGCATCGCAGCTGGGAGTGGCTGAGTCGGGGCACTTCTCGTTGCAGCCCCAGAACAAGCAGCGCTTCGACATCTTGGTGCTCTCGTCTGTGTCTCGGCGTTGGCTGGGCCCGGTCGGGGCCCCGTAGAAGATGAGGGAGCCGCCGGATTTGGTGTCCTCGCGGTAGAGCTCGGGCCGGTCGGACATCTCGCCGCGAGTTACTTTGGTGTTGTCTTCGCCGTAGTAGACGATGGAGCCGCCTGCGCCGTCATCTTTGTGATAGAGCTCGACGAGGTCATCGCTTGCTGGAGCAGCTAGAGCGTTGGCCATCATGCTGTTCGCCATGGCGAAAGCAAAGAAGAGGTTGGCTGATGTGAAATGCATGTTGAAAGTTGGGTTGTTGCTTTGAAGTTTTGGAGTTGTGAGAAGTGGAATGGAGGTAGATAGAATGAGGTGTAGCTGACTGTCTGTATCTTGAGAAGGTGGTGGATGGTTGAGATGGTTCTCTTGGGGTGGGAATCACGATATCTCTTATACTCCAAGATCATATACTCAAAAACCTTCTACAAGGCCACCAGTTGCCATGTCACGGGTCTCTGGTAGCAATTGCACTACCAGCCGGAAGAAGTGGCGAAGCTGTAAGGATGTGCATCGTTGGAAGGAGGTGCACAGTTGCCCAGGTGGAGGGCGATGCATCCTAATCTCGTTGTTGGAAAGTGTAAAATTAGAAACAGGTTGCTTGATCAAGTGATAGACATGTCCTTAGTTCTTCGAATGAGGTAATCGAACCGGTAGCAGTATGGCCATGTGGAAAAGCGTAGTCAGAAGTTGGGTGGCAAGGCTGCCTCGGCGCTTATTGCTTGATAGAAGCAGGAGATGTACGACTTGAATGCAGCCACAGTATTCCATGCTAGATGCTGACAGCCCCAAGTGGCTGCTGAATTGAGGGGGGAAGATCGGCTCTACACAACGGCTGAAGGTTGATCAGTGCCTGGGCGTTCTAAGCTACGCATCCGCTAGCGTGAAACGGTGGGGCTGACGTTCTCGCGTATTCAACCGAAAGGATTGGCAGATCGTGCATAAGTTTAAGGCCAACCAAACAAACGCGAGTGTTTCACACGGCGCAGCAGCTAAGCTTTACAGGGGACGTACATTGGGGTCGAAGAATGGTACCTATTCATACACAGCAATTGTCGTGTTTGTTTGAAAATTTTCTATTCCCCGCACTGGCACGGAAGACTACCCAAGATAGCGTGGCTCGCCTAAACAGCGCAGGCGGTGTTGGCGCTAAAAGAGATGTCCGATCAAGGCAACATAGTCACCATGAGTGGTCGTAATTGTCCGAAAGGCGTTGTAGGTGCTGTAGACATTAGAGATAAGGCTGACACGATATGAATAGCCTATCTAGCACAGCATGAGCTTTGCGTATGCCTGCTCGAGCTGGAAGTAAGTAAGTATAGGAGAATGGGTCATGATATAAGAATGAAGTACCGGTCGACTTGAAGAAATACCATCACTCCACTCACTGTCTTCAACACCCCACAACAGCTACCAGTTCTTTCTCTTCAGTTCGCTCTGAACCCTCGTTCTCCTTCAATCAAACAAACTCCAAATTTGATCCGATGGCCGCATCAAAGACCGTAGTTCTTGTGACTTGCCTGCTATCGCTCTTCTCCAACAGCATCCTCGCCATTCCGGCCGACCAGGCGGTCAATCAATTAGCGGCAGTTGAGAAGCGCAATGAACGAAGCAACCCCAAGCCATTGGTCCTTGACATTAGTGAATGGGCGGGTATAGCTGAGTTGAATTGTTGGTCAATGCTTTGCCGTTATCATGGTGAACGAGTCTGGTAAGCACATTCCTCATGAAGTGGTAGTTACCTCTAGATCGCTAACCGTAACACTGTAGGCAGAGAGCAGTATCTGCCTCTGCAAATGATCGGCATCGAACTGCATCAGGGGCTGATATGGTCCCATTCCATACTGATCAACTAGCTTCTCGCCACACTGAACGCATCAATGACAATACAGTCAGTGCTGAAGAGTTCCCATGGGCGAGTATGGAAGAAGGAGGTAATGAGGCTGCAGTTATGCCAGCAACGGAGGATGAGCAAGGCGGTACGTGAATCAAACACCTCTAGTACCATCCGACCAAATACTAACGTAGAAATCAGGCCAGGGCAGAGCCCTCTCGAGCGCATACCAAACCCAAAACGTCAACCGCGGTGATTGGTTCAAAATCACATTCAACCCCCCTAAGTAAGTAGCATAACTCTGTGTTTTGATAATACACCTTTGGTCCTAACAAGTAACAGTCGACGCGGACGATATTGCCGCGCATTGCACGAGGAGCCACCGAACACGCGAATTTGTGACGAGGATCCAGCGCAAACGATATTTGGCAGCACAGCCGTCAAGCTCGCCAAATTTGCATTTGTGCTTGAGAGGGTAGGAAAGCCCTTTGGGTTCAGACGACTCAATCCAGGCAAGGGTACCAGATCTGTTGAAGTTGAAGTGGAGGTTGAGCTTCCTTTTGAGGCTTGAGGGCTAGGAGTCCGGTTGAGAAGCGAGAGCTTGTTTGGTGTGAAACCACGTTCGTTATTTAAACCATCAGTTTAGGCGCATTGTCTGTGTTGTGGGGTAGTTATTCATGTGGCTTTCCAGTCTATTTGCTCTTCAGCACCTTGCTCAAACAGCTTGCTGATTACAACAAAAGTTGTTGAACGTGAGGGAACATACTCGTAAGCCCAATAATAAGCTGTAGGTCCCTAGCTTTCTTTGCAAAACTACTCGGGCTATACTACAAAGCACGTCCTGAGGAGGAGCTTGCCGGCGCCATACACTGAAAGGGGCGCAGTAGCTGCTGGGGTGGTCACATTCAGAAATGGAATTCAGCAGCTATTGGCTGATGATATATCGGTGTCTGTGAGGATAGTGTACGATGGTATAAGAAGAAGGATGTGTGGCTGCAAAGCACTTGCATGTGGGCGCGGTTCTGAGTCGCGCTACGGTACCACTAGCGCCAACGAGAGCCGTGACGTACCGGTAGCCTTGTTTGAGTCATGCAACACCAGTTCCGCAAGCTAAGGCATCCCTCCGGAATATGATATCTGACCATGTTCACAATCGACCTGGTTGTGATACTCATTGCTACCAGTCAAAATTATGAGCGTCATAACAATGTCAAGAACGTTACTCTCGCAAAGGTGCACCACGCTTCTATGTACGAAATCTTGAACTAGTTCAATCGATTGTTTGCTTCCATACCTAGATATTTCATACTCCAAATAGTCCTTTTGTTTCTGTGTCTGTAAGTCTTCATAACCAAGGTTCTAAAGAGGGGTGGTAGGTTCAATGGTACAAAGACAAACGACAAAGCCCTATACTTATTCCCCCAACTCCACATCGCATTTTCAACACGCTTACTAACAAGGACTTCACAACCTCTACGATATGGGTCAAGATTTACTTCCATACGACGTTGTCCTCGCGACTATATTTCCCGACGCAAAACCTTCATCAGTCGAAGTGCTCGCAAATACTTGGGACACATGCACTTTCAAAGCAACTTTTAACACGAGCCGCGGAGCTCTGATCGTACGCATGGAAACTTCAACTGAGAAGCTCATGTCTGTATTAGAACACGAGAGAATTGCCTCCACGCCGATCTCCGATCTTGTTCCTGCGACACACGATGTTGGCAGGGCTACAACAGCGAATGGCACGAATGTGGAGTACACGCTCACGGATTTTGTTTCAGATACGGTGGATCTAGAATCTGTTTGGCCTTCGCTTGACGCCGTTCAGCGACCGTCGCTCATTGACGCAATTGTTGTAGCGCTCGAGAAGATACAGCAATCACACGACCATTTCGAACACGTCGGCGGACCGCACATAGGTTACGCAAACAACATGCGGGATTTTCTCACGTTGTTCGTCGCTAAACATCAGACTAAGTCCCAGCCCACCTCCACGATCACTGACACGCCTGATGGTATTGTTATCAAGTCCGCATTGCCAGACCTCGACGATGTCTTCCTATCCAACGATGACCTCCAGGCTTTGTATGATGATGCCACGCATTGCCACAATGACTTGGAGCCACGCAACATCCTCATCCGCCGGAGCAAGGACGATGTTTCACAGTACCAACTAGCTGCGATCATCGACTGGGAAATGGTTGGCTTCTTCCCTTTCGCATTCGAGACCGCTGTCAAGGATACCGCTTTAGGCTGTGCCAATCTGCATTTCGACTGGTACACGATGTTCAAATCAAAGACCAAACACTTGATTGCTCCTGGTGAGCACTCAAACAAGCTCATCGAGGCAGTACGTCTTATCGTTGACTCCCGTAGCCTGCAGTGGAAGCGCAACGTAGGCGCGGAATTTTGTAGACGGTGGATGCAGTGAGAGAGATTAGAACTGCATGAAGATCTTCAGCTGGGCTGGGTCAAGAAGGACGCTGCAAAGCCTTGGGCCTTTTCCAAGAGGAAAAATGACGAACTTGAGATGCAGGTCTTGAAAGATTTTGGGATTGTCGAGTGAGGATTAGCGCACCTGTTGCATTGATCGGCGCATTGCTCAGACTTTGGCGAAAAGCAGTCTTAACGGTGAATATCGCATCAAACACATCATCAAAAGTGAATTAGAGAAACCTTTATATGATTGTTATTATCATTCTAACAGTTTTTTGTGATATCCACTAGTGCCGTGTCGGACTTCTCTAATAACGACTTCATAAAGTCGAGGTAGGTAAAATAATTAAGGAACAAGCTTTAAGGTCATTCATAACATAGAAGGTAAAACATAAAAGGTAAACGATAAAAGGCAAGCGACTTCATAAAGTCGAGGTAAGTAAAAAAAATTAACAAACAAGCTTTAAGGTCATAACATAAAAGGTAAAACATAAAAGGTAAAACATAAAAGGTAAAGCACAGGACATCATCACCCAATTTTTGTTTACACACAGTGACTCTGGATTGATATTACTCTATATGGTACACGTGGATCTCCTTTCTTGAAGCTCCTCACACAAGTCAAGACTTGGGCCAGAGATCAAAAAATGTCGCGTATACCTCCGGGATGTACTCATTGGACCTGCAGATATCGCGCAATTTCCTTCCAAGACGGCGTGGATGCGAGCTTGGCTTCACATGCAACTCGTACTACTCATCCCTTTGTACTCATACATATAAAAATATAAAACTCGAATCACATAGAGATCACGAGAGGCCAAGTTTTGATAGATCCCTTTTCTACTATGTTATATTTAGATTGTTACTAATCATCTCGGCGAGTGATACATCATTGCATTCCTCGTAGCCTTACATGGGCATGGACACCGTCAAACCTGCGGTGAGTCCATGACCATGCCTAGGTATTCCCAATCTTTAATCTCAACAGGTACACTGATTTGTGACGCCAGTGAAGTTTCCGTCGCATACACCACAGCGATTTCCATCATCGAATGGCACGATTGGGAATGTGGTGTCTTGGTCGCACGTACACTTGTCCGAAGAGCCGGTGTTCCGTCCGAAGGTTTCGCGTCGGTTGCCATTATTAACGGGAGATGATGGAAAGATGCCAGAGTTGGCGGTCGGAGACTGGGAGTGGAAGTTAGGCATGTCTGAACTTTCTGTGTGGAGATTGCTCGTGCTTTGCTACTTTTCCTTGTTGACTTGCGGTGTGGTTTTGTGGCTTGGGAGTGGCTGTAGTTGTAAGTGTGAAGAGCTGGATGAGTGCCTAGGAAAGATTGCGTGCGTGAGTTTTATAGAGCAATATTGCGTGCATCGTGACGGAACAATGCATTGTACACTTCGTTGCTTGAAACATGATATATCAACGATGCTTGCATATGTTACTGCTGACATTGCGAGCGAGACTTTTCACTGTACAAGGAACTGTAGTATTCTAACAATGTGGTGCAATTACACGTTTTGCCGCGGCATTGTTTGGCCCTTTCATGCGTCAACCGCACGTTCGTTCTACGTAACACCTTGAAACAGCGCAATAAACACGAGAAAGTAACAAAATTCGTACAGAATGCACTCAAAGCACATGTGCGTCACCTTCTCTCGTGTTGATACGGCAAAGGTGAGGTTGAATCAAGTAACAGTCGTTGCAACGAGTTGAGGTAAAATGATTCTGTTCCGAGAAGGTGGGCTGCAGCTCGCGCACGAACTAAAACCCACTCTACGGCACGGGCCACATACGTGGTCACGTGCTCGCTACGTATGTACAGTGGCTCGAAACTAAGAGCAACTAACATCTCGTCTTAAAAAAATGCCTCACATCACTTCACTCCACTCGATACATTCGTCGTAAGATATATTCCGGTGCTACATGCAGGTGTTTGTGTCATTATAAAGATAAATAAATACAGTCCAAGACTAAAGTAAACATCATGCTTACATCGTACGATCGGATCATTCTAGAATATACACAACAGCAGAAGCAGCAGCTCGATACAATCATTAGCCTTCAAAATCTCCATTAGTTCACTACACTCTCAAAGAACTTCTAATCATCTGTCAAACTTATGTACTGTCGGATCACAGGTATCAGTAGGTACGTGGGCTGCCCAACGCTGCCCAACAAGCGGCCGCAATCCTACTTTGGCTCTACTCGTTTCAGAGCATGTACACCTCCGTAGCACCCTCACGTAGCATCAAGACAACCATCATCGAACCAGAATGCATTCATAGTTATTTCCTTTCATCACTAGTGAGCCTTCCAACATGTACTTTTGATGGACTGTACGGAGGAGATAGCGCATGGAATAATTAGTGGCAGTGTGATGCATGAGGTGCTAGCTAGCTGCTACGTACGGGTGAGAGAATGGAGATGGACTGAATACACTGTGGGGGCTAGGCCCAAACAGGCTAGACTGCTCCAAGGGCACGTGATCTATGGAACGGGAACCTGAGGCTGTCGGACAACTTTCATATTTATATTCACGCATACACTATCAACCCAAAGTTCACCCCAGCGCAAAGCCTACGCCCGCGCTACTACAAGATGAACTCCATACCAGACCCCGCCAAGTTGTGCTTAAGCCACAGGCCGAGCGAGTGTGCGAAACGCTTGTTTGCTACCGCTCTGGCCGGAGACGCCACCGCGACGGCCACCGCCAAGATCGTATGCACCCTCGGTATCAGACATAATTGTGAGTGGTGTGTGGTGTGTCGTTGTTGGTTGGTTGTGGATGTTGAGGGTTGGTGGAGCTGTGTGTGTGAGATGTGAAGGAGATTGGATGCGCGATAGATAGTTGATGGTGCGGAGACATGGTGAACTAATAATGTGGCGATGCATTGTCGATACGTTGGTAACGGTGCGTTGATGTGCGTGCACAATGCTGCGGGAGATAGTTGTTGACATACCTACTGAAAGCCTCTCTTAATCTCGCAGCGGTCTAATCTTGAAGAATTTGACGAGAAGCGAGACAATGAGCGGCAGAATACACAGAAACATGAATAGCCAAAAGAACATGACACCGCGACTCCGCCCTGTGGTTCCAATGCAAAGCGTAAGTAAAAGGGTAATCAGCAAGCCTGCTGGCACCCACGCCAATACCCCGTTCATTAGTAGTGGTATGAGGAACATTACGCTTGTAGAAAGGAAGATGAAAACAAGCCACCAGATTTCCTTTCGTATCCATCTCGACAGACACGCATCGCCATTTGCTCCCATTTCTTCCTCGGCAGTACACTTGTACTCATATCCAATTCTCCCGCCATCTAGCTGGCCTCTGATCCGTCGTCTCAGACCAGCCTCTGTGAGGGACAATACTTCGACACTTTCCGCACGTCCGATTTGGCTTCCCATTGCGTGTGCGAGTTCAATTATGGCTTCGTATTCACCCGCGACGTCCGAGTGCCCCCTACGCTTCATAATGAAGTGTGTGTGCGTCCATAGAATGCATATTCCGATGGTCCAGAGAGTGCAGAGGATGGTCATAATGGTGAGCTGTACGAACGAGAAGCCCCAGCGGTAGGTCTGGGCGGGGCGAACAATTAGTGTGGTAACGCAGGGTGGCGGAACAGACGGAGTTGTAGCGTACCTCTGCAGGCTGACATGCACCATGCTCAGTAATATATTTCATGTTGTACGTTGCATTTCCGTGGACCCACATACTCCAGGACGTGTTTCTAAAAGGCTGCTGCTGACTGGGATCGAGCCAGCCTGCCCCTAGATCATCGTGGGCGAGGTAGTATGCTGAGATGTTTAGGACAGGAGGACTAAGAATAATTCCTAAGAATGACGATGACGCGTTAGCGAGGCCGTTGAAGCCGTATGATGTGACATCTTGGGTTCATTAGCAGGTGTTGTTATCAGTTTGGCGGCGAATAGACACACACACATAGTGTAGTTGCCGTTCGCATCCTACAGCGTTCAACCTGCTCGCTAGAACTGAGAAGGTGGCAGCTTTGTGACCAGAGTAGAGAGTTCAGGCTGGTGCTGGTGGTGAGAACAGGTTCACCTGTGGGTCATCGTTAGGAGTTTGTATTGTCGTGGCATGGAAATCGCTTGCCACGTACCAGAAAAGCTTTCGTAAGGTACGATGTAGTTTCCCATCTGGCGAATTCTCCACCCATCACGGACGACGTACATGATGCGACGAAAATTATCAAACAGAATGTACTTGTCGTCATCTTGTACGTAAGATTTCACGTTACCACTATAACCAGTCATCGCGCTAGCGAAACTTGGAAAAATTAAGATCCAGATCATAGTTGCAATCATGAAGGCCATGGCGAGCTTTGACTGCAGGCCTTGACGACGGGTGAAGTCTCGTAGTAAGCGAGACAATCCAAAGATGAGAGAGTCGTTCTGAAGAAAAACGGTTCGATAGGTACTGAAAGTGATAGTGGCGATCTCCATAGATGTTGTTACATACTTAGCAAAAACATGCCAAGAGATAAAAGCAACGATGGCTTGGCCACCACGCCCACAGCCCTGTCATAAAAAAAGATTAGCTATGTTCACTTGGCAGGGGTTGCACTCACAATGTCCCATATCACATCAATGACCTTTGCCTCCGTGAATGACAGTTTCCCGAAGCCTAAAGTGATCTCAAAGAAGCCCGATCTCGACCAATAGCGATAATTTTCGGGGTACAAGTCGAAGACTCCGTTGGGTTGACAAGCTACGAGTCGCTCGTAGCCCAGTTTGCCGATACCAGAGGTTATAGATAATTGAACGAGAATGGCGAGGCTGAGGCATAGTCCGGCGAGCCACAATACAACCAGGCACCGCACGCCAGCTACGCGCCATCGAGTGCGAATATCTTCGTGAGCTTGACGGTGGCACACGTACAAAAACGCAGCGCATGAGGTTCTTTCGGTCCGCGAATTTTGTAGTTTGTCAGCATTAGACTGCGCCTTATCTCGCAAAAGCGCCATCAGTACTAGTAAAAGAAAGTGTCCACGTCGGTGGCACCGACATATCTTATTGAAGTAGGGACCGAGGGGTTTACTTTGGTGCAAGGGTAGCTATTCGCACCGGAATCCGAGAAACGCTGACTGCATAGCTTGCAATCTGGTTGAATGCCATACATGATGAGTATACGATGAGCCACAACACCGGGACCGGTGAAGATGTTGTGAGATGGTTCCGAATCTGGGAAACCCCTAAACGGGGGCTTCCGCCTTTGATAAATGTCAAGGATCTTGTAATGCTGCGCCTCAAAGACAGATTTCAGTCGAACAACACGTCGGAATGCGCAAACAAGTTAATGACCGACCTTAGATGTAATTAAAAAATATATTGATACCAAGCTGTTCAGCTCGAGACGTCGTATCATAGCCACCATCCTATCGACCGGAACACTTTACCATACATCAGCCTTTCAAGCGGCCGAAATCATGACATTCAAGGCTTTTCAATCCTTCGCATCGATTCCAAACTCCTCCTGTACCTCGATGATCCTGACGCCGCGCTGGTCTGCTATCAGGCCCATCAGTCCTTGGCCCACATCCTTCAGCTCGTTGTATTCGTGTAAAAGTTTGATATGGTCCTTCACGATCTTGTTGGCCGCGGCCATTATATCGGCTTCCGTGGGCTCGTCATCGCCATCCGAGATCTCTGCGTCCGACGTTGCCTTCTCTTCCATGAGAACTTGGATCGCAGGCAGGCAGGCGAGAGCTGCTAGGAAAGCAGCTTTCTGTGCCTTGAGCTCGGCAAGGGTTACTTCCTGGGGAGTCATCGTGGTTATGTGACTTCCGGAATTGACATCCGCTGCATCGTGAGCCTGAGTCTCTGGCTGCGCATCGACAGTCGTCGCATTTGTTGGTGAGGATTTGAGGCTTTCGCGCGTCTCAGAAAGGTTAAAGTCAGCCTGTCCGGAGGCCTGGAATACGTCATTGTCTGTCTTGACCGTTGCTGGTGCCATAGTCGAAGTACTGCAGTTCGACTGGATATTTCCATCGACTTGAGTTGATTCCTCATTCGGATGTAAGGAAGGCATTTGTGATGACTTCCGCTCCACTTGGATTAGGGTGACATCGCTCATCTCGGTATCTACAGGGTCACCTTTGACTTGCGGGTCCAGAGATGATAGCCGAAGTGGAGTGGCCTAGGGAAACTATAAGCATATCAGAATGGAGGGAAGTTGATCATGAACAAACAGCATCTTCGACATCCTGAGTCAATTCATGATCCTCAACATGCGCTCGAGAGTCGTCGTTTGCACCACAGCGGCTGTCGGTCGAGGTGCGGTCTTCCGTTGGTATAGTCAGGTCTGGACCTGATGGTCTGTCGATTCGAGTGGTAGGGTTGTTGAGGCTGCTGTTCAACTCATGCGAATCTGTCGACTGAGCTTCACCCTCTCCCTTGACCCGGTCATCGTCACTCATGAAGCTACCGATCGCCATCCGGCTAGATGTTGACGGCTTTTGTTCGGCATCAGGTATTCTAGCGACGTCGTCTACTTCCAGCTCCGCTGCATGTGAACAAGCTCCGGTGCAACCAAGTGTGGATTCATGGCCTGTACTTTCCAGTGGAAATTCTGCATCAACCATCTTATCGCGGGTGCCGGCTCCAGGCACAGGCAAGCTCATGTTAGTAGCGGAAGTGACTTTTGCGACAGGCTTAGTCTGCTGTTCGCCATCTGATGTAACGTGCGATGCTGTTGAATGTGGCTGAACAGTTGAATCGTCAGCTTGCAGAGCTGGATGAACGGAGCCCTCTGGAACCGGAGATGGCGGGTTGTCGCTATGCGCTTCAGCATCACAACTTCCAGCAGATGTCTCAAGCTGCATGTTAGTTTGATCAATTTTTAGCGCATCGACATCAATCGAAGCAATCTCGTGATCGGCGCTCAAGCCGTCAGTGCGACCTTGGTGAGTACGTGCAGCCTCTTGTAGCGTGTCTTGAGCGTCTTGGGCGTCTTGGGGTGGAACAGGCGCCGTTGCAGAAAGCTTGTCGGCAGCACCATCCATGGCATTGACGGGAGAAGATGTCATAGGCTCGTCTTCCGAGTCGGGAATTTCTGTTCTGCCACACCCAGCGGCCATGATGGTGGTAAGTGAGTGAGTGAAGGTGCAGGCGGGTTATGTCGGCAATGTTGGCGTTCCTGGCCAGGAGGTGGCGGAAGCCAATGACGGACGCGCCTCCCTTTCACGTAAGCAGCGACGCATGAATGCGCCTTCTCCATGCAGATGCTCACCACAGGCACCAGATTCTCGACTCCTTCGCCCCTAAAAACGCGCCTTCGAATGACTCCTTCACCGTAACCACTCCGCAGCGGAGTCTCGTAATATCCCCTAATTTTCCGGGCACCCACTGTCGCAACCCGCATCCGTCTTATTGAGCGACCGTCGAGATGCTATTCCGAACCACCACAGTGACCGCGGCGGCGCTGCTTCTCAGCACCGCCGTCAAGGCGCACGAACACCACAGTGACAAGATAGAAGAGGGTCAAGCTATCTCAGCAGACCCTATCGACTCGATCCTATGGACACACATCTTGATACAAAGTCTGGCCTGGGGAATCATCTTCCCCACAGGCATGGTCTTGGGCGTAAGAACTAGACACTACATATGATACCTTCATCACTTAACATGACCCCAGATAAGTCGCTCGAAATGGCACGTGCCCGTGCAAACGATCGGCTCCCTCCTCGCAATCGTCGGATACTTCCTCGGCCACAAGCATAAAGGCAGACAGTTCACCACGAACATCCACGCCCAGTTCGTTCCCTATATCATGCTCATGCTCATCTCCCAGATCGCCATGGGTATCTACCTCAAGTTGCACATGGAAAAGGGCATACACGGCAAGATACGGAAGGTTGTGGTGAAAGCGCATGGCTTTGTTGGGAAAGCCATGCCAATTGCGACTTGGGTCCAATTCGTTTTCGGTGGCATCACGGCCCTTGGATTCTGCCGTGCCGACCACACCGGACAGTGTCTGGCTCATTTCATCATGGGCGGTGCGTTCATCGCATACGGCATTGTTCTGATTATCCTACTTTTGGTCGGACAAGCCTGGCTTAAGCGGACAGGAAGGAGCCAGGAGTTCTTCGACTCACTCGTAATCGCCGCCTGGGGTTGCGTTAACACCTTCACCGAGCACCGTTGGGGCCATGAATGGGCCCACAATGACTTACAACATACTTCTATGGGCATCATCTGGTGGGCTGCGGGCTTAGTCGGTGTGTGGTTAAGCCGCACCAGGGACGGACGACCGAAGAGGAACTTGATTCCCGGCATCGTCATTTTCATGACTGGTTGGGCCATGTCCGCGCACCCGCAGCACCTCCCCGTCTCAACCATGATGCACACTGTTTTCGGGTACACACTCATGGCTGCCGGAGCTGCACGTGTCGTTGAGATATCCTTCGTTCTGAAGGATCGCAATGCTACTACGACCGACGGCTCAGACCCCAACAGCTTCCAGTATATGACGCCATTCTTACTCATCGCTGGTGGCTTTTTGTTCATGGGAGCAACGGAAGAGCAGATGCAGCTTCTCCACGATGCCCACGTTACGCATGTGACATACGTCCTCATCCTTTTCAGCGTCGCTTTTTTAATGTTCCTTTGTAAGTCAACTTCTTCGTGTGCACATCACTTCGCTCACATTCACACAGTTGTCAACATGCTACTCCATCTCTACGCCGTACACGCATGGGGTCAATCTTCCAAGTTCGACGCCGAAGCACCGCGTACCAATGGCCTGGCTAATGGTCATGCCAATGGCTACGTCAGAGCCGACCGACGAATAAGAGACGCAGAAGAGTTCGAGTTAGCCGGCCTCGACTCGGACGATGATGATGAGAACGAGCCTCTGCGCAACAAAGAAACACGGCCCCTTGTTTCGGGCCATTGAATTTGCTTGGATTTCTTTTTACGTTGAGTACACGTTCGGCGTTCCTGGGCAGGGACTAAGCAACAGACGCTTTCGTAGAAATATACCCCTCTTGTCTCTCTTGTGGAGCTCGCCGTCTGTAGTGTTCACGACTGCCCATTCATATCATTTACATCGACGCGACTTAACGGCATTGTGATTTCGAGAGGGGACGGTGCCAAGCACAGGAGGAGACTAGCGCAGAGACCCACTGACTTTGCGACTAGCTGCTGCCGCAACCGCGTCACGTCAACGAAAAACCCCTAACAACCATTCAAATCGGTCAATACTTTGCAAAGCATCGCGAAAGTCGGTATGTATGAGAATTCCGCTAGCATCGTTTGCTGCTCGATGTTAGACCTTACAAACCGACTCGACGCCAGTCGACTAGGCAAACGAAGCGCGACCACCACCGACGCTGTCGTGTCTTACACAAAGAAATGCCGCACATCAAAACGGCCTGTGTTGAATTGCATCCAGTATCCGCTGTTCGAATCCCTGAACAGCTCTTCACAAGACCCAGCCGCGTTATTTTACATGCATCTGAATCCGTACTGTGAGTCCCCTATTCATAGTTGATGTCCCCTTCGAGGTCTCCCACAACGAATGCAGGACCGGAAATCGACTTTGGCATGTACTCGTTGCTCAAGAGGCCTGTTATGGCGCCCCAAACGACATCGAAAAGCACCGCAGCGCCGATCAAGAGAATTGCTTCTCCTGCAATTGCAACAACGAGTGCTGTCATCTCGCCTGTCTTGGCACTAAGCCCAAGGGCTTCTCCTACACCAGCGAAAACATTGGGTTTGAGCTTCGGTGCAAATCCATGAACTGCCTTGCCGGCCGCAAATGTGGCTACATCTTGGAGTATATCATGGACCACGCCAACACCATCTAGGGGTTTGTTCGTCATAAGGCCCCATGCTTGCGAAAGGAGTAGCAAACGCCATACCTTTTCGTTTTTGGAAAGTTGACTGAGGCTCCGCGCTCCAAACTTCTTCTTTAGGATCTTCGCTCTCACTCCGTCGAACTGAGACAATACCATCCGTTTGGCTCCAGTTACGATGCGCTTTTTAGTGCGATCCACTACTGACTTCAAGGCTTTGAAGAATGATGCACACTCCCTGAGTTGCTCTGAGCGCGCTGCCCATTTAGAACTGCGGACTTCCCACTCAACCAAGAGGGACTCGAGCTTGTTCCTTTAACCCAATCAACGAATTAGTAAGTGTATGGACTCGGAGCCGGATGAACAGTGTGTCCTTATTTGAACTTTTTAAGCTTATGATGCTGCAGCTTGAGGCTGTGCGTTGTGTCGTGGAGAGGGTCTAGAAAATGCTTACATGTTTGCCACATGCGCTGCTTCTCCTTGGCCTTCTAAGGTTCTGATTAGCTGCCTTGCAGCACAAAATCAAATAGATCTCATACTAACTTTCTCTTCGCGGGTCAGATTATCATCACTTCCCTTCTTCTCTTTACCAGCCTGATTATCATCGCTTCCCTTCTTTTCTTCACTGGCGGGATCATCACCACTTCCCTCTTCCTCCTCATCAGCTAGATCATCACCATCGTCATTCTCTCCGCCAGGCAGGTCACCGGCTAACTGATTTAGTAGAAAGACAGCATCTGCCCCACGCTTAGCTCTTAGCACTGCAATTCCTAGCGCAGACGAAGCAGTCTAGTGTAATACTCATTCACGCTAAGAGTCACATTTCTAAAACTTTCTACGAATTCGAGAATTCTTCCGTTATTACCTTGCGCAGCAGCGGAGAAAGAGGACTCTAGTGTAGCATATACAAAGCAACATCAGACATTCTACAATGATCAAATTACTGTAAAACCCGGTCCACGATGCAAAACTTCAACGACTGCGCATTGGCTGCGTTGAACGCGTGGTATAATTTGTGGCGCAAACGTATGAGTTTTAGTGGACGCTTCACTCAGACATGCTAGTGAGGCTGTTTGCATTGCTCGACACCAATCATTTCATTTTCTTGTCAGTGCCAGCGCACCCCCCACCCCCCCGACACGAGCCAGCGCACCTGCACTGCAATTCTTAGCGTGGAAGCGACGGTGCTGTAAATTTTGCGAGGATGATTTGCCGCATGGACCATATTATCTTTTTCTGATTACAAGTTGACTATCTGCAGTCACCGATGATACGAACAGCAAAACCTTACACCCGGTCAGCACTTGTCCTGAACAGGGAAATGGGCGAAGCTTTTGGAAGCTTCTTATGTGCATGCATGAACTGTAAGGTTGATTAATAACTGATGCGAACGCCGGTCCAGCAAGCATGGCGAGTATGCCTCGCAGCGCTACGAATCACTTTGACCGGAAAAAGTCTGCAAGCGGCAGTACCGGACTCGGTGTGATCCAACGTCCATGCATTAATCAAAAATTCATGAAAAAAAAGCCCGCGAAAAGAGCATGAAACCACAGCACCAACCAAAAGGCATTCATGAAGATGAAGATATATAATATTTTTCATAACTAATCATTACCATTACCGCCATTTCCAGGCGTCAATCAACTAATGCTGGCCAAAGTACTTGCCCTTGCCCTTGCCCCACGTGGGCTTGACAACAAAGACACCACGGTCAATCGTGTTGATGACGGTGTATCCGCTCGCAAAGGTAAAGTGCGACCATGTGCCACCGTCCCAGAGCGCATCACCACCGCCGGGCTTAGCATCGTCGCCGGGGAAGACGTCAAAGTAAGCAATTTCCTCGACCTTGGAGCCGTCGGGGTTGCGGGGGATGGAGCTGACATCGAGGATGCGCAGGCCGGATTGGTAGTTGGACTGGAAGGCGAGGCCGTCGTTGACGAATTGGTTGTGGTCGACCATGCGGGTGGTGGCTTTGTAGTAGCCGGTTACCTTGGGGGCTTCGAGGTTGGTAATGTCCCAGATGTATGTGACAGCGTAGCCGTCCTTGGCGGGGGAGTTGGGGTTCGTCCGGTTGGGGTTGATTTGGCCCTCGTCGAGCTCGTCGTCCATGACAATGTGTGTCTGCCAGTACTCGTCTGTCACCCAGCCTTGGTGCGTGTAGGATGCGCCGGTGTAGGGAGTGCGCGAGATGATCTTTCCGGCGCCGACGCCCTTCTTGTTGGTGACGTCGTAGATGGTCAGAGTGTCCTCGTTATAGCCGTAGCAGATATCCTTGCCGTAGTACTTCCAGTGAGGACCACGATAGACGATGCACTGGGCGTCGTGGGTGTAGCCGTCCTGGGGCGCGCAGCCCTCAACATAAGGCTTGGTCGGGTTGTCCATGTTGATGAAGATGGGGCCACCGGCGCAGGTGTCGTTGCGGCCGGGAGCACCACCACAGCCGAGAGCAACGGCGTAGTTCTTCTCCTCGTTGGTGCGAACAGTGTGGGAACGTCCGGCAATACCTTGAGTAAGGTTGACCCACGCGATGTCGGTCTTGATGTCAAAGGTCTTGGGGTTCTTAGGCGAAAGCTTGAGCAGCTTCTTCATGTCGAAGAACTGGAGACCGTGACCACGGCCCTCGGATCCAATGACGAGTGTATCATGTAGAACCGACATCTCGCGCCATATAACGGAATCGTTCTGGGCTGGAAGGCGACCAAGGTACTCGAGCTGACCATCTCTAGTGATCTCGGCGAAGGCAGCGCCAGAAGTCTGCCCAATGGCGATGAACTCGCGGCCCCAGTAGGTCCATCCCCACGATCCAGAACCGTCAGAGGCACCACCACCGAGTTCCTCGTGCGTCTGGAAGTCGTACATGTCAATGTTCTTGCACTTGTCTGAATGGAATTAGCGCCATCTCGTGCGACTTGTAAACACAATCAACTTACAAGTCTGATCGGCGTCGCCCTTGACAGCCTCGACACGGCCGTTCTTGCACTCAATCTTGTTCTTGTTGACGCGGTTCTTGTAAAAACCGTTCCACTTCTTGCTCTCGTAGTCGCCAGCCGCGCGGTGCTTGGCCCAGGCGGCCTCCTTCGCCTCCATCATCATGGACATGACTTGACCCGAGGCATACTCCTCATGGGTGAAGGCAGAGGCCGACGCCAATGGCACAATGGCCGCGGTCGCAAGAGTGGACCACTTCATTGTTGCAAACGATGCTGCGGATTGACGGTTGGCAGATGATCCAACAACCTGGGGAGAGGAATGCAATTTATATCAATCGTCGACAGCACAACACTAAACCGGTAGAACCGCGCCGCTCGGTGTACCGGTTGCGTGCGATACGCTATTGATGACCATCGTCAGAATACCTTCCTATCGCAGGTGGTGCGAACCGTCGTGGTCATTCCCAAGACTCGTATCGAAGCATGAACGCTGCCTGTAGCATGCAGCAATATACTAGGCAAGTCTTGGGAGCGTCTTGGGAGACGGAGAAATGTCAGCACTCAAGTGTTCCGAGGTATGAGAGGTGCTTGGCGACACCCCGACCTGCATTTGGAGAACGAGCTGCGGCTCTACAAAGCATGTTTGCAAATGGGACAGGGCGGGGCCTCCGACTGCAGGACAAGCTTGGGATGTCTCCCCGCCAGTGTCAGCGTTGATAGGCAGCGACGCGTTGCCACATCGGGAAGGTGCCAAGACATGATTGGATTGCATTTGCGCCACAACCAAACAACCGCGGATGTGGACCGACGCCGTTGAGGTCATAGGTGAGTATGTTCATACTCAAGATGAATGTTGGTTAACGACATGCAGCGTGCAAGTCGGGTTGAAAGCTGTGCGGCGAAGTCTTTTGTGTTTTTAACCCGGTGGGTAAGATGCCATGTTGAATCCCTGCGTGCCTACCTTGTTGGTGCCTGGATGATCATCGACACTGGTGTCCTGGATACGTTGAACCGGTGGTAAGCATGCCGTCCGTTAACAGCAGGTCATTGTCGAGAGTACCTGGCTAGATGCCTAGGGTGTGTTATCAGAGAGATTTGGGACGGGCCAGCAATAGATCGACATAGTATAGCTTGGCAAGCGGATGCTGACGAGATGGTTCTGAAGACGGCAGTTGCGGAGAGGGATTGGAAGTTTGGCATGGACTGAGGATGGCAGTGTTGAAGGAGTCGAAGAGATGGGGCAGCTCGAGACTATATGTCACATTGATAGCTCTGACCGATACCGTTTGGGTTCGTTCGGGCGTTTGAGCAAGATTGAGTGCAATTGAGCCCCAAGACCAGCCGACTACTGATTGGACGAATGCTCGTGTGCCTTGCGGGGCCCCGGTTGCATTGCATGGTTGGTGCGCGTTCACGTGCAAGATGTAGTGTCTCGGTGCTAGCCAGCGCACCTTCGTCGGTGAAGTGCTGGAGCGATCATCGTGCCGTACACCAGGTCGATGGGTGTTACAAGACTGTTCAGCGTCTCAGCGGAAATGCTTATATAGAAGTCCATGATGGTGTACAGAAGGAGAGGTATGGGGGAAGCAGGGCGGCCCTGTTCCGCGAAGGAAAGTCGTTCGGCTAAACCTGCCCCACCGAGCGCGACTTCAACACCAAGAGCTTCAACGCATGCAGGTCGCCATCTTCCACGACACGACTCGACGCCAACATGAAGCTCTCCGAGGACGACATATATCGCACGTCGACACAGTTCAACCACTGGTCCTTCACCACCCAACAGCTGGCGGCGCAACGCCTCAAGACCAACATGCAGGCCACGGAGCGCGTCAAAGCAAATGTCGCACGCCAACGCGCCCAGCGCCTGCAACAAGCCGAGTCCGACAGCCTGAGCTCTGGCGTGGAGAATGGAAGTGGCGCAAATACACCGCTCCCCGACAGGAGTAGCGACGTCAAGGAAGTCGACTGCCTCACAGCAGAAGAGGAGCTGATGATTGTGGACGAGTTCTGCGAGCGGGCCCTTGCACTCGGAGCGCATTGCCAGTTCCCGACCGAAGTCACCGTACGCTCATAACACATCCATGGAAGAAAGAAGGTGCTAACAGTGCAGGCCTCATGCGTCCAGTTCCTACGCCGCTTCTACCTCTACAACTCGCCCATGACATACCACGGCCAGAACATCTCCCGCACAGCCATGTTCCTCGCCTGCAAAACCGAAAACGCCCACCAGTCCGTCGAGACGTTTGCGACCAACTTCTCCAAGACCACCGCCGAGCAGATTCTCGCGCCCGAGTACGTCATTGTCCAGGGTCTACGCTTCCAGTTCGACGTCAAGCACCCGTTCCGCGGCCTCAAGGGCGGACATCTCGAGCTCGTGGAGATGGCACGGGGAAGCTACGAGGGTCCCAACAACATCGAAGACGGCATGACGAGCGCAGACCTCCAAGCGCGCATGCTGACCCTGCCCCGGAAAGCACACGAGCCATCAGCCAAGACGTCGATGCAAGACATGGAGAAGCGCCTCACAAGCGCATACGGCTTCGCAAGCCATATACTCAAAAACGCCGCTCTCCTCACAGACGCATACTTCCTCTACACGCCCTCGCACATCTGGCTTTCATCGCACCTCCTCGCCGACGAGCCCCTGACGCTATTCTACCTCTCCATCAAGCTGCCCTCCCATTCGCCGCTGTACATCAAGCTCCTATCGACGCTCCGATCCTGCGCCGCGCTTTTGTCGTCGCACCGCACGTTCAACGCCCAGCGCTCGCCTGACGTGGATGCAAAGCACAAGGCGAGGGTCAAGCAGCTGATTGAGAAGCTGAAGAGCTGTCGCGATCCCGATAAGGTGGATTTGGTTAAGCTGAATCAGGCGCAGAAGCGGGATGCGGTGGAGGGGGAGGGCGGGTTTGACGAGAGTAAGGCGAAGAGGAGGAAGGTGGAGAGGGAGACGTATCAGAAGGAGAGTGATAATTTTTGGGGACCCGAGTTGCCGAAGGCTTGAGAGGGAAGAAGGCGGATTTGGTCGGATTTGGTATCGGGATGCATAGCGTGGCGTTTGTTGGCTTTGGGGTGCATTTGGGCGGCGTTGGCGAATTTATGTAGGAGGTACATCAGCCACGCCTGGAGGAAGTCGAGTACTTCAACTCTCAAGATTTCGAAGAATGACATGGAAGCTTGGGGAGTCTCAGGTCCTTCTTACATACCATGAATAGCTGGTCAAGAACACAGTGAACATTAACGGCATCTTCTTAGTGCAGGTCAATCTAAATTTCCCAGTTAATTGACCATCGCGACTTTCAAGCATCGAGTAGCCATGCGCAACATACGTTCTCCATTCCAAAATACATGCAAGCACCTTGCTCAGCCATCGTAGTCCCTGATTAAGTAAAGTAAAGCGCTCCAGCAGCGCAAGAGCCGAAGCTTGAGCCATCCATCCCAGAAAGAAAAAGAAAAAGCCCTGACTGCAACATATCCATCACTCATCCACCTCACCCACACTCCTCAATCCACCTCATCCAAGCCTCCTACCCCCAGCACCACCCTCTTTCCTAACATGCATCATCGGCGCCACAGGCGCACTCCCCATCCCCCCATTCCCCCCATCTCCGTTCCCACTCCTCTTCTTAACCCCCAAAACACTCTTCCCCAACACCCCTCCTCCACCACCTCCCTTTCCTCCCCCACCATTCCTAACCCCCAACCCACCCTCACTCCCATCCTCATCTTCACCCTCATCATCTTCTTCAGCTTCCAATTTCTCCCTCCCCTTAATCTCCGCCATCATCTTCTGCATCTGCACGCGATACTGCTGCGGGACGTTATGATTGCCGTCAAAAGTGGCGATGAGCTCGGCTTTGCGCTTCTTGTACGCGGCCCGCAGGTCTGACGTCGAGATCTCTGCGAGGGAGCGTTTCTTGGTGGGAGGGGCGGGGCTGGATGTGGGGGTGGGGGATGTGTGTGTTGAACTAGACGTAGAAGGGGGCTGGACTGCGCCAGCGAGGGTGTGGCGCAGCTTGGGCTCGGGCTTGAGTTTGGAGATGGAGATGGAGGGAAAGTTGTGTCGGAGCTTGGGCTTGGGGGGTTTGGTGGATATGGACGAGGTGTAGTCTGTGCGGCGGCGTATGAGCTCAGGCGAAGGGGTGGGGTTTTCGCGCTCGAAGAGGGGGGATTCAGTCACGCGGCGCGTGTGTTGCTCGGGCGTGGAGCGGAAGATGCTTGCGCGGCGGGTGGCTGTGCTGGATGCGCGAGGTGCGGGTAAGGGCTCGGTGTCGTCGTTGTCGTTGTCGTTGTCGTTGTCGTTTTCCGAGTCCTGTTCTCCGGCGTCGTCGTGGCGCTTGATCATCTGCATGAGATTGGGAGGGGGCATGTCGTCTCGCTGAGCTCCGGTGGCGGCAAGCTCAGGCTCGTCGTAGAGGTCGTCGTTGTTGGCGTCCTGTTGGGCAGTGTTGTCAGCATCGTCCTGAGGAGCAACAGCATCGTTGGCGCCGTCCTGGATTGGCTCAGGTGCAGACTCAATTAAAAGCCTTCCAGTCGCTACGTTAGAACCTCCAAAGCCGTTGGCATCATCAGTACCACCAGCACCATCCCGTGGAGGTGGAGCAAGGTCCCTTCGCATCGGAAGCTCCTTACGCGCCCTCTTCGATCCAAAGCCATCCTCAAAGTCCTGCAGGACAGACTTGAGTTCGACGATAGACTTGTGCAGCTCAGGAAAGTCGGTGCCGACGTTGGAGTACACCGAAACGACATTCCACGAGGCCATCATGAGGTTATCGAAGTTAGGCAGAGCGGTCTTGATGACATTATCGAAGAGATCGATCTTGATCTTCTCTGGGATGGTATCGAAGGTGGCCGTCTTTGCATCTTGAGGGATGGTGTCGAGACCGATCCGCTTGCGTTTGTTGGAGGTGTGCTTGTTGACAGCCTCACCAGGTCGGCGCTTCTTGGACGTTGTCACTTTTTGGATGTTAGCCCGTGACAATGAAGGCAGTTTGCAAGATGGTTACCTTGAGATGAAAATACGTTTTGTGCTGACTGGTCGGGGTCGAGTCTAGCAAGTGTCTGTGAAAGTTCTTAGTGAAGTTTGCCTGACATTGCAGACCAACACGAGTAAACAGTGGGCCAGAGGTCCCCAGCGCATTTCAGAGCTCCGATCGGAGACCCCATGATACACCGAAGCCATCGGACTACATCACCCTGCCACAAAGTGACAGTCCAGAATGCCTGACATGCTCAACAGAAATGGAAAAGCAAACAACGTACCTCGCCTGCCAGAAATTGCTCCACCGGCTTCTGAACCGAATGGAAAGCCGCCTGCCTGACCTCGTTGATCTGCTTCATGCGCGCGTAGATAGCCTTGAACTTGGTCTCAAACATGGGCACCATATTCTTCGCAATGAAGACATGAATCGGCACAGAGTCGAGATTGTCTTCATCTTCAGGCAAAGCATCTTCAGTGCGGATCTCGAAGCGGCCATTCTCAACCGTCAGGTAAGCACGGTAGATACCGTTGGGCAGGATGACGTCGCTCTCAAAGTGCACGTTACCGAGATCGAAGCGCGTAGCCGTGTCCTTGAGGGTGGCCATGACGAGCGGTGGGTAGATGGTGCCATTGATGCGCTTGTAGGCGGGCGGCTCGTTGTACGACAGGCCTTCGATGAAGCTGTCGAGATGGTGCTGCTCGTCGAAGCGGAGCTGATCGCGCATGATGAGCGCGCGCTTCTGCGGCTTGTTGAGGCTGTTGAGAGTCGGGGCATCATTGATGTCCATGATGGCGACAGCGTACTTTTGACGCGAGGGTTACCGTGTGTTGAATGTCCTGGCTGTCGACAATCCGATATCGAAGGTGGGGTGACAACGTTTGAGGGGTGTGTAGTCTTCAGCGTGGGAAAACGTGCTCGAATTGGACTGAAAACTCGTTAGTGCGGATACGGCCGCGATCGGAAGCGTAAGTGAATGTGAAAAAAGCGGAGGCCTACCGGCTCGGCTTCCGGTGCTGTGACGGGCAGGTTGTGGTACTCTGAAGATTTACAGGCTTTGCTGGTTACCAGTATATAGCTTCACGACGAAAGAGCCGAGACAAATGGAAGCCGCAATTGACTTGAGTGATGTGGTGGAAGAAGGGTGGGAGCAAGGAGAGAAGAGGACGAAATATATAGGCGCATAGGCAGCAGAGGCGAAAGAGTGCTCTCTTACCTGAAGGCCGCCGATAGCGCATGCCTGAGTCCAGGTAAAGGCGAACACAGACCGCTCCGAAAATGCGTTCCCCATTTTGCAGTCCTCCCGCATACCGACCGCTTGTTGGGATTCGCTGCGGATATTACAAATGATGTGATGATGATGATACATATGAGTATGCGCAGACTATGATCAACTCAACACTCCATGGCATAATGAAGAGGGAAGCCGTTACGTTGCACCAAAGTGGAACACGCTTCGACTTTGAACAGAGATTGACGTACTCGCAAAATTTCAATAGCGGTGCGAATTTTGATGAATAAGAGTGGCAGCTTGAAAATTGATATTCCCACAATTTTGAGGCGGAAAATGAAATACGACAAGGGGACAATCAGAATTGCAAGCATCACCGACTGACGTAATACAAGGGTTATGAGTATAGACATGGCATTAGGGGGACAGGGGTGGGTTCGATCAGCAATGAATATGTGGGCTTACTGCTTCGAACGCCGCTCTCTACTCATACACGCTCAAGAAGTCTAAATGATCCATCCGTGCAAGTCGGCTTTACAAGTACAGACCCTCCGGCTCGCCCTCGCTCTTCGTTTTCAGCACACGCTCTCTCGCTGCACGGAAATCCTCCATGTTCACCCTCATCCTTCGCTCACGGAGAGCTAGAAGACCGGCCTCAGAGCAGATGGCCTTGATGTCGGCACCAGAGAGGTCATCTTTCTGATTGATGAACTCGTCGAGGTCGACATCCTCGTTGAGGGACATCTTGGACGTATGCAGGGTGAAGATCTTCTTCTTGGTAGATTCTGTGCATTGTTAGTGGCGTGTCAATGAAGGTCACGATGTAGACTCACGATCGGGGTTCTCGAAGAGGATCTTTCGGTCAATACGACCCGGACGAATCAGGGCAGGGTCGAGCGTCTCGATCTTGTTGGTGGCCATGATGACCTTGACATCGCCACGGTCATCGAATCCATCCAGCTGGTTCAGCAGCTCCAACATGGTTCGCTGAATTTCGCGCTCGCCGCCAGATGTCGACTCGTATCGCTTGGTACCGATGGCGTCGATCTCGTCGATGAAGACGATGGAGGGCGCGTTCTCGGCGGCGGTTTGAAACAGCTGCCGTACGAGCCTGGGGCCGTCTCCGAGGTACTTTTGGATCAGCTCACTACCCACGATGCGCAGGAACGTTGCGCTGGTCTGGTTCGCGACAGCCTTTGCCAACAATGTTTTTCCTGTTCCTGGGGCACCGTAGAGAATGACACCCTTCGGCGGCTTGATGCCCATCTCCTCGTACAACTCCGGATGCAGCAGTGGGAGCTCGACTGCCTCCCGGACTTCCTGAATCTGCTGCTCCAGACCACCGATATCCGCATACGACTCCGTGGGCGCCTTGTCCAGCTTCATGACTGAGACCAGTGGATCTGCATCGTCTGTGAGCACTCCGACGACCGACACCGACTTATGGTGCAGCAGTATGCTCGCGCCCGGCTCGAGCAGGTCCTTGTCGACGAAAGACATGATAGAGACGTAGTACTCGGGGCCGGTGGCGGACGAGACGATGGCGTGGTCGTCGTCGATGAGCTCCTCGAGGTTGCCCACGCCCATGGGGCTGCCGCGCATGTCGTCGACCCGCGACCGCTCATCCGCATTCCGGTCAGCAGCATCCTCTCCGCCGCTGACGACGGGCGCGTTGCCCTCCTTGACGGCCCGTGCCTTGCGCAGGCGCTCCTGGTTCTCGACGTACTCCTCCTCGAGCAACAGGTGGTCGTGGATGCGCTGCATGCGGAGGTACCTCAGCTTGCATCGCGCCGTCGGGTAGACGATGGGGAGCTTTGCGGCGGCGCTGGGGCCGGCCTGCCTCTTCTTCTTGCGGCCGATGCGGGTGGTGGGCTGTGGCGGAGGCTCGTACTTTGGCTTCTCTTTCTGCGCCAGTTAGCACTGGACATCAGCATTGTCGAGGTTAGTCGTACCTTGTCCTTCTTGCTCTTGTCGTCACCTGGAGGTCCGCCGCCGCCGGCGCTCGACTGCTGGTTGCCCTATCTGGCATCAGTATGTTTCCGCACGCCTTCCGAAGGGGTAAACTCACCATGACACGCTGCTAGTGTGGGGTCTTCAGATTCGAACAAGGTATAGGTGGGCTGGATGTGGGCGTGAAGGTGCACTCAACGGTGGAGCGGTGATGCGGGTGCGGGTCGGGTCGGCGTGTTTGTGGTGTTGATGATGGGCGCAACGACGGGATTCCGAGAGCTTCGCTTATGTAAGGGCGCGTGTGGCGTCACTGCTGCTTCAAGCCGCAGCTGCCTCGAAGCTCCGCGCTTCGCTGTCCGCCGCCTCACCAATCCGCTTCACCAAAGAGCGACAGACACGTCAAGGCCTCGACCGATAGACTACTTTCACCGTGTCCAGTTCATATCTCCCTAACTTCTTCATAATCTCTTCTGTACAATCAGTGAATTGATAGTCGTGCCTGGCCCCGCTACTGCACCGAGCTCCCCACGCGGGCCACGGTACTCTTGAGACCCTGATACTGATTCCCTTCTGCGATAACTCCGACTCGGTCTTGTAGGTGATTGTCTATCAAACACGGCCGTCTGCAGCATCCTCTCCGCGCCCGAGTGACTCAAGCCCCGCAGCGTTTGACGCCTTCCAGCCTCAAGCCTCAGGCTGACCAGAGCGCTAGACAGTTACCGACTTGTTGCCTACTTGTACAACAGCACGGCCTCTTCTTCGCTCCAACACCTCTCCTCGCCTCATCACACTCACGTGGACCTCTCGCCATGGCCTCGTCCAATAGAACTAGGCGTATCGCCAAAGAGATTGCCGACATCGCAAACGACCAGCACTCCAAGATCATCGTCGAGCCCGCAGGAAACGGCGATGACCTCACACATCTCCGAGGCCAGTTCTTCGGCCCGCCAGACACGCCCTACGAGGGCGGCACCTTCCATGTCGACATCAAGATCCCCAGCGAGTACCCCTTTCGGCCACCGGTCATGCGCTTCGAGACCAAGATGTGGCATCCCAACGTCAGCTCTCAGACCGTGGGTATTCCCTAATTTGCAAACACGTCCATACTCTAACTTCACAGGGCGCCATCTGCTTAGACACGCTATCCTCCCAATGGTCTCCCGTCTTGACCATCAAGTCCGCCCTCATCTCCCTCCAATCCCTCCTCAGCACACCCGAGCCCAAGGACCCACAAGACGCCGAGGTCGCCGGCATGCTGATACGGAATCCCAAGGAGTTCGAGTACAAGGCGCGGGAGTGGTCGGTCAAGTACGCCGGCGCGCCCAAGAAGGAGATTGCCGAGGGCAGCGGCGGAGCCACGGCTGAGTCGATTAAGAAGAAGCACCAGCAGGCCAAGCAGAATGAAGAGAAGGTCAAGATGGCTGCGTATGTACTTCGTTCGAGTTGGAGATGCATTGTTAACACCCCCATAGATACAAGGGCTACAATAAGCAACTCGTCGACCGGTTCGTCGCTATGGGCTTCGACGTAGAAGCCGTGGTCGCTTCGTTCGAGTACGTCGGCATCGATCGCATGGGCGGCGAGGACTACGAGCTGGAAGAGGCATATATGGGAGATGTCACTGCCCGTCTGTTCGGGGAGGCATAGTTCCCACTTCAAGATTGCATTTCTTACTGCGGCTCATATACCACTCCCGGGCCATCGACATATAACACGAGACATGATATGATGGGAAGATCACCACACCGGCGTTAGTCATTCTCCTATTTATCATCATTGGCGAAGGCGTCGGGTTTGTTGGATTCGGCGTGCGGCCACGTCATTGGAGTATGGATTAGGACACTCTATATGAGGTCTACTACATTATCTTTTTTGAATCCAGCTTTCTAGAGTATTTCCTCCTTCTCCCTGTCTTCAAAGTTCCCGTTGTCCCATCCTCCCTTCATTTCATAACCCATAAGAAGTGCATATCTAAGCAATCGCACTCGTAACCTCGACAACCGCCTCGCCCGAACGCGTCCGTCCAACACTATCCGAAATCTTCAACTCAAGCGATCCCTCGCCGAATACAGTTTGTGCCGTAGGCAACTCGATGTTCTGCTGCAACTTGATGGCTACTCACACATTAGCCCTGCAGCTTCAAACCCCTTTCAAATTTTACTTACTCTGCCCATCGTACTCGAACTTAAATGCCTCGTTATCGCACCCCTTTGTCGCAGCCGGCGTGTTACCCGGGTTGTACTCTTCCGTGCAGGTCGACACGATGCCTGCGGGGTACGCCGAGGACGTGTAGTTCGCGGTGACTTTCTGCGAGGAGAAGCCGTTTGCGTAGGCGGAGGAGGAGATGGCGACGGCCCAGGAGCCGTCTTGGGCGCGGGGGAGGACGGAGGCGGAGCTCATGGCTGCGAGGGCGAGGATGAGAGGGGAAAGCATTTTGGAGGTTGGTTTGGTGGTGGTAGTTGTTATTGTGTGGTGGTGTTGGTGGAGTTGGAGTTGAGATGATGATCCGAATCAATCTAAATAATAGAGAAGTATATATACTCAATTCTACCCTACTTGTTAACCACCCAACGTCACAGTCTCCACCCCATCTCGTGTCCGCCCTGACGATCGCCTCGTACCTTGCGGAGCTTTTAGTCACCGCGTATCGTTGCTGCTATTTACGAGCGCGAGCTAGGTAGGGTGACATTATGTTTGGGATCGGCGCGTGGGTGTAGGGCCGAATATGCAGGGTTGAGGACCTCGGCACGGCGACGTTGGAAATGCTTGTACTATAGTCGGACACGATTCAGATCTTGCTCACTTTGCAAATTTCATGCTTGCTGCTTCGCTGTCCATCGACCCAGGTAGACACTAAACCGTCTTCAGCGTCCGATGCCCATGTTTCGGGAAAACAACGCAATGCAACGAGATTGTATACGAGTCTCTCCACATTCTCCACTCCGGTATGGACGGTCAATCTCGATGCATACCGCTGGGCTGTTCGGCGCGTTAGGGTAGATGGCGAAAGACGGGTAATTGCTCCGGCTTGGGGTGGCCGATGGCGTGGCGAGTGCGGACGGGTGTGGCTAATTGGGGAACGGGTGATGCCGCGCCGGAACACGAGAACACGTGATGGTTTTCGAAAAACGTCGTGTGCCCTGCA
The DNA here is from genome assembly GCA_010093685.1 of Ophiobolus disseminans. Lineage (NCBI taxonomy): Eukaryota > Fungi > Ascomycota > Dothideomycetes > Pleosporales > Phaeosphaeriaceae > Ophiobolus > Ophiobolus disseminans. Next base: position 512,422 of record MU006231.1, read on the forward strand.
TGAACAGCGATTCCAAGTCTCTGCTAACTTGACAATAGAGCCTTGAGTATTGACAGGTTTTGATATGGTGGGATATGAGTTGTTGCAAGACGTCGTGTCAACAAGGTCGTTGGTGGTGGAAGAGCGACTTCTGGTCATGGCTTCCTGGTATCCCCCTCTCGCCCTCATTTCCAAATGGCCCCTGTGCTCTTTGTCAGTTCTTCGAACAAGAACATTTCTCTCAGCCTTGTATCATCCAGGAGCTGAAAGTTCTTGATTCTCTTCAAGGAGAATTGGTGACGGAGCCCGGTCGCTGTTGCCTACCTTGGTGGTGAGACGAGGCTGAGGTTGCCCCTCGTTGAGCTCTTTAGAATCGTGTTTCCTGGAAGCTCTGCTCACCATGCCACCGATCTCAACATGGAGCGCGATGTGACATCGCCTGGGAAGGACCTCCAAACTCAAAATTTCAGGAAGCAAGACTCAACTTTCTCTAACGTACCAAGCGCTCCGCCTTGCGCAATATGTGAAGACTATCTGAAAATTGTGATCAGCCACCTAGACTCGAAAATAGCCACACCATATTTCGGGAGAACCTTAGGGGTTATCTCTGATTTCTATTTGCTACTGGCAGCTGCAGAGGCTGGCTGACCAGGTTGCCAACTCATGATTGGAATTCATAGGGCAATTTGCGACACCAGTTTGGACCCAGAGGTGGTTGGAATGAATATACTCGAGACTCTTATTCGAATATTGCCGAGTTTCACCAATCTCACCCATGGGGTTGATGAATGGTTCCTCCGTTTGAACGGAGGCCGAGCCCAAGCACTTGGGGAGGGCATCGAGGTGCTAGTGAAATACTCAGGCCTTGACAAGAGCATGAAGTTTGACGAAACACGTATGTATAGTCAGTTACCTAGTATTAAATGCCACTTATCGTCTCCAGTCTCCTCATCCGAATTCTCTGTTTCTGGCTACACTGGCTCTGACGAGGCCGTATACCGAGCTCAATCATGGCTCAAGACATGCTTAGAGGGTCAGTTCACCTGTGGCCCAAAATTGGGAATCAGTCTGCCCACGAGAATTCTATGGATTAGAGGCCCTGAGGATGTTTTCCTCTATGAACCCGTCAATATCGAGGATGGCGAATATGCTTGTCTGAGCCACTGCTGGGGTGGCCAATCCTTGATCCAAACCACAACCTCCACAATCCACCAATACAAAGTTGCCATTCCTTGGGCAGAGTTTCCACGAACGTTTCGAGAAGCGGTCTCATTTACCTACCGCCTAGGTATTAAGTTCTTATGGATCGACAGTCTCTGCATCATACAAGACTCTGCTGAAGATTAGAGACATGAGAGCTCTAGGATAGCACAGGTATACAAAGGATCATACCTTACGCTTGCTGCCTCAGTTGCACCCAATGCCTCGTCAGGTCTGTTCCGAAAGGCCCGGCCACGATCGGTATTCCGCATCTTGTCACACAGGAGAGAAAGTGGTCAATGATACAACGTCCAATGGCGTTCACCACTAGACCACCAAATCTTCTCTATCGATCAGCGTAGTGTCCTCATGGAGCGCGCTTGGGCTCTTCAAGAAAGAATACTTTCACTACGTATCCTTCATTTCATGAATGAAGAGCTTTGGTTCGAGTGCTACCAAGGTTTTGCGTGCGAGTGCTCGTACATGGGATTCGATCGCAGTTTCCAGGACCAGACGCCGTATCACTTCCTCGGACAAGTAAGAGTGAAGCCAGTACTCGACGAGTTCTTGGGGGAGTCTCATGATCCACCAATTCCCATGGCGCATTGGCGACAGCTAGTAGAAGAGTACTCCGCACGGGTGAAGAACTTGACCCACCCAGGCGACGCGTTCCCGGCTTTGCAAGGTCTCGCTAAAACTATGTCTCTATCTATGGGCACATACCTGGCGGGCCACTGGGAGACGAGCTCGGCTCAAAGTCTGCTCTGGAGGGTTGCTGAAGTAACAACCAAACCTCGACCCGTCGAATGGCGTGCTCCCAGTTGGTCATGGGCATCGGTGGATCAGCCGATATCATGGCAGTTCCTGGACGCCAAAATTTGCTTTACAGTTGTGAAATCAGCTACTGTGCCCAGGTGCTTTGATCCTACTGAACAGCTCCTGTCAGGAGCAATCGTCGCAAGGGGGCAGTGTCTGAAAGCCACAATCGTATACGTCAACCAGCATGACGGTAGCCCAAGACCTTCCGTCATATTCGAGTTCCACAAGGAGTGTCTAGACACTTGTCAGCCCGTAGGGTCCGAGGGCTATGCCCGAGGCTCCTCTTCATCTGATCTCAGCTTGCCCACGCGCTAGTCCTACAAAGGCTTAGCACGCGACCTCACCTAGATAGATTTCTCTCCCCTCAGTAGCACAATCTTCACGATTCTCCTACCTCATGTTCTTTCACCCAGTGATCCCTATGCGCCACTGACAACACTACTGCTCCTCCAGACGATCAGCACATCTTGTGGGACTACCGTTTTGAACAGTATGGTTTACATGGTGTTCCTGACAGCACGCCTGTCCTTGCCATGAAACAGGGAGAGAAAGAATAATCAAGGGGTCCACAACGAATCTGGATGATCTTGAGAGAAACGGGAAAAGATTCTTATGAGCGCATGGGACTTCTCAAGCCGGATATCTGGCGTCCATCACCACTAGGCGACATACTGGATGACCTTCATCGAAAGGATCCCGAGGAAATGGAAGTAACGATCGTCTGATAATCATCACAGTCATATTACCTGAGTAGTAAAAATACAACGAGTCATAGGAGTTTGTTTCCATTCACTACACTGCAAATTGCTTCCTCTTCCCACAACTATCAGGGCTTGAGAAACATTGGGCAGCGGTCGGAATAGTTGACCCGGACCGTACCTCGAATAAGAGGTGCTCGGCGTCCTTGCAGTGTTTCCCTTCGTTAAAACAATCTAGACATACCTCGAAATCACCTCCGCCGCAACGAAAGCATTGATATATTAGGGAGTCAATTTGTCGGAGACAAATGTCGCAATGGCCACATTCGACTTGGCACGCTCGCATGCTGGCTTTATTGTACGGCTGGGGGTTCGCGATCAGCGTAGCTTCGGTTTCTTCGTTCTTGCGGCTAGGAGGGAACTTCGCAAGAACATCGAGGCAAGAGAGGCGGCCAGGGAGTAACGCACAGCAGGCATCCACAACCTCTTGATACCAAGCTGGAATCGTTTGTGGGAGTCGTGGTAGCGGATCAGGGCCGAACCAAAACCCACAGTCCCACGCCTTGGGCGCACTGTAGAAATCTGCTTTCAGTTTAAGCGGGGTCTTGTCATCGGAAGCCCAACCAGTAGCCAGCATCCATAAAATCTGCCCACATTGATAAACATCGTAAGCTGGAGTGACTGTCCCTTCTTCCGTCTGGGTTCGACCCTCATCACTGCTCTGTGCAAGATATCGAAATTCGGGTGGATAGAAAGGAGAGCAAGTCGGCCCAATATCGACCCTGGATTCGAATCGTGAGAGATGGATATGATTGAAAGCGTCCACCAAGATGGGTGGACGCTGGTACCTCAACGTTCCCACCACATCTCCCTGAGCATGCACGACACTAATCTTTTGGAGTAGTTGCCTCGACCACTGCTCCACCATTCGCCACGAACATGGTAAAGACCGGTTGCTTGCGCGATGTAGTAAGAATTGGCATGCAGTTTCAGGCCACTTAACAAGATAGCTTTTGATGTGATTTGACGCTGCCTCCACAGTTACACCGACAAGGTCGGGAAATCCTCGTTTGCCTCGAAGACGATATAGTAGTCGGATCGTGTTGAAAAAGTTCGGCTCCGGTGGTCGATGCATCGACATGACCTCCTCAACCATTTGCCCGTCAATTGAGACAGAAAAACGGTCGGGTGAATTCGTACAAAAAAGACGGGCGACCCGTCTTTCGTCGACGATTGGGCAGCCCATGTGATACAAAGCGGCCAAGGCAACTTGCTCAGCACGCTCCGCGAGTCTCATGCGTGTGTGTTGTTCTGTAGATACCATCGTTACTCTTGCTACAGTCAGATCTCGTTGACCATTGGTCGGTACCCGAAATTGAACGTGTGACGCTTCTTTCACCGCTCCAAGCGTATCTAGTCCTTGCCTGATTCGCATGAGCATTGATCGTGGGACACATGACGGTGACAAGGCATTTGGCCTCGGGTCATGGCACTGGGAGATTTTCGTAAATTTACAGTCATCCGATGATCGTGGTACCTCCAGTGTCACGCTGAGCACCTTCCAGTTTCGGCAATTTTGGAAATAAAGTAGACGGTAAAAGTTTGTGTGTGACTGTGTTGTAGATATCTTCTCATAATGTCCAAATACAAGGATATCGGGCATCTGAGATTTACTTGTGTAGCTTTCCGGAAAGAAGGTACGTGATGATTCGAGCATGCCGATGGGCTGGGAAGCGGGTAATCGATGAACTGGCCAACCTGAATTGATGGGCGAAAGGTCCGTGCAGACCTCGGAATTGGAAGCAAACCCTGAGTGGTAGGCCGGCTTGATTAAGGGGCGACCTGCTCTTGCCCCAACAGAATGACTGAACGAATCTTTGGCTACGATGTAACCACGATGACCGAAGCCCATGTCCAACTCGGCTCCCTTACTCTCAACCCTTCCATGATGTCAGACTAGGTACTATGGCCATGTATAAAACACCAAATTACTCACAAGCTCTCCGCGCTGGCGACTGTCTGAAGGTCATCTTTCAATTTCCGGAGAGACGACTCCAGCCCTCTAATTTTGTCAATGTGCAAGACCAGGGCTAGTCTAGTGGGCATGATGAATTCCCTATAGTAGCAGGAGATTTTGCTTTTCGAGATCTCGTCCAGTCGTCGGACGATGTCTTGGAAAGCAAGATCTACATCGTTGATCCTTTCAAGTGGCGAAAATAGCGTTCGACTTTTGATGTCGGCGAGTAAACTCCGGAATCTTTTGACATCATCCTGTGATGTCAACTGTTAGCCTTGCTACACAATTATGCAGGCAGGAAGTTCTTAGGAACATACTTGTAGTGAATTGAAGTCTCGCTTAACATCGGACAGAAACCATCTGATGATTGTGGGGCCCTTGGTGATTGCGAACAAGATCAACCGTAGGATTGTGATAACACTCGCCGCTAATCCAACATGATCCATTGTAAGAAGTGTAGGATGGCAAGGTCAGGCACTAAACGACTGGGCCCCTGCGATATAAGTGGAACCGTTGTCCATCGAGTGGCTTTCAGCTCGGGGCAAAGTTTAAGGTTGAAGTGGAAGCAATCTTGTCGTTTTCGTGGGAACGAGGCAACAGGGCGTTTATGGCCAGGCTGAGACGATCGCCAACGCCCGCATTGCGACACCGAGCTCATGGTGTAAAACATGGCGTCCAATGATCCATGGATCGAAGCGGAGACGGGCGTAATTTGGTAGAAGTCGCAGTCAGCAGCCTGCTGCGGTGCTTCCGCGTGGGGGATGAAGGCCTCTCGGCATGGCGAACGATCCGACCTGCAGCTGTACGCGCATTGCCAAGAGCTCGAGATGCGCTTCGACAATTAGTCCGGTTCTTGTTAGCTCTTGTGACTCTAGAAGGCAAAAAGGAACGTTAGTCATTCGTGGGTGGATGCATGCAAAAGTCCGGTGAAGTTGGACGCTTGTGCAGGGCAAGCACAGATCTAGCGCCGTAACAACCACACTCTCATTGGTGGCCACACATTGCCTGAACATTGTCGTGTCTGCCTTGAGCGTATGTGCTCATTCAAAATCATATCTTGAATTTGTCTCGTCTGAAGGAGCGACATGTCAGATTCGGGCAATCTTTTGGAGCCCATTGACGTCATCATGCATACAGACTCGGTGCATTCAGCACACAACCAGACCTCAGCAAAACGACTTCTGATTTACCCTTCAAATCATAATATTTGAAGTGAATAGTACGTGACTGAGATCTGAAGGAGGAAGCTGAACCGATTTACGGGCTCCATATGGACCGCGTGTCCAAAACACGCCCGACAAACAAGGGAAAGGAGTGTGTGGAAAGAGTTGCTGACTTTGTGGAATAGGTGGTAGAATTAATATGTTGAATACGCAGATTTATCCGAGCATCATGGGTGTAATACATGATGCTAGTCATTGTCGGGTTTGATAGCCTGGATGATAAACGCTCTGCTTGGGGTTCACAGGAAAGGTCCAGTAGGTCCAACATTAGAGAGCTGCATGCTTCTACACGAGTTCCACATAGCCCAAACCGATAGACACATGGAAGATGATACAGATATCTCTTAGAATGGGTCGGAAATTTAATGTTCCTTGCAGTCGAAGTCTTGGCACTACCGTCATGCAATGTTGCGGCTGCCCCTCCCAGTATGCATGCGCAAAGTTCTTCAATGTGTATGTACAGTGGCTCCGAACCTTGGTGATTTGGAGCCTCGTCGTATCTTCCGGCTCAGTACCGCTCAATGCTCCCACGGGTGCTTCCAGCCAAGCAGCGCTGGACCATCCTTCTTCGCACGGTACATCAACTGCATGAGTCAGCAAGACAGTTGCTCCTGGTCGCGTCTCAACGTACAAAAAACCACATGGACGCGCCGAGGCCGGTTGCCATGAATCTGTAGAAGGGTCGGACGGGGTGGATGTGGATGGGGTGGTTCGGAAGGGGAGCGTATTTGGGCGGGCCCATGAGGGCTCTTGAGGGCTGCATTGTGGGTATCGAGCCTGTACAGCAATTAGCGACGCACAATAGCCAATATCTCCATGCGACACTACATACCTGCTATGTGGTGTGGGCAATGGCTCGTGGTGCCTTCTGTCGACGAGGTGAGGTTAAGGTCGATCAGAGGTGCACTAGCGGATGCGCCAAGGATCTGGCAACAACCGTTGATCGCGCTCGTGTCTCCTTCACTCGCGACCGACGGCTGCTATTATGACGATCGCACAATAGCAGGCCTCGACCACTCCGTCCCATGGCATCACCCGCCATCGCGACGCTCATCAATCTGCTACACCACTCGTCCATGCTTGACGATTGTCGCATTCCACTCCACTGTCCGCCGCGGACGCCCTAGCACAATCTCCGGACAGCGCGACCTCACCCTTTATTCCCTCGAGGACCCGGACGCGCCGCCAACATGGCGAACCCGTCGACTGCAACGCCGCAGAAAGGCATGCAGCACAAGTTCAAGGGGTGCTCTAAGATTGGTGATTACGAGATGATGCAGAAGCTCGGCGAGGGAACATTCGGAGAAGTGCACAAAGCGCGCCATAAAGTGACTGGTAGCATCTATGCCCTCAAGAAGATTCTGATGCACAACGAAAAGGACGGCTTCCCCATTACGTCACTGCGCGAGATCAAGCTGCTGAAGATGCTCTCCCACGACAATGTCCTAAGACTCGAGGAGATGGCAGTGGAACGGCCAAAAGCCGAGGGCAGGAAACGCGCGATACTGTACATGGTCACTCCGTACATGGACCACGATCTCTCCGGGCTCCTCGACAACCCGGAAGTCAAGTTCCAGGAAGCGCAGATCAAGTGCTACATGCTACAACTGTTCAAAGGCCTCCGATACCTCCACGACAACCACATCCTGCACCGAGACATGAAGGCAGCCAACCTGCTTATCAACAACCGCGGGCGCCTCCAAATAGCCGATTTCGGTCTCGCACGCCACTACGACGAACCCGTACCACAACGAGGCAAGGGCAATGGCGAAGCACGAAGGGACTATACTACGTTGGTTGTAACCAGGTGGTACCGGCCTCCGGAACTGCTCCTCCAGCTCAGGAAATACACACCAGCCATCGACATGTGGGGCGCAGGCTGCGTGTTCGGCGAGATGTTCAAGCGCAAGCCCATTCTTGCAGGTCAGAGCGATATCAATCAGGCGCAGATCATATTCGAACTTGTTGGGTCGCCCAATGATCAAAACATGCCTGGGTGGAACGAGCTGCCCGGAGCTGAGTCCGTACGCCAGTTTGGATCGTATCCAGGAAGCATAGCCGCGAGATTCCGCGAGTTGTCCCCCACTGGCCTCTCGCTGATTAAGGACTTGATGCGTTTGGACTGGCGGAAGAGAATCAACGCCATCGACGCCATAGACCACCCCTACTTCCGGGAGAACCCCAAACCGATGCGCGAAGAAGACATCCCACACTTTGCAGACTCGCACGAACTTGATCGCAGGAACGCGCGAGGCCAGAAGCAAGCACTGCCTCCGGCTCCCCAAGGTGGCACTGTTGGTGGCGGACCCAACGGCGAATGGACCGGCTCAGGCCCACCACCAAACGCATGGCAGAACGGCGACCGAAGGTATGCGATGCAAGACCGAGGACCACCCGGTGTCGACCGAGGACCTCGAGGTGGGTATGATCGACGGCAGCCTCAATACGATCACAGAGGACCTCCACCGCCACCACCAGGAGAGCGGGGACCAACCTGGGGCAACGCAGCCGGCGCACGAAACGCCAACCTGCCGCCACGGCCGAATGACGGTCCTACCCCACATACAAATGCACCTCGTTACGGTGGGGATGGAGGTGACCGCCGTCGTGGAGCTGGTGGCCCTCCTCCCGGCGATGTGTATATCCCAAGCTACACCGAGGGCCCAAGACGATCACGTGAACCCGATGACAGACAACGACGAGGATCTCGAGACTCTGGCAATTCTCGAGAGGGGCACCACGAGGACAGGCCGGATAGGAACAGAGCTTATCGCGACCGAGATCGAGAGCGACCGGGTGAGTCGAGAAACTTTGGCCGCGATAGGAGAGACGGCAGAACGCGCTCAAGGAGCCCCGAGCGGCGAGATAGGAACCGTGACACTCGGAGCGATGACATCTATCGGCGGCGCTAGATGCGCACCAGCGCTCTTGTGAGCTCTGAGCAGACGTCACATTGAGGAGATTGGCGAACACGGATTGTGCTAGGTGTTCCCGGCGTTGCACGAACACAGTCAACGGACATTGCATACCTTAGATACGGCGTTGGCAGATTCTACAGCATTTCACGGCGTCCCTTCCTACTTGGCAGCACTCTTGCTAGCTTATTGATACCAAAGTAGTGTAGCAAATTGATTACATGATTCAATCCGTTGACAGCATGCTGTGACTGACTACCCGCTCCGTCAACCTCAACGAACAGTCGGCCGGAGCCGCTAAATTCAGTGACTGGTACTCGAACGACGGTACGCCAGCACCAAGGACGGAACGCTGCGCTGTCAGGTGTCAAAGGATGTCGTGAGACGTGGTCGAGCTAGACAGGTCGTGACTATTGTGACCAAGGAGCATCTCCAGTGGATGGGAAGCGAGTGTGCATGCGACATGGGGCTTCCCGTTCCGCAGCGAAATTTCTTTTGCCGAGTTAAAGTGGTTCTAGCTCCTGGTCGGAACAATTGCGACGTCCCGAATCTCGGAACCATTGTTATTTGACTCAGGCCAGGCCCCGCCAACGAATTCCTCCAAACCACTCTTCACGAAGACGTACGCATACTTCACTTGTATTCAAATACCTCCGAAATATCATCTACAAAGATCTAGATTGTCTCCTATACCACACATAGCTAACAAACCCACTTCGCTTGCTGAGAAAGAAGAAGACGCGAAAATGTCGACCACACTCAACGGGTACAAGCACAGCTCGGAGCGGATAGCTCACCACACGGAAGAAAAGCACCTGCCCGGAGGCTGGGTCGTGCTCAAGTTTGGTGGTACCAGCGTGGGGAAGTTTGCGGAGAATATAGCGGGCGTGGTCAGGTACGCCTTTCTCATGCGACATGGGACGACGGAACAGCCACCACGACCGAATGACTCGCTAACTTTGTTCGAATAGAGCTGGCCTCAAAACTAATCGCGCCGCCATCGTCTGCTCCGCCCGCAGTAACAATACCAAGCTCGAGGGAACTACGAACCGCCTCCTCCGCGCTGCTCGAGCTGCCGAACAGCCCGCCAACCGCGGCTATGACGAGATAGTCGAAGCCATCCGTACCGACCACATCCAGGCTGGGAAGGATACCATTCGTAATGCGGAGATTCTGGCTGCATACACGGAAGACGTCAATGCCGAGTGCGAGAGCTTGACCAAGATTCTCGAGTCGGCGCAACACTTGGAGGAGGTTACGAACCGCGCCGAAGACAAGATCGTGAGCAAGGGCGAGAAGCTGAGCTGTCGCTATATGGCTGCGCTGTTGAACGACCGTGGTACACCGGCGCAATTCGTCGATCTGTCTGATGTCATCAAGTTTGCCGCGCCGACCAAGGGGCTGAACGAGAAGTTCTACAAGGACCTGGCCGAGGCGCTGGCCAAGGAGGTCGAGGCGTGCGGCGACAAGGTACCCGTCATCACGGGATACTTTGGCAACGTGCCCGGAGGTATCTTGAGCTCCATTGGCCGTGGCTACACGGATTTGTGTGCTGCGCTGGTAGCTGTCGGTCTCAAGGCGAAGGAGCTGCAGGTCTGGAAAGAAGTGGATGGCATCTTCACGGCCGACCCTCGCAAAGTCCCTACCGCCGCTCTACTCCCTTCCGTCACGCCGTCCGAGGCCGCCGAGTTGACTTTTTACGGCTCCGAAGTCATTCACCCCTTTACTATGGAGCAGGTCATCCGCGCGCGCATACCCATCCGCATCAAGAATGTCATGAACCCGCGCAACGCCGGTACCATCATCTTCCCCGACAATATCAACGAGGTCGATGATCGTGCGCCTCTCAGGGATGCCAAGCTGTTCCGTACTCGCTCATCGAGCCTCCTGACGACCCTCCAAGGCCCGAAGCGCCCGACCGCGGTCACCATCAAGCACAATATTGTCGTGCTCAACGTGCACAGCAACAAGCGCACCCGCGCCCATGGCTTCCTCATGAACATCTTCAGCATTCTGGACCGCTGGCACCTGTCCGTCGATCTCATCTCCTCGTCCGAGGTGCACGTGTCCATGGCCCTTCACTCCGAGTCCGCCCTCCTTAGTGGTGGCGGCGAGGATGAGTACAGGATTCAGGACAAGGATCTCCAGGGCGCTGTCAATGACCTTGGCCAGTTGGGCACCATTGATATTGTACCCGACATGGCCATTGTCAGCTTGGTGGGTAAGCAGTTGAAGAACATGATTGGCATCAGTGGCAAGTTCTTCAGTGTGTTGGGGCAGAACAACATCAATATTGAGATGATATCGCAAGGTACGTAGCCTACTGACGGGAACACTTCACCTCACCCCTTCACGAGAACATGCTGGGGATATACAGGCTTCGTCATAGCACTTTCAATCGACGTGCACTGGCTAATTGCGGATATACAGGTGCCAGCGAGATCAACATCTCTTGCGTGATTGAGGAACGCGAGGCCGATCGAGCTCTGAACGTCGTGCATACTAATCTCTTCACTTTCTTAGACTAAGCATTTGCATCTGTGGCGTTTGATACCACCTAGAAAAAATTACATCCCGTCTGTTCGTACTATCTGATTTCGGCCCTAGTTTTCGTGTTTGGGGTGAAAGTGAGGATTGACGTCCGTTTGTCTTCACCGCGCGAAACTGTTCACATGTTGTCATAACAGCGACGAGTTTTCGAAGCACAAAACCCTGAGCACGCGCGCGGCCTCAACACCTGCACCACAACACCAGTCCCAAAGGTACGTGAATCTTCCTCGCAGAAAACCGCTTCGAGTCGCCTGTAGCCGCAGGCGACGTTGCCCTTTCCTTTCCTTTCCTTTCCTTTCCTTTCCTTTCCTTTCCTTTCCATCCCTTCCCTCCCCCCCCCCCAACTTGCAATCGTGAAGACGAACCAACACACCTCCTCCCTCCACGCCAATCTAACCGGAATTGAAGACAGCATGGCTGTCCAAGAGCACCCGCTTGCCGGCGGATTTTCGAAGAGGCACGTCAGCGGGATGCTGAAGCATCTCGCTGACGATGCCGACAAGTCAAAGGCGGTGGAGGTGGCAAAGGCTTACAAGAGGATGTTTGCCGACAAGAAGTGGGAGTCGGTGTTGGCGAACCTGCGGGAGTTCGCGCAAGAAGACCATCTGAAGATGGCAAGCAGGCGGCGGCCAGCACCGCTCCAACCACCAAGGAGACTCGCGGCGAGCGCTTCGGCGCCGCCGGTCATGCTCGACGGGCAGACAGAGATGACGTCGCTGCCACGCCTCAGCGCCGCCGCCAGTCTGCTGTCCGCCAGGGGCGCGCCATCGACGCCTCGAGAGCGCTGGGACGTCCTCTCTCGCGGGCCGGCGATACCACTCACGCCGACGCCTACTGGCAACGCTTTCGCAACTGGCGGCTTCTGGGAGCAACTCACGCCCAAAACACCTCTACCACCTACGCCCGTCACCGCCATCCCTCTTTCCCCACACTCCCCCATCGTACCGCAAGACCTGGAAGCGCGAAATGCTTACGACCATGTCAAGCACGAGGTCGACACGATGGCACGCAACATCTGCGCTAATCGCATGAGCTCGCTTTCAAAGATCACGGATAGCAACGACATCCCCAAGACTCTCATCACAGCGAAGGACCACCTCAAGGGCGCAGCCATCACGTTGCAGTACCGACAAGTTGATTTAAACTCCATCATTGATCGCGATCTACCGAAGAAGCTGCAAGCACTGGCGACGGATGAAGCGAAGATCACAAATCAGTACTCAGTCCGCGATATGCTCGAGCTTCTTGACATCGACACCTGGCTCCAAGTCGACGAACAGACCCTCAACTTCACCACGCTTCTAGACGCACAACGCGAGCTCCTCCAAATGCACTGTCAGCGCCGTAAAACCAGCGTCATCACGCTCCCTGACCGCGCTGTACAGGTTGCATGGGCTGTGCGCATTCTCGAAGACGCTGAACATGCTGCAGAAAACGACAACGACAGCGAGAGTGACCACAGCAGTGAGGACGGCACGGGCTACGAGTACAACAACTTCCTACGTAGCATCAAGCGAGAGGCTACGGGATCCAGCTCGGATCTGAGTTCACTAGCGGACATCACGAGTTTGAGGAGCACGATGAGCATTGGCGACAGCTTGCGGCAGCTGAGCAGGGAACAGTCGTTGGAGAGTCAGCGGTCGAGCACGAGTCCGAAGAAATATGTCTTGCGGTCACGACAGTCGAGCAATTCCAGTCGAGACCCGGCAGCGGAGAGTCGACGTCCAAGCACGAGTCCACAGAAGTACAGTTACTTGGCTTTGAGATCGCAGGAATCCAGCTTCTCGGAGAGTTCCAGTCAAGGCCCTACGATGGAAGACAAGCGCCCAAGCTCGACGTCAAAGATAGCCAATGCATTCACTTCGAGGTCCCGACAGAACAGCATACCCAACGCTCCGAGCTCACGTAAGGACAGCATGCCCAACACCCCGAGTCCAGAGAAAGACGCCACTATACACAGTCGCAAGCCGTCAAACATCATCACTGACATCGAGGAAGAAGAAGACGAGGCCGACCCGCCCCCTCCTTTGAGCCCAGAAGACCGAGCCTGCAGACGCAAAGGCGCAAGCCACGACGAACTCAACCAGTGGGCCGCACAGTTGAAGTTAATGGAACAACAACGCGACGCAAAGAAACTCTCAGGCCACCACAGACCGTCCCAGCAATTGCAGCACCCTGCCCTCCGAACCGAGGACGACGAGCGCAGCCGCGACGCATCGGATGGTAGTTGGAAATGCGCTATAGCAAGCCACCACAAGCGCGAAACGTCACTCTCAACCCGCCGAAGTTCCAGAGATATAAGCCCCCGCACCAAGCTCCGTCTTTCTGCACCCCCCACGCGCCCTATATCCACCGTCTCAACACGCAACAGCCCGCCCTCGCCTGCGCGCCCGTCTTTCGAGTACGACTACATTCTCTCCGCGCCGCCAGCTGCGCCACCTGGATACCGCTACGAAGCTGTGTCTGCGTCGCCACCGGTGGATATCAAGCTGCATGATTCGGTGCGCAGGAAAGAGCATGTGCGCAGTAAGAGTAGTGTCGAGGAGGTGGAGTGGGAGTGGGAGTTGAGGAAGATGGAGGTTACGGAGAGGGCGAGGCAGATGAAGAGGAGGAGCGAGAGGGAGGAGTAAGGGGTGTTGGGTGTTAGTGAAAAGGGAGGAAGGAAGAAGGATGAAGGGAAAAGTTTTGATTTGATTTGATGGGGATGGGATGGTAGCCTAAGGGACTGTTGAGCATGATGGATGCCTTAAGCTTATTGAAGTGCGGTGAGGACAGTCAGGATCGAGTTTTCAGCTTCGTATAATCGATACCTGTAAGAGTACATGAGGATAGTCAGGCTCTACTTTCAACGCCCATGATTTTTCGATCGCAACGAACATATTAACTCCAGAAGTTGATAGCACATGACTGGCCTGAACTTCTAGCTGACGTTATACTCCGCCCTAACACAGCTTCGATGCCTAACGTCCCACCTACAACTAAAAACCCGACTCCCGGATCACATTCTACCCTTACATACTCTATCGGGGGTAATGACACCATCGACGCTACTCACTGCATACTACTTTCGACTCGCAACATGTATACTAAAAACGCCTCCACGCACACGCGTCCATCAGCAAGCCGCCGCGTATTGCCCCCTTCAGCCATCATCCTTGGCGCTGCGGAATATAGATGCCTGAATTAGGCAACATGCATACCCATCACTTGCGTGCCTCACCAATACTCCGAAAACCCATACTCTACCTTAAAACATTTTCTTGTTGCTATTAAGATATTCTAATAGCTCCGTTCTAGACCCGTATGCTCGTTCAAACCTGCAACAATGCCAACCATCGAATTCGGCCTCATGCTCGCAAAGCCAAACCATGCCGTCATGGACACGACATCGCCTGAGGGCCATATCCTTCAACAAGCCTGGTCTGCGGTTACACGGTACCCAACAGGTCCGCATTGGAGCTACGGCGGCGTGGAGCCCGGGGATGCGAGCGCGCTGTGGGGCTTCTTTGCATTTGATGGAGTGGCGCATCATGAGAAGTTTGCGAGGATGTAAGTGCGAATCATTCCAGCTGGAGTGGAACCTTGGCTTGATGAATGATTGGGCTGATGTGAGACTGCAGGCATGGCGCGGAGGCTGTCAAAAACCTTCCCACGATTTTAAATAGGCAGGAATTCCAGAAACACGTCACTCTCGAAGCGGATTTACGGCCTGTGCTACAAGCCCCAGTCACAGAAATCTTGCTGGCGTATTTCCCATCTTCCACCTCTGAGGCTGAGAAAGCGGCTATATCCGCTCAAGCGGAACATATCATCGAGGCCGGACTGAGGACGTGCGCAGATGCAAGAGACGCGTGCTGCGGATGGAGCGTCGAGAGCGATTTTCCAGTTCTAGGTCGGAACGAAGACGTAGGCAGCGTGCTGGCTGTGTTTGTCGGGTGGAACAGCATCGATGCAGCGGAGTTGTACTGGGAGGAGAACAATCAGGGGCAGCAGTTTGAAGATATTATGCAGATAAAGGGGGCGCTGGAGATGGTGAGTAGGTATGTTGAAGTGAAGAAGTTTGGGGAACGGGAGACATAACCTTCATTCTGCAACTACATTTCTCAATTACCAGATCTCTTATTATCGGGATTTTTATCTTTAGTCAAACAACCCAGTAACATCCCGCCCAACTAACCTTCCCCCCTACCATCCAACCTTCCCCTCTCCCGCACCTGCACCCCACTAAATCCCATCCCCCTCAACCTCCCCACCACGCCCTTCAACCCCGCCACCGCATCTCTAAACGGCCTCTCCATCACTGGATGATCCGCCGGCACCCTGAGCACCAACTGCACATTCTTATTTCCCATCCTCTCCAACTCAACCAACTGCTTGCTCAACCTGTCCCTAGCATCCGGGCTTATGACGTCGCTCTCGCTCACGTGGATCTCGATATGTTGAACGACATTCCCCGGAACGAGTTTCTTCCCGAAGATATCGGACGTCAAGAATTTCTTGAACTGTGTCCTATCCTGCGCATTGGAGAACACGAAACGCTGGATACGGTACCAATGCGCAGCAATCTCGCGATCAACATTGTCCCCTGTGTACGCGTGGTACAGCCAGTGCGCGTAGCAGCTAGTCCCGTTGTACTGTTTCTGGAGACGGAGGTCGAAGTACGAGCACCCGAGGGGGGTATGGAAGTGGACGTGGGCAGGGCGCATATCGATGCTGCGAGGTCTATGTGAGGTGCGGCGTGCTGGGTATCTTGCGCTGCGGCCCTCAGGCCGTTGATGTGTTCGGTGCCGCCGGGGCCCATTAGGTGGGCGTAGATTTGCGTGCGGAGTTCGGGGGGCACTTTGGTGTACATGTGTTGGCAGAGTTGGACACAGGAGAGGCGGGCATAGTCGTTGGCGGCGTGTTCCCAGCTACTTTTATTTTTGGGTTTTTGCTTCTGCACGATTTCGAGGGAGGTGCGGAGCTCGTGGAGTTTTGTGAGGAGGGCGTATTTCGCTGGGGGATGTGTTAGTGACGCGTTGACATCGCAAATACCCGAGCAGTGTGAAGCTAAGACTTTTGATGCATACTCAACATATCGTCAAGTTGATGGATGTCGTGCCTTCGACGGATGACATCACTGAAGTAGCACTTACTCATTTTCGGTATTTCGAAGCTGCTTGCTTTGTTCGAGAGCGTAGTCGTAGCTACGATCGATCAAATCGGTCGACGCCATGGTCTCTTCGGTCTGCGAATTCGTTGTGGGAGACAAATCGTTTTGATGCGCGGGAGTGCGAAAGATTTTGCGTTGCGCGTCCTTGGTGCCTGATCTAGTGTACCGTTGTCTGGTAAGGGTCCGGTTCATGCCCATCACGAACTACTAGGTCGACGCCAGGACTCCGGAATCCACATATAATATAATTGTTGGAACCCTGCTCGAAGCCAGTATAGATGGTAAAGGCTTGTGTCAGGATCGTGCTATGTTGAGTTAAAGAATCGCAGTTCCGATCAAGTTTCCTCTGAACTTACTGCACTTTCTTTTGCAACTGAGCGACCAACGCCACATGATATATAATAGAAGGTTTTACGAAGCCGTAGCCTCTTCACTCCAAATCTTGTCGACGTGCACTTCACTCACTGAAAAGGGTGCATACACAGTGAAACGAGTTTTACACCCACAAAGAAACACGCCATCCATGTCATTCTCGTAGTTTCTACTCTTTCTGGACGACCCAAATCATGGTACGTAAGCGCTTTAAAAGTACCAACTGCCATGTAATTTCCATTCAACTATTCCTACGCCGTTAGCCTGGAAGGTATGTAACTGTTTGCGACTAGCCGTTGACCTTAGATGTGTTAGCGTACGGACCAATCCCCTTATAAACCACTTACCTAAGCCACCGCAAGGCCAACTTCTGCATGTCGTAAAGATGTTGGATGAGGCTTGTACAACAAAAGATATGATCCGGATCACACTTCTTCGGCTCCATCGACTGTCGAGCCTTCTGAAGCCAGCGTGATGCTCGAAAGTTCTTCGACACTCAAGCGTTCTCCAGTAAATCGCTTCTATCTTAACTTAGTACACCATCAGAGGCAATAGTGTTACTACTTACCAAACCATTTTCGAGAGCACGCTCTGAAGCGTCAAAAATAGGTGTAAAGTCCTTCTGTGGGCTACACGATTCAACGCGAATACGAGAAAATCCAGCATCACGTAGTCGATAGACGGTAGGGCAGATGAGGAGCAAAAACGACGCGAGTACAGCTGAGCCCGATTCAGATACGGCTGAGTAAGATGCTAAGGTCAGGGTGATCTTGAAGCTGGTGTTCTCCAACGACTCGAGACACCTGAGGTTGCCAGGAAGGTCGGTGGTCGATGCGGGCGCTGGATTGTGAACTACCACGCGAATGTGATGCAATATGTCCTTGGGATCGATAGAGTTGTAGAACAGATCGTGCTCCAGGAGATTCGGGAGTAGATCAAGATTCTTGGCGCGGATGGTGATAATTCGGGTTCCGTACCAGCGCTCCACGACCTCACGTGCGACAACTTTACCCATGTAGGAGGAACGGCACCAAGGGTATTTGGCGCTCACCTCTCGAGTCTTCCACAAGCGCCTGGAAGGATGAGACTTGTCATCGCGAAATTGAAGCTCGCCCGAATCGTCTTTGTATGATCTTCGCTTGATGGATACCTCAGATGCCGGATGAAGGAGATAATCGTAGATCATGTCCCTTAGCTCGCGTGGAAGAGTGGCATGGAGTAGCGCACAGAGATCACGGCACCTATGCCGGCCCACCTTGTCTAGCTCGGCATTGAGTTCAGTTTCCTTGGCCTCGATCTCTGCTTTTGCTATTTCGGCTTCGTCCAATAGCTTGTTGATCTGTTGGTGAATCTGGCGGCGTCTGCACGTGGTTAGTAACGTGAAAGCCCGACAGACTACGGTCGCAGCTTCACTTTTCCCATGCGGCTTGCTTCTCTTGCTGCTTTCTGACACTGTAAGCCTTCTTCACACTCCTGGCGCCTAGAGCGATGCGTACATTCGTACTTGTTCAAGCTCATCAGGTTCAAGCTCATCAGGCTCCAGCTCATCATCCTCCAGCTCATCATGCATCGTAGTGGGAGGGCCAGTCTCTGAGTCCTGAGGTTGATCCATTCTTCGTTGATGCTCAACCGAGAGTTTCGATCACGAGGGCAGTGTCGATCGGAAGTAAGAGAGCGAGCGCCCAGGCGAGGTAGGCACACAAGCACGTGCGCGCCAAGCAATTAGCGAGGTATAAGGTATGCGCATCATTCAATTCTCTCAACCACTTCTGCGCCGATGGAAATTTCTCCATTACTATGGTTCACCGGGTGTCCGTAAGACAGCGCTTGAGCGAGCCAACAAGAGTACCTCAGCTACTCCGTAGCCGTGTATCAACGCAGTGAAACTACATTACTTCGTCACATACAGCAAATCTATATCATCTGCGACTCAAACTAAGATCCCGTAGTTATAGTCCTCCAGGGTATCAACTCAACTCAGATCTCTTTCCTCTATATTCCATCAAGTCCCCCTCTCAACATCCCCACTCCCCCTCATCCTGAACCCGGTACTAATCCGCTCCACCGGCCTCTGCACCTCCGCGCTCAACCTTCCATTAATTTTCGCCAACCCCCCACTAGTCACGAGCACATCTCCCTTCAAGCCGCTCCTCGCCGTGCTGCGACTTCTCATCGGCTGCAAGCTCGGAGCACCGCCGTCGTACCTGTGATTCCGATAGCTCTCGATGCTGAGTCTGCCATCGGGACGCATGGTGCTGCGACCGGCAGACAGTGCTTGTTCGAGAGCGCGCATATCGACCGCGTATTCGATTTCTAGTTTGTCGTTATCGATGGTAGGTTTGTTGAGCTGTGGCTGCGGTGTTTTGTTGCGATGCCGTAAGCGGCGCCGGGCTTCGCGGAAGAAGTCGCCTATTGCGTCGTATGAGAGGGCAATGGCGATGAAGGGGATGGAAATGGCGAGGCCAATGCCGAACATGTATTTGGATACAAAGCTCAATGGCAAGGAAGGCTCGCCTCCACCATCTTTATGTGGGAATTCCTGGATATTGATCGTGAAGAGCGCTGCGATGAAGGACAACGGGAGGAAGATGATGGTGACGATAGTGAAGACCATGATTGTCTGGCTCTGGCGCGCAGTACCAGCTGCCTGATCACGAGCGAAGCGTGCTTCGAATGCGTTTGCGTGTTTTTGTTTGAGGTCGAGGAGGTCTGTGATGCTTTTGTAGATGCGCCCGGCTTGAACGTCCATACGTTCTAGGTCTCTGATATGAGTCTCGATGATCTTTAGCATGTCTTTGAACCTTTTTTTCAGGTCTTGCTGGTTCTTGCGTTCTTCAAGGTAGATGTCCGCAATGGAGGCCTCAAGATCTGGCAGAACGTTGCGCTGATCTTCCAAGACTTTTTGAATCATATTGAGCTCGTCACGGATGTCTTTGATCTCGGCAAGAAGGTCAGTCTCCGCCCCAATATCGAGAAGATTGTCAACAAAGAGCGGCGCGTTGGCATGCGAATTATCGTCGTAGTTGAACTGCTCTTCCTGTATAGGCGGGTTGGCCAAGGCGTGAGCATGCGTATGATGTGGCATGTGTCGCCGGTTTTGCTGTTCACGTTGTCGCTCTTCTGCCTCGAGATGTCGCGAGAACCGGTTGGGTCGACGGTGATGTTGCAGCCATGCTGAGGCTTGTGCTGATGCAGTGTTGAACTCTTTGAAGAGAATCGTCTCCCGCTCAGTTGCGTCGCCAATGCTTGATTCAAACATGTCGAGGAACTGATAATCCGAGTCGCCGATCCGATGTCTGTCGAAAACTCCGCTACATCGTCCCGCAATAATCATGCCCAGATCATACACGTTGCGCACCGGATCTCTCGTCTTGCTGTTGATGTCTTCGATGACCCCGTCCAGAACATTGAGCGGATCATTGCGAGGCTGTTGCCACCTCTGAGGAAATGCTGTCACTATGAGGTCCTTACCGAGTGTCCACATCCATAGCTGATCAACCATGAATATCTTGGGGTCAATATCTGGATGATCAGCACTCTTACATTGGTACCGGTAAACAACTTGGTCGCAATCACGCGATTGTGTGTCAATATTGTGGTAGAAGAACTGGTCTAGTGTGCGACGGACATGTAAGGAGACTTGGGAGCCCGTCAAATGAGCCCTAATCAGCATCTCATCATAAGTAGACGCTCGTTGTGGTTTCATGATTCGGCTTTCGTGTTTGCTTTTCTCTTTGATGATCTCCGCCCGATTAATAGCGGCTTGCATCTCTTGTCGTTTGCGATCAGTCTCAAAATGCAGGTATGGCATAAAGGCGAATATATTGCCTTTAGCCACAGTTGGGTGATCTTTCCTCCCAAGTGAGCTTGGCGATCTAAGATGACCGCTGCTGTTTAGTGAAGAGCTCATATTGGGTCGCTTTGGGTGGTGCTCGGTGTGCCGGGTTGGTGTATCGGTACCACCAGGCTTCTTTCCAGCCGGTTTCGAGCCGCCCCATTTGGATGATTTCTTAGTTTTGTCTTTCGACTTTCCCTTGCTCTCTTTCCCGGTCGCAGTTCCGGAGCTACCAGCAGTCCAGTCTGTCTGGTCTGTGCTAACTGTTGCCGTACGCACAGGCGTTCTTGGGAAGTGCGGGAGTGGTGCAGTCTCTTGCGCGCCGGCCAACGTATCGATACTGAGTCCAAGTTCATTGTTCACGACGATCTGCGGCGGTCCCTTCTCGCCACCATCTGACAAGTCTGAATCGTCGTGGTGCTTGGGCGCGCGCGGCGTACCTTGGCAGAGAGGCCTCATAAAGTGGGAATGTATTTGCTGTCCACGATGTTGATGACTAAACGACCGTTCGAGCGCCTTGAAGCCTTCAACATCGCTTGCACCCTCTTCAATGAATGCCTTGGTGAGCAAAGCTTCCACCCAAGCCATGTTGTTTGCCGGAAGATGGATCCACCTGAAGCTGGCAGCTTTGGAGTCTGTTGGCAAGATGTTGACCGCCGGCTTCCTCTCATTGAGGGCGTCGCGTGCATATAGTAGCTCGTAAACAGTCTTTCGACTGACCCTGTTGTTATTGTGGAAGTTGCCGAAGTCGACGATGGTGGCTTGGAAGCCATTTGTTGCACCAAGGGCATTCTCGCTCAGAGCCTCGACTTGGTTTGAAGGGGCTAGCGCGTTGATGATGTCTTTCCTGGCGGGGTTCTTGCTCTGGGCAGCACAGAGGAACGGCGTGATTCCAAAACTGTCTCTTGCATTGCACTTAATGTCTTCCCTCCCCAGCAAACACTTAACCACATCCAGGTGACCGGCCTGCGCCGCAACATGCAACGGCGTCATGCCTGTCAGCAGCCGTGCATTGACGCCAGCCCCAGCTTCGAGCAGTAACCAGACCGCCTTTGCAGTACCTTGTCCGCAAGCGTTGTGTAACGGTGTCCAACTTCCATCACTCTTCGCCATTACATTGGCCCCATAAAACAACAAGAGCTCGATGATGTCGTCCCGTCCATGCGCAGCTGCCAGATGTAACGCCGTCTTCTGCCGTACCTCCATCGCATTGACGTTCGCTCTCGGTAGTTTTTGCCTCTTCAACAGCCTCTCACATAATTCTTTCTTGCCCGTACTGGCCGCCCAATGTAGTGGAGTCCTTTTGCTCTCGTCCTGACCGTCAGGTCCGTCGATTGCAATATTTGTGCCCAACAGCTCTTCGACAACATCTTTACCCCAATTACAGTGTTTGTCCGCAGCCAAGTTGTGTAGCACGTTCCTGCCTGTGTTGTCCTTCTTGTTCACATCTGCACGGCAGCGAATTAGTTCCTGAACTATCTGGAAATGATTCTTCCACGCGGCCGTCATGAGCGCTGTTCGTCCCTGCTTGTCCTGTGCATCTGCATTGCCGCCAAACTTCAGCAGCAGCTTCACAGTGCCCACTCGATTCTTCTCGATTGCCTTGAGCAAGGGCGAGACGCGGCCTCCTGGTGCTCCATCAGGCTTCGCACCGGCCCTAAGCAAATGTTCTACAATGGTTGTGTTCCCACGTTCGGCTGCGCGCATCAAGCCTATCCGTAGGAGGTGCTCTACGGGGTGCGACTTCGCTATCACTTCATCGATGAGGGCAATGGCAATAGCATTGTGGTCTGTGGTTTTGTCTTTGTCGTTGACTTTCTCGTTGTCCTTCTCATTATCGCCTGGCTTGTCGCTTGCGTTGTCGATTGCTTTGAGGAGGCGCGGTTCGATGCGATTAAGCTGGGCAGATTCAGCGCCGTCGCTGGCGCGGGAGGGTGAGCGGCCCATGTTTGCTACATGCTCTACGTCGACACTTCGTCTTGTGAAGCGCGTCGTTTCGTTCGAGTGGGGTTGGGATGTAAGGGCGTGTTATTGTCGAAATATCGTGTCGCGTAGGATGTTAGAGTCCATATTCATCGCAGCAAACCTCCTCTTCAATGTTTGTGTGCGTTGCCATCGGAGCGGTGACATGGTCGTACAGCCACCAAGGATATCGAGCCAAGACCGTGCTGCATCGTCATCACGTGTGCGGCAAGGGATGACATCCCGATGCGATCTGTTCGGAGATATAGACGATCAGGAATTGATGGCTAAACCTGGTAGATGGCAGATTGATGTCACATGCTGCGTGCAAAGCGAACGGCGTTGCCGAGTTGGGGTGTGAGGGCAACTCGGTGTCAAAATGCGGAGAACCCGCCAACACATCCGGATCGTGCATGACGTAACAATACACCACCGCTCTTTCCTACGATGAGACAAGTTAGACCATGCATGCAAGTGCTACTATCGTTACACCTCTTGAAGCTTGAACGCACTGCCGATGTGTGAACAATTGGCTGTTTGGCGTGGACACGTTCTCCACACCTACGAACAGCCATGGCCTCTGTCTTTCTTAAAGCGGAGGTGTTGCCGCATAACGCCCTCTCTCCGCCACATTCAACATTCACTCACAGACCGTCCAGAAGTTCAACACTTCTTTACTGCACAGCCTTGGCCGCGTGCGTTTATAACCTCTATGTCGGGCTTAACAGCTACTACATCATGCGTCCCGCCCGCGCCGACCTGTCACAATACACGGAGTCCATCTTCCTACCATTCACCAACAGATTCAGCTCCGAAGATGTGACGCGCATCAGATGCACCATCGACGGCGAGAAATTCAGCAGGATGCCTGTAGATACTGGATCCACGGGAATTCTCATAGGCGCCCCGATCCTGCCGAACATTGATCCGTCAGCTGGCGAGCCAGCGCATCACTTCTTCACCAGCAGTCTCAGATTGTATGTAGGGCGGCTTGTCGACCTCTCTGTGGGATTCTACGGCGAGAATGGCTCTAATGCGACAGCCACAATACCAGTCTTGATTGTGGACAAGAGCTGGCTATGTCCGTGGTACAATCCAAGTAAAGACGGGTTCCAATGTCCGCCAGGACCGCATGGCGAGATTGCCCAAGAGCGAGATACATCCAAGATCGCATACATGGGAGTTGGCTTTGGCCGAAATTGTCCAAAAGATGGCATGCCAATCGCTGCACCGCAAGTCAACCCCTTCCTAAACATCGACGCCATTAACGGCAAGCCGTTATCCAAAGCTACCATGCGGAGTGGGTACATAGTGACCACGGAAGGCGTGCACCTCGGACTGACGCGTGATAACACAAGAGGCTTTGCCTTTGACGATTTGCAGCCCGGCGTGACACACGGGCACGATCCGAGAGACTGGGCCATGGCGCGAATGAGCTTCAGGATCAACGGCGGGCCACAGCACTTCGGTACAGTTCTAGTCGACACTGGAATCCCCCACATGTACATCCGAGCGGAAGATGGTGTGTCGATACCCACGGTGACTATTCGAAACCCAAACAAACACGGCCATGCGAAGATGGTGAAGCGCGTCAAGCCAGGAACGGAGATCACGGTGGCTTTCCCTTCGTTCAACAACCCAGCATCGGGCTACTCCTTCTTCATCGGCGAGGGCTCCGCCGTTGAGCCCAGCTTCGTTGTACCAGGTCGACCTTCGTTCCCGCCATACGTCAACACAGGCCGCAATTTCCTGCACGGCTACTCGATAGCCTTCGACGCGACGGGAGGACGCTTCGGTTTCCGACCAGTCCAGTCCAGCTCTTCATCTGTATTATAACCCAAACCAAATACCATCCCAATTCATTTCACCGTCCCAGCCCTCATCGGGCTCCTAAACCCCTCCCTCAAGTCCCTGTATTCCTCAATCGCCCTTACAACAATCCCATGCCCCTTCTCCGCCTCTATGTCCCCCACAATCACAATCGCGCCCACCACGCCCTCCACACCCTTAACAAACACAGGATACCCGCCCCCTTCGACCGTGTATTTACTCCACTCGTCCCCGCTCATGGCATGGTACTCCGCAAACCGCTTGTAATCCCCCTCGAACTGACAGCTCATATAATACGTGCTATGCCCCCACCTCAACACCGTATTGCGCTTGCGCTGCACCCATGTCTCGGCATCAGGCATCGTGCCCGGTAGGCTCGGGCTATGGAAAAGCGTCTGCGATGGGAGGGAAATGTGTATGATCGCGGGTATGCAAGCTGTGCGCAGTGCATTTCGTAATATATTGCCAATCACCCACGCATGTTCACACGTGAAGTGCGCAAATGTGAAGCTTTTCTCTTCGTGTGCGAGGTCTGGCAGGTGGCGCGATGGCGGCGGTAGGGTGTCGAGCATCTTGGAGGTGTCGGGTGGGGCTTGTGAGTTGGAGGGGGGGTTCAGTGAGGACGACATGCGGATCTTATAGGTAGGGTTTGTGGTTATGGATTGGTGGTTTGGGATAGATTGTACGGGAGGACGCGTGTAGCGCGTTGGTAGCGTGAGGGTTGAAACGCGGGACGGAACGTGAAACGGAGTGGAGTGGAGCGCGTGAGGGTCCGCGCGGCTGGTTCCGCGAGGTACAGTAGCTGTCGGACCATGCCTCACGCCAGCATGACTACCGACCATGCAACGACAAGTACCACGTCGCCTGCCAATCTGCCGAATCGGTGTACATGTTCTATTAAGATGAGGCTGAACCGGAACGACGATATGTTGGGCCGTTCAAATTGGCAGCCTGATGCACTCTACCTTCCCATCATCGTCATCTACCCCACCTCATGCTCGACCCCCTCTACTTCAAAGTTAAAGCATTCTTCTCTCTCGTCCAGTATCACTCCATACACATAGCCTACGCTCGAGATTCCAGCAATATGAGTATGATTCGCCCTATACAACTATTCGTTGGTCTTACAGCTGCTGACATGGCTGAGCAGATCAAGCGGCGGAGGCAATCTCAGTCAATCACGCTGCATCTGATTTATTAAGTAGCTCCACACAACAATCTTTAGCTACCATGTCCCCCATCAAGTTGTACCGTCAATTTCCAAAGCAACGTAGCTTATCCCAGAAGTTCAAAGACTCGATCGTTTGGGCATCCAGGTCTAAAAAGGGGTCTATTTGCCCAAAATGTAGACGGATTGATTGGTCAAAATCGTCTCAAAATTGAACACTCGAGAGCTGAAGACAAGAGAAACCGATGTGTACAAGTTCCCCCACATACCATTACCACCCTGAAAGACTCCCCACAGCCGCCCTGAAAGGAACCTCAATGTTCGGTGTGCGAATGGCTCGGCATCCAACTCTGCAGTGGACAATCGATTATCACCACCTCTGACTACCTCCTCAGGAAGCCTCCAAATGATCAAAGGTGGGCGCCAGTCGTGACGCGCGATTTCGACTATTCTACTACTGTACCGGTGATAGGTATTCGTCATGCACAAAGCTCAGCTGAGTGTTTACAACCTCGTTTTGTAAATCCACAATTTATTGATCCTTCAATGCCTCGGGCGTGGTTACAACGTTGCGTTCGCGACCACTCTATCGTATGCTCGCCAAAGATAGGTGCTTCAGTCGCAGGTTTTCGAGTTTTGGATTGCAAATCCCGGAAAATAGTCGAGGGCATCCAGAGCTGTCCATATGTAGCGTTGTCCTATGTATGGGGTCCTCCTCAAACAGGGCTACTGCAAGACTCACTGTTCCCACGTACGATTGAGGATGCTATCACTATCACTCGTATCATGGGATTTGATTATCTATGTAAGTCAAATCTCTCATGTCCAGTCAAGACTGGCATCGAATTTGTTTGTGTGTGTTTTTCTCTTTCTAACACTACTAGTCCTTTCAAGGGATCGATCGTTACGTGAGTCGCTCAGGTGTTTGGCAATGTTTTTATTCTAACCCTTCTTAGTGCATTGATCAAAATGACCCTGAGCAGAAGCACGCACAGATTGGCAAGATGGATGAGATCTTCGCCGGCGCCTCGCTAGTCATTATTGCTGCAGCGGGTAGCGACCCACACCATGGTCTGCCAGGAGTCAGTAGATGCCATCGCCAGCCTTAGCGTGTAGTCGAAACGGGGGAAATTACACTAATTGATATGCTCGTGGATGTTGGTTTCTACCTAGGTAGCACTAAATGTGGAAGTCGCGCTTGGTATGTCCAGATCAAGTACATATTTTTTAGCTGGACGAGCACTGACTTCATACCGGCAACTGTTAGGACTATGCAGGAAGGCTACCTCAGCAAGCGAAGACTCATATTCATGGATCATCAAATTGCGTATGCATGTTGCGATGATTGGTGTGCTGAAAGCTTTACTTCCGCGCCAAACTACGCTGACAGTGACATGGGTATCAGACTATCGCGAATTTTTCAAACTGCAGAGACTGATACCTCTTCATACCTCGATCCAGCTCAGAAATACAATCGGCTTGTAAGGGAATATACGAAGAGGGATTTGACTTATTCTGGCGATGCTCTCAATGCTTTCCTAGGCATTCTGAACTCCTGTCCACCCCTTGGCTTACCGAAATGCCCTGCAAATAACCAATCCCGAAACATCCAACATTCATGGGGCGTCTACAACTACGAGCATGACCTGTCACTGAACTGATACTACTCCAGATTGTCTGAGCGCAGAGCCGAGTTTCCAAGCTGGTCGTGGATCGGCTGAGCTGGTGAAGTTCGCTTTGCCTGTGGCTTTGACTTTCTTGAGCTCACAAACACCTTTGCTTATACTGTCCACATAAGCGCCACGGACTCAACAAAGCATGACATCAGCGACCAAATGCAAGACACAGAGAGTTGGATATCCTTGGACGAGTATTTCAGCAAGGCTGAAGAGTCTCTATCGTCACCAAGAAATGCCCCGATGCTGCTTAGAGTAACGGGGATATTTCCCCGCATACAAATGGTTCATGATGGGCGCTTCTGGTTTGCAAAAGTTGCGATATCTCCTGATCGAGCAGTGCATTATATGATGTGTTGGGATGCCAACATCGCACAAGAGCAAGAACCCAATTCTTGCATAGCGCTCTTCACCTTTCGCAATCTTTACCCGACTTCCGCGCTGCCGGGATTTTGTGGACCCCTTCTCATCTTGATGCCTACTTGCCGCAAGGGTGTTTATGAACGAGTCGGAATTACGAGACTAGGATATGGCCGTGCTGATAGTACTCCATACCTGTGGGAGGAACCGTATAGGACTGAGCGAACTATCATCCTAGCATGAAACCCTAAGCGCACAATTACTGGAAGTGGTCGCTCGGTAAGATTAGGTTTGCGCTGGCTTTTTAGTCTACTGACTTAAAAAGCTTTGAAGGACACCAATACTATTTACGATATCTCAATTATACTACTCCACGCGAACAATCCACCGCCATCAGTCTTACCTGGTCATCTTCCCCATATCATCTGATCGCCGAACTTCATCTCCGCTCACGAGCCAGCCATCCCTTCACCTTTCGGAAAGAATACCAATCGTCTTCCAACTCAGCAACATTCTTCCGACCAGCTTTCGGCCGCATCCACCCCTCCAAACCACCCTTGAGCCGAATCGGAGCACCCTGCTCATGCGCACTATCAAAGTCGCCCAGGACCCAGGAATGTGGCTCTCGCGACCCATGCGGCATCCTTTGGACGAATATATTCTGCGGCTTGACATCGCAGTGCACGATACGAAGGGAGTGCAGATGCTTGATAGCCTTGGCGACGCTATCAAGGCAATACTGCACGTTGAATGCTGCTCCGCGGATGACGAGATCGTACAGCGTCCCCTCGTAGCGCTTGTACACGATATCCAGAACACGCACCGTACACCGCGGTATACAGCAATGTTTGGATGTCGATATACGCTTAAGCGCTCGCATCTCGCGATCTCCCGCGCTACCGCTTCGCCCGTCTGCGCCAGTACGTGGGGTTCAAGTTTTTGACGACCGGTTTTGTGCAGATGGGAGGGTCGCTTAAGAAAGACGCTGTTTTTGGGCTCCATCCGTCGGAATCGGAAATCGTGGTACTCAGGGCGGTGCACGGCATATATTATCGTGAGGTCGACTTCTTCTGGTGGCTTGCATGTTGCAAGATCTGTCCAAGTTGAGGGATCGGCTTGCTCGAGATCGGGTAAAGCAAAGATAAGCAAACACACAACGAGGTCATCCAAATTCACCGCCAACCATGACGCCCCACCTCCAACTTCAACTACACCTTCAACTTCCCGAACGCATACCAATCATCATCCTTCTCCGCCTCACTTCCTTCGGGCTTAACCTTAGTCCAATTCACATCCCCAATCTTGAGCCTCAAACGCTCATCAACCCTATGACAGCTGTCAAAATCCCCCACAACATAAAGAAAATAGACTCGATTCCCCTGGCTCACCATGCGCTTCACAAAGAGATTGTCCAGCTTGATGTCGCAGTGCACAATGCCCAGGCTGTGTAAGCGCCGTATTCCAGCCTCAATCGAAGAGAGGCATTGTACCACGTCTACTCTCACCATTTGGGAGCGCGTTGCCAGGTCCCACAAGTTGTGGTCGTAGCGTGTGAAGATTAGCTTAGTGACGCGCTCGGTGTCGAAGCGGGCTTCCATCATTTTGTCGTGGGGCATATATGTGAGCTTCGTAGCGCATTCCACGCCGTGGTACGCCGCGATGTTGTGATGCGGATACTTGCGCAGGACCTCGCACGTGTCGAGTTCGCGTCTCGAGAGGCGCGCCTTGAAGCCCCTGTGGATGACGTTCATGCCGTCGTCCTCGTCGGTTACAACGTCGAGAGGGTTGCTGTATTTTTCGTAGTAGTTGGCGGGTTTTTCGCCCTGGCGGTACTGGAAGCGGTGGTCTGATCTACTGGATTCTGAGTAGAGATTGGCGAAGTTGACTTTCCCAGGGGGGACGCAGTCGTTGCGGGCTCTCCATGTGGATGGATCGTCGCGCTCGAGAGATGCTTTTGATGCAGCGCCGGGCTTGACGGCGACGTAGAGTTTGGATTTGTGGATGGCGAGAACATAGGTCACTGTCATGCGGCCGGATCGGATTGTGTCGACGCGGGAGGCTACGATCTTCCTCGTGAGTTGATATGGAAATGTTCTATATGCCGCTGGGGATGTACTATGGTATGTATGAATAATAATCTAGGTACAACCAACGTCTAACAGTTGTAGTAGTCGAGGTTCAATTGAATTGTGGTGATCTCGTGATGTTTGCATTGCGTGAAGAGCCGATACGTGCGGACATCAAACTCTCCGCCTTTCAGAATGTGATGACAGGACGTACCTGCATGACAGTAAGTTGATCTTACTGTCACCATAGTATTCGTCGCCATGATAGTTGCAGTGACGGTTTTCATGACTCAGAAGCATCGAAGTGTGTGTGAAAGTGCGGCGCGACTAGAAACAGCTCACTCTGCGCGGGCTGTGGAACGTTGTGGATCGACAGATTGAATGTTTCACTTGCCATTGTGCCTTCACTAATTGAAATTCGTAGAGAACACCTTCTGAGAACCATTCTCCTCCTAAGCATGCCATCATCCAAAGCAACAACTTCGACCGCGTGTCAAGTTTAATACTCACAATGGCCAAAAAGGGGTCTGCAACAAGCTCGCGCCGGAACCCATGCTTAAAAATCATACAAGCGAAGGACTATGGCGGTATGGAAGCTGCAATACTTAGCTCGGAGACTTCAGATGACCTTTGGTATGCGGAAACGGATCTTCCTATCTTCCACAAGCAGATCGACGATCCATGGTTATGGGACTGTCCCCCTCGCAAGTACGACCTTGCGCTCTTATATCCAAAGTTCGATAAGGACGTTATGACTATTGCACCGAAAGATGACTCTTTCTATACCAAGCGCCTCAATCTCGTTTCCGAAGGCCTCAAGATGTTCGACAGGCCACACCCACGGAGCGTCACGCTCCAGGAGATTGAGGTTTGCGAATCCATTTGCAAGCGTCCCCATCCCAACATATGCCAGTATCGTGGAGTCGAGGTTGATCCTAAGAATAGGGTGACTGGTCTAGTTTTCGACCGTTACGATATGAGCGTCTACGACGCTCAGCTCCAGGGCCACCGCATCGACACAGCAAGATGCCTTCGGCACGTTGAGAGCGCCATTACTCACCTACACACAATAGGATATGTACACTGCGATATCAAAGCTGAGAACATCTTTGTAAACCTTAGAACTCAGACGTTCGTTCTTGGCGACTTTGACGCCACACACCGTGAAGGCGCTTTCATGTCGCTGAAAGTAGGGACACCCGGTTGGGTACCTAATTACGAGGACACGGATAACCTTGCGCAAAAGGAGATCGACTGGTATAGTCTGGAGATGTTAAAGGCTTGGTGGAAGGTCAAATTCCACACGCCCGGTGGGAGCAAACTTCGAACCACCGATATCCTGGCCAGAGCGGGGCGGGCTATTCGTGGTGAGTAATGTGGTCTGCTGGATGCGTGGACATGCACTATGCTCTCGCATCCTGAGAGATCCGCCGTGAAAAATGTTTGACTGTTCGGGTACATCATCTCTTGTCCCAGTTTCACCAAATAACCATCCGAATCGTCTTCTTCATGATATTTTCTCTTTAGTTGCAATAGTTTGCCGTTGTTAAATTCCTAGTGACACGTCATTTATAGTGAGCCTAGTGATGTTCAAACTCCAAACGCAAATTAGGTGAACCTCCTCGTGCCAACAACATGAAGGCTCCTACCTTTCTCGAGCGTGTGACTTCTTCACTGCAAGTATTGTGCGTTTTTGATGGTCTGCTACCCCGTACACGTAAATTTCAAAACTTTCCCTTCTCTGTGCCCAACGTCTGGGACTTACTCACACAACTGATCATTGGAGATAATGTTGAGATGCCTCGCTCAGATCGTGAATGTGGTGTCCTAGCCTCGCGCCAACTCAAACCCATCTTTGAAGCTGATATCATGGAAGATGTTCGGCCGGAACAAGCGCGCATTATTTTCCGATTCCGGAGGAAATGTGTGGTATGCAGAGACAGAACGCCTATACAACATAGCTCATAGCATCGAGCCATGGTAGTGGGAGGTCCAGCATAAGATTGACCTCAGAAATGTATACCCACGCTATGATACTTCTAGCATGACGATCGCCAATCGCAGCGGATCTCTGTATGACAAGTGCCCGGACCTTTTACGGCTAGGTGCGTGGCTGTTCCAGAAGACAGGAAAAAGCGCTGTCACGCTGCGCGAGATACAAATATGCGAGACTCTGCGCCAGCAGCCGCATCCAAACATCTGCCTTTATCGAGGTGTTACCGTAGGCGCAGAAGGCTTGGTAACAGGTCTAGTCTTCGATCGCTACGACGCGACGCTCTTCGATCTCGTCCACGAAGGTCGACGCTTTGATGCAGTTGCCTGTATCTGCGATGTTGAGGCAGGTATCAAGCACCTTCACTCTCTTGGATACATTCATGATGATCTGAAACCAGACAATATCTTCTATAGCACACGTACGGGGCGCTTCGTCCTCGGGGACTTTGACAGTGCCCATCGCATTGGCTCCACGCTGCAGCTCAAGCATGGTGCGATAGGCTGGCATCCTAAGCCTAAAAGCAAAGACGAGGTCGCCGTTCCTGGACGCGACTGGTATGGATTTGAGGTCCTGAAGTTTTGGATTCAGATGAAGGGTGGCGGGAACGGTCGCAATGATGATGTATCGCCCAGTACGGCCGAGATCTTGGAGATGGCAACGAAAATGCTCGAGCGGAAGGTCTTTTGATCATTCATGGGCTATCTTTGAGAACATTTTCGGTTTGATAGGTACCATGCGTATTCTAGGAGCCTCTGAACCCGACGAATTGTGAAAGATTAAGTGTTAAGAAGTTCGCGAGTGATGCAAATGGTTATGGATTATGACTGCAGTGACCTCGAGTGCTCATGAATATTATGCGTCAGATTGTTAATGACAGTGCGGAGATGTGACGCACACCTCAGGTGGCAACCCCGGAGTCGTCTTTTGCCGAGGGACAATCCATGTCAGTACGCTACCCAAATTCGGTTTGCGTCGGCCACCTTCCCTGCCGTGCGAA
This sequence comes from Ophiobolus disseminans, assembly GCA_010093685.1. Lineage (NCBI taxonomy): Eukaryota > Fungi > Ascomycota > Dothideomycetes > Pleosporales > Phaeosphaeriaceae > Ophiobolus > Ophiobolus disseminans. The sequence continues at coordinate 545,237 of MU006231.1, forward strand.
AACGAGAAGCCGTCGACCCATTTTGTCATCATCACGACAGGATTGAGTGTAGTTTTTAATTGATCTTGTCAGCATTTTCATAAGCATGAAACCTCTTTGTCTCGATCACGTTCCAACAATGACCCCACATTTTTCTCTTCATCAATCCTCCACACTTACTTGAGCGCACTTGATATCACCTAGTCCGAGTCCTGCGTCACGCCAGCCTGGACAAATGTTCGATTGTACTTCTTCAGAACGCGAATGTCTTCCCGTTATCATAATTGGCGCAGGGATTAGCGGCTTGCTCCTGGCACAAGAACTTCGCAAAACGAACACACCTTTTCGGGTTTTCGAGAGAGACAAAGACTTCCTCACACGAGGCGCCGGATGGGGTCTCACCCTACATTGGTCGCTGCCTGCTCTAAGGGAGTTGCTACCCACGGATCTTCATGCCCAACTTCGGGACACATACGTTGATCGCGCGGCGGTCGAGCGTGGTGAAACGTCCACCTTTCCATTCTTCGATCTAAGTACGGGTGAGCGAAAAGGCGCGAGTCCGAAGTTGTCAGAAGAAGCTCGAATTAGAGTCACGAGAGAGCGCTTCAGGAAACTCCTAGCTACTGGCATCGACATCGAGGTACGTCTTCAGCAGGCACAGATGCTCTCATATTCCGAATTAAGACGTCTCAATAGTGGGGGAAAGTGTTCAAGGAGTCTCATGATACTTCAGAATCAGTGGCTGCTGTTTTCGAGGACGGTTCCACACATCAAGGCCGGCTGATTGTAGGTTGCGATGGTGGTCATTCACGCGTACGACGCGCGCTCTTGCATCAGCGATACAACAACCATCCCATCCCTGTGCGGTTGCTGGGTTTTACACTCGCCGTGAAAGCGGAACAAGCAGGTCCTATTCGAGCGCTTGATCCGTTTTTCCTCCAAGGGACGGCATCAGTAAGCAATGTATTCATGTATATCAGCCGTAAGTCGATGCCACATTTTCTTGAATATTGTTGTATCTGATGAATTAACTTGTTTTATTAGTACTGGAAGCACCACAGACCCCAGATTGCAATTCTGCCTACGTCTACCAAGTCTGCATCTCGTGGAACACCACCAAACCCCCCTGTGATATCCCCGCAAGATCGAATAGCGCATCTGCTCAACAAGAACGAATCGCAATAATCAGAGAAGTCTCCAAACAATGGGCTGAGCCCTTCAAAACGTTCGTCCAGCTCATTCCTGACACAACAAACGTGCAACAACTTGATATAAGCGACTTTCCCCCCAGCGCTGGAGTGGACGCAGCAGGTAGAGTGCTGCTTGTTGGGGACGCCTGTCACGCAATGAGCATGTGTATGTAACACGATCGATGACGGACTTGGCTATCGTAGATGGAAACTAATTCGTGACTTTTCGTAGATCGAGGAGAAGGTGCCAATCACGCCATCGTAGATGTTCTTGAGTTAAAAGAGAGGGTGCTACCACATCTTCATAGGGACAAAACCCTCACTGCAGCTGTAAGAAAGTTCGAGGAAGGGGTCATCGAAAGAACAAGACCAGCGGTTCTTGCATCGCGCAAAGCGTGTCTGGATGCGCACGACTGGCATAACTTGACGCCTGATAGTCCCCTGTTGACTAGAAGACAGATGCACCTCAAATTTGATGGTTGAGCATGGCCGAGAGGAAAAGTACAGGGGTATTACGAAGCGTATGTAGGGTACTATCGGCGCGCGCGAATTGCCACCGCTTTTGATGCGGCCGGCACAAACCCTTGCAATATTCTACATAAGCGGGGTCGTCCATCGACACATGAGGCATAGGTGTGCTGTGATACCAAGCCTTGCCAAACAAGCACGGAAACGATGTTTTCGCAGCTTACTCACTTAGCCGTGGGTGCTACAGTTCGCTCTTCCGCTACAGATTTTTCCATGCTATAACATCTTCGAGCCCATACTCTGCATAATCCTTGCTACATACCATCCAACCTTTAGCACCCACCCCCCGGAAATACACAGCCTCTACAATCACGCGATCGGATGCATCTGCGACCGAAATATTGGTGTCATGGTATCTAAACCCAACAACCTGGTCGGCGAGGTCGTCGCGCAGTTACCTGCCGAAAACACCAACGTAGACGCGGCATGGACATTTCTGAACAACCAGGCCGACGCACAACATGGATCCGATGTAGTGGATATCAATGCGCTGCGTCGCAAGATTGATTGGCATATCGTGCCATTGATGTTTGGCTGTTACACAATGCAGTTCCTGGACAAAGTCATACTCAATTATGCGGCTGTCATGGGCATTCAGAAAGACCTCAACCTGAAAGGCAACGACTTTTCGAACATCGCGACTTTCCTGTTTGTCGGGCTGTTGTGCTTTGAAGTCCCTAATAGTATGTGTTCTTGATATTCACGGGTGCGATTGATCGTGGTGCTAATCAAAAGGCAGTATACTTCCTCCAGATGATACCAGCAGCAAAATGGCTGGGATTGAACGTGATTCTCTGGGGAACTGCCACGGCCTGTGGCGCTGCTTCTCACAGCTACCGGACTTTACTCGTCTCCCGGATTTTCCTTGGTATCTTCGAAGCGACGATCGGACCTTCCTTACTAATGATAAGTTCTCAATGGTACACCAAGTCCGAACAAGCTCCCAGGTTCTCATTTTGGTACTGTGGGCTTGGATTGGGTCAAATCCTGGGAGGCGCGATTTCGTACGGCTTCCAGCATGTCGCGCCTGGTCCTGGTCTTGCTGGCTGGCGTGTCATGTTCATTGTGCTCGGTTGCGTAACAGTAGCCATAGGTTTCGGTACCATATTGTCTATTCCAGATACCCCGATGACAGCGCGTTGGCTGTCTGATGCCGAGAAAGTGGCGTTGTTGAAGCATGTCAGCGTGAACATGACAGGCATTCAGAGCCGGAAATTTCGACCAAGGCAGATTCTCGAGGCGCTCATGGATCCGCAACTATACTTGATGGTCCTCGCTGTGATACTGGTACGTACTATTACAAAGTCATGCGAGCCAAAACTGACAAGTTCAAAGCTCTCCGTATCTAGCGGCGTTGTCACAACATATTCTGCAACCCTGATTCGTAATCTCGGTTACAAGCCAAAACAAGCAGCGTTGATGAACATGCCGTCTGGCGTAGTATCCATCTTTTTTACGCTGCTAGTTGGTTTTGGAATCCGCAAGCAATCCAATCGATGGTTCTGGATCATTTGCTGTATTGCTCCAGCGTGAGTTTTGGCACGTTTCTTGACCAGATAAATGCCTAATGTGTGATATAGGATTATGGGAGGCGCGCTGATGTCATTCCTTCCCGTCACGAACAGGTCAGGCTGCCTCGCGGGGATATACCTCACAAACGCGGTAGTTGCTCCTTTGCCTGTCCTATATGCGGTATGTTCACATTCCTTTCACCAGGAACGAATTATGACTGACGCAAGATGTAGTGGACGGCCGCAAACTTCAGCGGTTCGACAAAGCGCGCTTTCGCTGCTGCAGTCGTCAGTGGATCTTTCTCCATCGGCAACATCATCGGGCCTCAAACGTTTCAGGCTCGCGATGCTCCGACTTATCGACCAGCAAAACTCGCCGTCATGGGTACGCAAGCCGGATGCGCCATAGTGACTGTCACGCTCTACCTGTACTACCGCTGGCAAAACAAGATACGAGATCAGAGGAGAGGTGTCGCAAAGGAGGACGAAAGCGCTTTCATGTCTCCAGATGCCTGGGTCACCATGACTGATAGGGAGAACCATCAGTTTCGTTACTGTTATTGACATTGAGGGGAACAGTGCTCCGTTTGTTTAGCGCAGGTAAGAAGTGCTTCGATCGCAGCTGGATTATCGAAAAATCTCAAAGCCTTGTTAATTGTGTGTGTGAACGATGCAGCTCATTGCATGTAAAACGCCACTAGTTCAGACTGAAGTAAAATAGGTTAGCTCCAGGCGCCCTTTGCGGCTGTTGCCTAGCATGCACCACGAGCACGGCCACCGAAATTCCTTGGCTACGCCACGAACCCAATCTCCTCTTGTATACATCGCAATCCAGCATGGTGTGATTCATTCATTCACTGTCCCAATCTTTAACATTACGTCGTCGACCTTAGCACCACTAGGATCCAGACTCAAGACTACTTGTAGCTCACGTACAACACTGGTTGTGTCCAGGTAGTTTCTGGTTCGGAAATGGACAACACTGCTTTCCCCTTAGGAAAGAAACATATGAAGCAAGAAGTACGACGGTAAGATGCAGTACTGAACTAATCCACATTCCACTGATAAATTGAACAGACGAATGAAGAGAGAGCGACAAGAAGCTCTTGCCGCAGAAGCTGCTGCAGAGTACGTGATTTGGCCTTATGTTTCCAAATCTGATCTACGTGGCTAAAAGTCGCAGTGAAAAACGAGCGCGCCTCCTTCCATTGGCATACGAACGCGGCAGACTCGAGTGCCTCAAGCTATGCCTGAGTGTCCATGCCGTACTTCCTAGCGAACTAAGCGACATGGTATACGACCAGCTCATCTCGTCCGGCACCACCGAACACCATGTGATGGAGACGCGCGACGAAGATGGAAACCTCAGAGTCAGCACCAATGCCCTCATCCGCATGTCTTTCTTCGACCCTCAAGCTCGGATCCCTCAGGATCCTGCTGCACGTCGCGATTGCTGGAGGTACACGGAGTACACAGGCGACGTTGTTGGTAAAGCGATCGCCGAGCGCTGGTACCGCACCAGCAAGTTTGTGATATATGCCGAGGACGACCTGTTCGAGAAGTTTCTCACAACGGATGTTTGGGAACGAGATGTCGTACCAGTTGATGCAGTGCGACACCTTCGCATTGTTGTGCCAATCCCATACAAGTGGCCTGCACCTGCACCCCAGTCCATCCGACGGCAAATCGAGCGAAACTTCCAGTTGCTGCGTCGTATCTCGAATAGCAGAACGAAAATATTCATACAGTTGCCTGTAAGCTGCGACCCGCTCAACGAGCGGATGCGTGCAGGGTTACTACCAAGGGCGATGACTCCTACTGGGTCGCCAGGACTGTACACATGTCAATGACCCGAAAACTACGATGATCCTTCCGTTTACCAATACGCTGCAAGATTGGACACATGTATAGGGTATTTTGGCCAGAGTATGTCAGTATACATGGTGTAGGAGCCGATCGTGGACGACCGATATGGCAGCCACGGCTGTGGAATGATGTATGAGGAGCCTTGTGTTGGTATTTACCATGCTTCCAGTTACTTCAACAGATTGTTTCATGGAACGATTACCGGTCGTTGGATGTCGTTTGGCCGGAATACCGGTATGCTCGAGAATGTTGTGCTTACAATCTACTCTTTTAATTTGGAGCCGCCCGAAACTACCTTGCTAAAGACGGTGCGAGCGTGCGTGTGACGTATTTTCGGAAGCAGGCTCCATCGAAATGGAGGCGTAGAGGACCTTAACGTGACGCAACATTATCCCTTGCATGAGACCCTCACCACTTCTAAAGCTCAGCCACTTGTTGCTAAGTTTAGTCTCGAGATATGAGGTATAACTCGTTCTTAATCCTATGCAGGAGTTTATAATTTTGTAGTATCTTTCATTCAAAGAAGCATCATGGCAATCATGGCAGACACGACTACAGCAAGCGCGTTGCCTCAGCATACCACGATCGACCAGTACGTCTTTTCCCTTGCGGTAGCCTGGTCGAGTTGCTAACAGGACCATCGCAGAAAGCTGAGAGAAGCTCAATGGTTCAAAGATGAACTCACAATTGTAAAAGGCCAGATGTCGGCGTTGCGCCTGCGCGCTGCATACCTTCAAGAATCATCGGTCAGACTGGAGACGTACGTACCCTGCGTTTCATTAGATTTCTACCACAAATTAATCCTTGCTAACCTGTACCATGCAGATTCCTGAGCCAGCAATTCCAACACGTTGCGAAAGTCGAATGCCTCTCCTTTTGCAAAGCTATCCAAAGCGCCATGCCACGCGAGCTCTGCGACATCATCTATACTCATCTCTTCGGCGATAGCATACATCTCGAGGCAAGCAAAGCCACCGAGGGAGAGCTTGGATTGCATAAGATGATACCGGCGCTCGACGACCTCCTCAGCCAACACTTCACTCAAAAAGAATTTGTAGGCGACCAATTCCACCAAGCCTTGGTCGCCCGGTTTTACGAGAGCTGTCCTTCGACTAATCGACTTCCGCTCAAAGCGCGGCCACCAAATCCTGCATGGAAACGAACCATTTGGCAGCGAAGCAATGTGTGGTTCGCGATTACGCAAAGTAAAATATGTTGTGGGTGATCAGCTGGGATGGTGCAGATCAAGGATGTACGTTTCCGTGGGGTTGGAGGCACTCGCGAAGCTTGCTGGTAGGGGATGCAAGGTCACCATACAGGTGGAGGAGGAGGCAAATATCACGTTGACCAGTATACTTGCACACATTGGACCGGACCTGAAATTTGCTGAAGAAGCAGGACTGAAGGTGGAAATTAGGCGTGGGAAACAGGTGATGACATCGGAAGAGGCTGATGGATGTTCTGAAGTGAGAACCTTGGGGAACATCAACAGTTTCAGTTAGTTTTAGATTGCACGTATAATATGGAGGTAGGATGGAATGACATGACCCTGAAAGTGCTCGAAGCAATGGTTGTGTGAGAAGGCGAGGGTGTGCGGAGCTTGGGGGATCTGTGCGTCTAGCGTTGTTTTGAAACATGGGGCAGGAACGCCTCTGGGGGCCTGAACGTGACTCTCCCGAACACGCATAAGTCATCCTTCATCATGTCATCGTTACTATCATCTACCTTTTGCGAATTCGTTTTGGTATCTTGCTTGTGTAAGACCGGCCACCAAAAACATGGAACCTGTATCAGCGCTGATTGGCGTGGTATGTCGACGCCTGTTCTCCGGCGCATCCCCCCAGGACCGCCTTTCAACGGAATGCCAAGCTAACACAAGCTCTATAGATGGCCGCGCTACCACAGTGCATCCACTCAGCTAAAGAGCTTTACGATCTTCGTTCACGGTACAAGGATGCTTCCTTCCTCATCACGGCCATCTATAGTGAGAGCATGGTGATAGCTGCAAGCTTGAGCCAAGTCCAAAACCTCCTCGAGCATGACGCCCTGCGAAGCAAACCCCAATTGCTCGAAACCTTCGATCGCGCACTCACGGGATGTCGCGTCGTATACGGGTGTTTGGAAGAGGAAGTGCGTGATCTGGTAGCAAAGGCGGACTCCGATGAGCTCAAGTTCAGAGATCGGGCCAAATTCCTATGGAAAGAGGACACCTTCAAGGAACTGCTGACGCAGATACGAGGGCAGCAATCAGCACTAACTTTGCTTATACAAGGCCTGCAGATGGAGTCAATTGCCGACATAAGGAAGCTTGTTGAGGAAAACAGTGCAACGCTGGACCAAGTGGTGAAGCGATCGCGGACACTACGACAGTCGCATCCGCAAATTCGTGTTCCGGAGTCGCTTTTCAACTACCAAAACATGACTGGGAGTGAGATTGATGTACATTCAATTGCCAAGTCAGCCGGGTTCTCATTCGACAATGAAGTCGTCAATTCACGGGCTTATAGGAAGTCGATGGCCTCATTCACCTCACGTGTTGAAGCTACACCGGTTTCACAGTGTGAGGTCAAGCAATACGAACTACCACCCTATGAGCCTCCCGCCCCGCAAGTGGGCTACGATGGAATTTCAGCCTCTGCAACAGAAAGATTTGATGTCAAGGAGGCAGTAACTCCACATCATGATGCAATCGGTACTGCGCTTCCCGACAATCTCAAAGACGCCCTCGATTCTATCGAAAAAGATTATCTGCCGTATATGCCTCGTCTCACGTCTACCGCACCGTATCTGACCCCGCTACGAGCCAATACCGATAGCGATATGGCCACACAATACACCGAACCACAGCTCAAACCTTCGCTGCGATCGCAAAGTGAGGGGAATATTCTTCTCAAGCAGGAAACCGCCCCACCGCTCCCACCGCGACGGCCAAGTGACATCGCAGCCGCCGCTTCAAAAGGTGCACAGGCTTACAATCGTTCACCTGACGACGACAAAGATATCTCAACTACACCTTCGATCTTCTCGAAAGTATCGACAACCTCCTCGCTTACGTCACATGCGCCGTCAAAGCCGAAAGTTGGTCTATCAAGAAAGCCTGTGCGCAAGCCACTACCTATAAGACATCAAATATCTCATGACATTCTTGGCGCTACCCGCAACATGACCACTGTCGCCGAGCCCAGTATCTCAGTTTCGCGACTGCACAGAGATGAAATGCATAATATATGGGTGTCTCTTGTCGATGCGGAGCGCAAATTTGTTGATCGAATGTCGAAATTCAGGACGATGTTTTACAACAACATTGTACGATCTTGGCCACTTTTGGAGCACCATCTCGAAGCGATTCTCATTGGTGGTCAACTAGCCGCTATTAACAACGAGATGCTGCTTCTTGCGATGGAGTCACAAATCTCACGTGCTGAGGACGCGGTGTGCGATCCATCGATGTTCGAGACTTATACGCACAAAGTCAATAGGACTTACCGCGAGTATTGTCAGAGAATGCCACATGCGATGGCTTCGCTGCGCACGACTCAGACAATGGACCCGAAGTTTCGTCCATTTGTCAATACCTTGGGATTGAGCCTCGCTTGGTTTGGTATGGGGTGGGAAGACTATCTCAAATTACCATTATCACAACTCGAACTGTATGCTGATGGTCTTCAACGCCTTGCCAACCTAGTCGCAAGGCTAGACGAGCAAACCGCCTTGCGGGAAGCGGAGCGCCTGAGGTATGCGATTGAAGCCATAAAATCGCTACGGACGCTGGGCTCTGATATACTTGAAGGAGCCAAGAACCGTCAAGACATGCATGATTTGGAAAAGCGTATACATACACTGGATTCAGGTGTTTTCTCGCAGCTCCGCTTGCTTGATTCAGGCCGTCGCATCAGACATCAAGGAAAGATGGCGATCAAGGTGAAGGGTCAAGGACCTTGGCAGGCTGTTCATGTCATGCTGTTAGACAACTTCTTGCTATGGGGCAAAGCGAAGCCACGCAAGAAAAGCAAAGGGGATATGGTCATGGTTCAGGGTGACCCTATTGCGGTTGGTGATTTGCAAGTCACGACTTCGGGTGAACAGCACCAGTCCCAAAAGGCGACAATGTTTGACGACATCCCCCGAGGATCAGTCGTTTACACTATTCTGGTGAAAAGTAACGTGGTGGACTGCAAACCACACATGCTCGGGGCGTTGAGTCTCAAGGAGCAGAAAGAATGGTTGCATCATCTTACGGTCGCTACCGGTCTGAGTGAGCCTCTCAGGTAGACACTTCACCATACTTGGCCTCTTAATCCAGTTCGACAAATTTTTGCGCGATTCACTTTGAGAAACGGGTGTGCAGATGCGGCCTGTGAGGTGATTCATCGCTACATCTTAGGCAACATGCTAATCATTATCACCACTTTTTTACACAAATACTCTCACGCAATAAGCGAAAACGCACTTCATCCCTCCCCAAGGAAAATACCACACTCAACTCGCGAAACAGCGAGCAGGTCAACGAAATCAAAGCGCCAAATCGTACCGACGTCCAGAACCGGTCATTCAGGCCACCACGAACCCGCACGATGGCCCCTGCCTTGGACGCTACCGGCCCTCCAGCAGGACACCCTGCTATCCCTCCTGGTGTTCCTCAAAACAATGTTGTCGTCATTATCACTATTCATGACGCTGGAGCTCCAAATGCTAATCGCAGCATACCACATAACAAGTTAAGCACTACACGGAGTGGTGTTCTTCGCACTCGACAGGCCGTGAACGGTGTTCATATCTTCCTTCGTCGTATAGGTCCCGATGGCGGTCAGCATTGCTTTAACTTTGGTCGCGAGAGGACTCCGAACACGAAGCCCAACAAGGTTCGCGACAACCTGGACGTGTATCTTCCAGGCCCAGCCAGCGCCATTGGCATCCGACAATGTGCACTTGTTCCTGTCTGGGAATGCAATTCCTGGCGTTTGCAGTCTGCGTCGGAGAAGATTGCCACCGTCAATGGCGTACCTATCCAGGTACATACAGCTCGCACCACAGATCACCGAAATTCACTGCCGCAGGCCGTGTATCTCAAGCAGTCTGAGGTAAACCATGTCGTCATCAATGGTATACGCATCGATATCTGGCTTATGAAGTCCGTTCGTCAAATTTACGGTGAACAGGATTTCACCCCATCCGAATTGAACCCTCGTATCCAGGATTTGGCTCATCGTCTTGAACCATGGGCACAACAGCGTTGGAACTTGACTGAGGAGCGAGTATCCGCGAAAACCTTCCGAGTCATCCACCGTTTCACAGGTGAAAAAGACACCGCCAAGGTGTATCAATCTACGCCGCATCACCAGCAACTCCGAGATCAAGAATTTGCAATGTTCAACAAGCAAGAAGTTGATGCCTCTGTTATTCGCTATCTGCATTCGACTGAATTCACCAACATTCCGGCCATCATCACCGACTCCCACGAGGGTTTCATGACCTACGCCTCACTGCGGGATGAACTTCGTCGATCACATCCAGGTATTCGCTTCGAAATCGCAACAAAAATGATTCGTCGGCTCTTCCATGCAGTCGGCTTTTTACATTTCAACAATATCCTTCATAGAGGCGTGAACAACGGCAGCGTGCTGATGAAGATGGTTGATGGGAAAGTAGAGCGTGTGCTGCTAGTCGATTACAGTACAGCACGCCCCTTTCCTTCGGGTGAACCATTACCGGTGGAGAAGATCCTGGACGACAGCCAAGCTGTTATGGAGATTGTCGAAGATTGTTGCGACATCTGGGCTTTTCGTAATGGTCCAAAGACCGAGGCACAAGGCGAATCCCTGATGCAGCGGCGTACTACAGAGAAGCACGAGCAGTACATGATGGTCAAGCGCGTTGCAGCCGACTTTTTTGGACGCCGAGGTAAATCGCAGAACTCTGAGAAGGGAAAGAAATTGCTCCGTCTGCTCAGTCAGGCAGGCAACGACTGGCACAGTGCTCGTAGTGCCCAAGCAGAGAACCTTCGCCTTCGCGAGATTGCTACGTTGTCGAAGTCAAAGATCAATGCAAAGATACAAGAGTGGGATGGGGCCAATCCCGTCATTACGGGCATCGGCCAGAAGCCATACATGCTTCTTTCGCTTGGACATCCATATCTTGATAGTTTGTCGAATCAGCTGTACACCAAACGCTGGGATTCGACAGCTCACGAGGTATGTACTAAGTTCAAAGATTTTGGTGGAGATCTTGAGGAGCCTTGGCAGACGTTCGAAGTCAAGAAAGCCACGCACATCCCGCCGGTGGGTGCTGGCTATACCGGAGATTCCGTCATGACATGGTTAGCTTCTTGCTGTGAAATTCATCCGGAGTGGCGAACCGCGGTAGAAATGGAGGTAGATCATCACGTGCCACCGCAGGCAAAGGTTATTGACCGTACTAACATTGGCAATCTGTACGCTGCTCTGCAAGATTACGGATGCCTACCAGCTACCATGGTAGCCATGTTGGATCGTCTCATGAGCACCGATGTCCTCCCCAATCCGGTGGAGGAGACGTACCACGTATGGTATCACATTCCCTCCCGTCACTTCAACCTGACCCATCTTCACCGTCTTGCGGACCCTGATCGTCTCCAAGCAGTGATCACTGAAGACAAGATCCACTGCGATAATTTCGTAGAGGTGCGAGGTGACTCAAAGATCGAAGGTTGCTTTGCTTCACTGTCACTGCTTGTGTCGTTCTGCGACGTGCTAGGACTGGAGTTGCCTCAAGCCCCAGATCTTACGGTTATTCCGACATTCGATCCATCAGACTTCAGCGAGGTTCAACCAGGCCGCATCATTCTCGCTCGTCCGGGTATGCTTGGATATGCATCAATGATACGCTCTGCGGAACAAATGAACTGGCTGAATCCGAAAGCACCAAAGCTATTCGAAACTTCCAACTCTTTTCTACCCACCAATTTTGGAGACATGAAAGTCATCCCAACGTTGCCTTACGGTCGAAGTCACGAACGCCCAGAACACTGGTCGAAATACAAGACGGCAGAAGAGACTGAAGCATCACTCGACGTCGGCAAGCGAAAGGCTCTTTCGGCCCGTGCCAAAGGCAAGGGAGGTGCAACTCAAATGGAGATGGCTGAGATGGTAATGGAAATGGACATGGATGTAGATCCAGACATACCTGTGAAGGAATCGGTCATCGCCAAGTTACTTCGAGACCGCGAGATGGTTCGCGTTGGCGCTCAATTCCCTGCAAAGCGAATAGCGGTTGCTAGCTCATCGCCGGCGGCCTCGCCAACATTGCCAACGGCACAACTTCCATTTTTTTCTGATTCGTTCATGCAACGCATGGAAGATCAAGCGCAAGGTCGAGTTAAGACACCTCAACCAGGTCCAAGTGGTCAACAGTCCGCTCTGAATAACTCTAATATGGCCTTCATGGGCGATGCATTTAGAGATCGGAACTCCGCTTTGTTGACAGCCCCGCCGAACGACCCTACCAACTTCAACCAGTCCTTCACGGTCGCCGATGACACTGAGACTCTGGAGAACGACTGGAAAGCTGTGGATGCTCTGTTTAAGAAGCTGCCAGATGACGAGGATGAATGTGTCAATCTCACCGGTTTTAACCTAGATGCCATTCACGACCAAGTTGGAGATACTGAGGCCCAAAACACCTTTGCCACTGAACCTGAAGGGGACAGCTTTGCTAACGGGATGCTCAACGCCGGCAACTATCAGGACCCAGGCAAGGGTAAAGACCGAGCTGATCCTCCATCGTCGCTGGGCAGGTCCATGGCGAAGTCGTTCCCGCCTCATCAACAACAAGGTGGATCTACAATCTTTGCCTCGTTTGGCCCTCGTATCCCATCCTGACTAGGAATGGGGTCGGAAACGGCACAGCCTCAGTCGACTGTTAGTGAGAGTTTTGGTCCAGATCACGGTGGCGTCAACAACACGGGCCAGCGTCTTTATTCCGACATGTCGGACGACGGCCAGCGAGATACACGCACTCAGACACACGCAGGCTCCAGCAACACAACGCGCCGCCCCGCCAGCTTCAATGGTCATGCTGGTGGCTCATTTGGCTCGTTTCCACCAACAGCAGCTGGCTCATCCGGCTACAACTCCTCCCAGCTGCAGCCCAAGACCCCGTCGCGAGCTGGCTCCCGACCCGGAGCAGCCATCGTCACCCGCTCACCGCAGCCCAATCTCTTCGCTCGCACGTCGCCCATGCCGAACATCTTCGGGCGTAGACCTGCGGCATCATCCAGCAATGCAAACGCCATTGCGTCAGTGCCGTCAACGGCGTCAAACAGCCCGGCAGCAGGTGCTGCATCCAATCCTGGAGCCAAAATCTTTGATGGCAGTTCGCCAACACCAAATCTCTTCGGACGTGCCACCACACCGCCAACAGGAAATGGTAGGAACGCTTTGTTCCTCCCATCCTCTCAGCCGAACAGTCCAGCTGGCCCGACTGGTATCTACGGCAGGGCTCCGCGAAACGTAGACCAGGAGATGCCGGATACGGATGTGGAGTCTTGGGACGTTTGGTCTTGAACGTTGACAGGGTGGTTAGGCATACGGTATTGTGGGGGTATAGTTGATCACGGCGCTGACAAGTAGGAGATCAGTTCGCTTCAGAAGGAATCTGGCCTGAGGTAGTTACCAACGCAATGACATCGAATAATAAAAACTAATCTTCGGTCATGCAATATCCGAGCTAACACCATGCGTAGAATGTCTTCAAGCCGGTGTTCAATCAATTTCAGCAGCAAAGTGACTTAGCCGAATACCTCCTTATACCTTCCATTTCAATTCATCGATGGCCTCACTCGGGAAATTCGGTAATCTCGATCCTTTCATCTTACAATGTTGGAGCGAAGTTCGCTTCCAACGCCGCACTTCGCTCTACCCAAGACCTCAACAGACGTACAGCATTGCCCGCAAACAGGCAACAGGAGGAGAAATCATGATGATCTAAGCAGTCGAGTATGCGGGCGATGCGGCGAAGGCGTTGGCGTTCCATCTCTGAGTTATTATCGTTTGGTAGGGCGCGAACTGTACTTATGTCAAGGCGACAAGCCAGCGCATGTCCGAGAACGATACGCCCCACAGACCATTCTTTTTGTTGATTTACGCCCGTTCACGATGTCCGAAGTTCATGATACTATCCCGCCTCTTAATTCAAATACTACATCCCCAACAACGTCCACCCCTCCCACGCCAATATGCACAATCATGACCCCCGTCGGCATGCTCGGCTACGGCCTCAATTCCCAACACACCGCCACCGCCCTCCAGCACACCCTCAGGCTCCATCCCAGCGTCCCTGTCACACTCATTCTCGACTCGGGCAGCACGGACAGCGGGCCCGAGAAACTGGCGTTGGGATGCATGTCCGTGCCGCGCGAGGCGTATAAGAGGGACTTGCGGAAGTTGATGGCGCTGGGAAGGGAATACGGGGTTCCGGTTGTGTTTTCGAGTGCAGGTGGGGATGGGAGCGATGAGCATGTCAGGGAGATGGGGATGGTTGTGCGGGAGATTGCGGGGGAGACGTGAGTTTCCTTCCTCCTACTCTTCGTTCCAAACATTCTTTCCAAACATCATCGGTGCTGATAATTCGAACAGAGACTCCACCCCCAAAATCCTGTCTATCTTCTCGTCGGTGCCCAAATCCCTCGTCTCCGATCGTCTTCAATCTGGAATGATATCTCCCTGCAGCGCCTCCGTCCCAGCCCTCACACCCCGCGCCATCGCCGCCACACCCCGCATCCTCGCGCAAATAGGTCCAGAGCCATTCCTCGACGCCATGCATGCGCATCCAGATTTCAACATCTTGATCGCAGGTCGCGCATACGATCCCGCGCCGTACATAGCATGGGCAGCATTTGCTAGCCGTACTTCGCTGTCCGATAAGAGTAGCCCGGAGGTGAAGAAACTATGGGGCGGATTTGCGCATATGGGCAAGATATTAGAATGTGGAGGGCTGTGTGGCGTTCCGAAGTCGAATGGGGCAATGGCGACGATGTATGCGGACGGAACGTTTGACGTCACGCCACTCGATCCGGGGAGTATGTGTACGCCTATTTCCGTAGCGGCGCATACGCTGTACGAGAAGGCGCGGCCGGATGTATTGTATGGGCCGGGTGGGTATCTCGATCTTACGGGTATGAAGACTGAGGCATTGGAGGATGGGAGGAGCGTTAGGGTAAGTGGTGGTGTGTTTAACTTTTCGGGGGATGACGGATCGCCGTATACGGTGAAATTGGAGGGTGCAGAGGTTGTGGGGTATAGAGCGCAGATGATGGGGAGCTTTAGGGATCGTGAGTACTTTCGTGTCTTGTTGGTTGGGGGACACGATGCTGATGAACGGTAGCGATATTAATCGGCCAGCTTGATAGCTACCTTGAACGTGTCAAGGGGTATGTTGCATTACAACACGAAGACATGGAAGGAACTTGGGAATTAGGGTTCCATGTGTATGGCCAGCACCAGGTCTCAAGTCGGTCAAGCGACACGGGCCAGCCGTCGGAGGTCTTTATCATTGGGGAGGCTCTTGCTTCGACGCAACAAATGGCCACTAATGTTGCTTGTATGGCTAGAATAGCTGCCACGGTGAGTTCATTCGTGCTGCTGTTGCCGACTATATTGACCTATGACAGCATGGTCCTTATCCAGGCCAGAAGGCGACATCTGGGAACTTCGCATACGGTCTTGGAGGGCAGATGGAGACCGAACTTGGTCCTTGTGCGCAGTTTTCCATCTATCACCTGATGCAGCTTGAGGAAGGCGAAGAAAGGCTGAAGCTAAATGATTTGTCTGTAGGCCTATTCCGATGCGAATTTGTTTCGACAAGCGCATCAACGTCGGAAAGTCCGATTGTACGTTCACCACTCCTTGGTGGTTCCGAGAAAACGGTAGGACGCGAAGATATTGCAAAACACGCAATCTCGAGTCCGCAGAAGCTGTGTCTGGATCCGAAGACCTTGGGCGATATTGCGAAGCTCATTCGATCAAAGAATGCAGGTCCTTACGAGGTCACTCTGGACGTGATGTTCGACTCGGAGGCGGAATATCAACTAGTCAAAGCCGCCAATCTTCTGAACATTGCATCAATGGCGAAGCTGTTTAACATCCGCGAAGAAAGTATTATTTGGGAAGGCTTCTTTGACCAGGCATGGGCGTATAAAGTGACGATACCTCGATTGCGGAATGGAAAGCCGACGGCGAGTGGTGGATACATGGAGAACGATGTACATGCATCGCAGCAGTATATCGGGTTCATAAACTTGGCGTTACCGGAGGGTGTGGTTGAAGACTGGAGTAGACTGCAACAAAGTGGCGATCGAGTAAATTCAAGAACATGAATTGGGTGCGGGGCAACTACATGTGCGCATTATGTCGGCACATGGGTTTGGTATGCATCGTCAGCGCCTCGGTATTATTGCAGGTCAGTTCCAACCAAACTGCCCGCCCATTTGACCGTTCATTTCGGGTACGGTGTACGCCGGATACCCAGCAGGAGCGAGAGGGTCAAACATGCCCCAAATAGAGTCGCCCCATAAATCTTCCGGGAGCGAAAAGTCCATAGGTCCGAAATCGTTCATGTCGACAGGAATGTTCTGTGGATTCACCTCAACAGTGGGATCTGGTTCTTGCTGTCTTGTCGATGCCTCCCTGCTGGTTCTCGCAGACGGCTTGGTGTCTGCTCTAGGTGATGATTCTTCAACCTCGACAGGCTTATTACGCAGTACATGGCCAGTTGTAATTGCATCATACAAAAGCGAGGCACCTAATCGGTCGTCCACACGAAGTTTCGAATTGTCCAGATCGATGGGCTTTTGACGGCACAGCACGTCAAACAATATCGCACCGCGTACGCGCTCGTCCAGTGGGTCGTTGCATCCCCATTTGAGGTATCTTTGTGCAATAGCTACGTGGTTGCGCGCGAGCTCCTGCTCCTCAGGAGTTGCTTGATTGTTGAGAACGAAGAAGCGGATGAGGAAGGCTGTAGACAGAACAAGGATGCGGTAGAAGTTCTTGGGTAGCGTGTTTCTCAAAGTTTCCAGGGCTAGGTCCGGGTACTCGGGGGACGTGTAGCCCAACCCTTGGTCGGTGAGATAGGCAATTCGAACGGCGACGGAGAGGCCATTTCGCATGAGGATCTCTCGTGACGTACGGTCAGACTGTAGCCGGACAATGACGGTTGTGTACAAGAGGAGTTTTGCGGTGAGATAGGTCAACTCGGCTCGCGAAGTCCATGGAGTTGGATATCTCGTTTTGAGGCCGTCCAGCTCTGCATCGATGATTCTGATCAAGGAGTGGCTCATGTTTTCCTGTGAATTTTCCACAATTGTATTGAAAAACTTGGCCAACGTGTGATGAACCATGATCTGGTAGGCGAATTCGGCTGGTAAGGGGTACTCGCGGACCATTTGTTCAATGGTGGCTAGATCGGCAGACCCTTTGATTGGAGCAGAAACACCCACATGTTTCGCAAGCCTGTTGAAAACTCAGCATATTAGTTCAATCTTCGTTATGGAGTACCTACGCTGTGCTGCTGAGGAAGCACCCCAGCCATGTGTGAGCTCTAGCTCGTGGCGAACCTGCATGTACTCCAATACTCTGTAATGAGGGCGCAGTCTTTGCGCGATGCAATCCCATATACATTGCAGCATTGACTGCTACACCGGAGTACAGCCAACTAGGATCTTGGTTCTGTATTCTTATTGGGTACGGATACATGGTCAAATATGTGATGGCCTGAATTGTTTGGAGTGGCAGCGGAGCATTGAGAACCTCACTCCTGAAGAATCGGAGATACGGGTCTCGTAACGACTCGGAGACATGTTGATGCCGCGGTACGACTGGTCTCTGTGTGGTCACGGCTAAGATCGTCCAAAAGAGAATGGGCGAAGAGTCGTAAAGCCCTGCGATTGATATTGTGGGGTTCACAATCGGAAGATGAGGGTAGAAAAAGATACAAAAGCTGTGATCTGAGTTTAGTTGGACGACAAGAGGCAAAAGGACATCTAAAAGATTCGACTTACAGTTTAAAGATATCTACGACAGTGTCTTTATCGATGACGAACCCTTCCAATTCGAATGGTTCGTCACCCAGATCTGAATCATCGAGCACAGCAGTACCTGAGAGTTCTGGTGGGTGATCTGGAGAGTCTTGCGTGTCTGGAACGGATGGCGACTCGGTGATCGAGTGAGCAGCTGGGTCATGTCTTTGGCTCCTCAGTGCTTCCAACTCCTTTGCCATTTCTTCAACACGCCTGGTCGACATTAGCTATGCACTGGGCAAAGAACACGGTAATTGATACTCACTTTCGTGCTGGCGTTCTTCGAAATGAAGAGTCAACAACACACTGTAGGTTCCGTGTTTGACACCGTGTGCATGGAGCCGGAAACTGGTCTTTGGAGTCGCACCGCAGCTGCGTTCTATCAGTATGGCCGAAGAACGCGCTATCAAGCGAGATAGAGCGCGGCATACCTTGACCTGCTTGCATTGCGTGCACTAAGCATTGGCGTAGGATGTTAGTGTTCGCCTTGCATGGAGTTCGTACAGGATACGTACAGTCTTGACAGGTCGATGAACGGCCCTACTACTCATTGAATTGGAAGCCATTGCGATTTACGCTCTCGAAGCCGACCGCGTGGCTCAAGTATATCTCTCACACGCGCAAGCCCTACTATATTGGGCTAGACACTGCTTTACACGAATGGCGCGCTTGGACGTGCTTGAGGGGCGGGGCGACGCCTTTTGAGGAAGACGGCTACTAAGATGGTAACGAAGTTGGGTGCCTTAACAAGGTTCACGATTGAGCAACAATGTCATGCACGCGTAGGGAGTGAAGAAAATGGAGTGGTGTTGTCGATGTTACGCCCGAACACGTGGGGCGTAACTTCTTCTTCCGACCCCTGCATGGCCTCTTGGCGTAAGCACATCTGAATATGTCGGGATGCGAGGACGAGACATTCAACTCTACTGGTCCTGCGGAAGGGTTCTACAGGCACCGCTGATTGCCTCAAATTTCGCTTGAATATGCCTGACGGTATTACCAAACTATGCGCTGGCCGGTCGAAAGACGGAGCGTACTAATTTTATACATATACAGTATCGTCAAAAATCGACATACACGCTGCCACGCTCTGGTAACATGTCTTCAGCTCGCCCGTCTAGAATCCTTTCTACGTCTAGAAACTCTTCCACCGCTACCTCCTAACATCCTAATACTAATCTTTTCGATCTTGACTATTCCTTGTCTCAGGTATCTGCTGTGTCTACTTGCTACGCCCGTGGGGTCGTAAATGTACTGTCTGCCTTGGTAGGTGCGCACAAGGGGGACAGGCTTAATGGAGAGCTCTGTTGCGGACTGCGGATAGAGTCGCTGCAGGATGAAGTGTGTACGGCGTGACATGACGCCTCTCATGGGTGATGGAGGTGCCTCGACTACACGAAAAGGAGACTGATTGTCGGCTAGCATCCGAGGAACAGGAGGTACAGTGAAGCTTGACAGGCGGATTTGGGGTAGTCTACCAGGACGCCTTTGCTTCCGGGTAGAAGTGGAAGCCTGTGAGCTCTCAGGCCTGTTCGATTCCTGCCTGCTCCTGTGACTAGAATGTGCATCAGAGGCAGAGCCTGTCTCAGTTCGGGAAGCAGATCGTACCGACTTGCTTGCGTCCTCGAGTGCTGGGGTTGTGACTGTGCGCACCGTGCCTCTGACGGCCACACCACCAGTTGGGCCCTCGATCCAAACATCGTAGAGATGACCGTCGTCGAAAGATTTCTTCTTCATGCCGCAAATCCGCATCTGTTCATCGCAGTACAGAGGTGCAAGATTCCGATACTCGATTGACTCCAGCACTTGCTTTCCCTTGTACTCCATTCCAATATAGCCGGACATTGCTTGCAGCATGAGTGTCAATGACAGTGGCCCATGAACGAGGAGATTACGGTGGCCCTCGACTTTGCGGGCATAGTCCCGGTCTAGGTGGATGAGGTGGGCGTTGAAGGTCAGGGCCGAGTAGCGGAAGAGGAGTGAGCGGGTGGGTGTCAGTGTGTGAGCGAAGTCGGGGCTCCCGGGAGCTAGAGCTTGTCAGTATTTGGCCGTGGTAGCATGTAGGAGACTAACGCTCGAGATATTTAACGGCAACCATTTGGCCATTGGCGATGGCCTCCAGCTCAGCCGGCGTCTTCTCCCTGAGGAAGACGAGATTACGCTGTTCTCTCAGGATTGCATCCCCCCACTCTTCATGGAGCAGCTGGTGCTGGAAGATGGGGCCCCCACGCGCCTGACGTTTGGCTCGGAGGGTGTCTAGTCGCGCAAACCGGCGGTCAATGGTGACAAAGATCTTGGCGGCGTCGCCGTGTCCTCGCAGTTGCACGTCTTGGATGCGCTCGGCGCAGACTATGAACGAGTCGACGGCAAACCCCTTCGCCGGGTCATGGTACGCTCCGGGACGCACACGCAATGAGCCTCCACCCCACATGCGCCGTACCCAGGGCTCCCCCGGGCTCTGCAGCGGGTCTGTACCGTCCGGCAACAGCTCGTCGGCCGGCATCGAGGTATTGAACCACACCATATGGTGGCCCAAGGGCAGTCGCAACCGGCTCCTGCGTGTGCGAGAGCACCATTCCGGCGGCAAGAAGGTGGAGATGGTGTCTATCAGTTTGTGGTCCGTGTTCACGTCGATGTATTCATGCGAAGACTTCACCTTGCGCCCCAGCATTTCACTTCGGAGCTGCTGGAACCAGGGCGCATCGTCGGCCGTCGTGGAAGCGTAACAGCGAGTCGGCGTGCATCGCCATGTCGTTCGGTGTGAAGGAGCTCGTGCCGCCCGGGTCCAACATCGTGTGTAGAGTGACATTGAGGAGAGGTCAAAGTTGACGGTTGCGCATATGGCCTTCGCGTCTCCAGCCAATGACGTCGTGCGCGCTCGTCTGGGATCGTGTACATCGTCGCCCTTTCACGAACTCTACAAATGCACAGCGATTTGATCCTGTTGATGCGCAGTGTATGCTTTCTAAATGGTCTTCACAACTCATGACTGCCAGCAGTATGGGATCACATGACGTTGTGTGAGCGACTGCCTCATCCGGCTGGGTGTGGCTTCCTCACCTCAGCTGCTCAGCACCTCAGCCTCTTCACACGTCGCCTAGGGCAAACAGCGACCTCAGTTTCAGCCTAGGCACTGCACATTGCTTCAGGATGCATCGTCGACCTTGCCAAGGTGGGTCCACGCCGCGTCGCATCTAAAGCACGTCCACCATGCTAAGCCACCAGAGCCACGATAGCAGCCACGAACCGTCACACCAAGAGCAGCCGCCCACACACCAGGTGACGGTTTCCTCAAGAGTCCATGCTGGACATCGTGCAGTCGTCACCGACTACGTGACTCCTAATCAGACATCAACTCTCGATCTGTTTCAGCCTGCGGAAGTCAATTTTGCTGACATGGCGACCGATTCAGGCCTGCTCGCCTGCCCAATGTGCGACTTCAAGGTCTTACCCACCGATGACTATGTGCTGCAACTTCACTTTGAACAAGTCCATACCACGGACAGTCCCTTCAGAGTAGAAGATGACGCTGAGCCGCAGCCTCCCTCTCTACCACCAAGGCCTTCCTCGAAGCGCAAGCACGTAGGAGACACGCCTTCCTCTGACGAAGACGAGAACACTGTTACCTGCCCTGAGCCTGACTGCGGCGAAGCTGTTCTTCTCACAGACTTTAACGACCATCTCGATTACCACGCCGCAGAGACATTATCATTCGACGAGACTACCGGAAAGTATCATTCTCATCATTCATCCGCTACGATGCAGGGCCTAGCGAGTCAACATCCGCATGGCTTCTCAAAGAGTCAGTTTCTAGACCAAAACTTTTCCACCGATCTTCCAGAGGCCCTGAAGAGGACTGAAGGCCATGACAAGGGTCACAAGCTCAAGAAGCATGGGCACCGTCACCGGAGCAGCACCAACAGCAGCGAGAAGAGCACCCTGGCCCGCAGTATCCTTACCTTCAACCCCTTCGCGAAGTTGGACAAATCCGTCAAGCCGCCCAACAAGAGCGCGCGTCTCGGTGTAAGTGTTGCATCGCCGATTCCCCGATTGCACAGCTGATGACCACAGAAATCTGAACTCGGACCTTATGCCTGGGAAGACCGTATGCCCAAATGGCTACATGAACAACTCGCTGCCGGCCCAAGGATCTCAGTCGTCAATCGCATCGGTCGCGATGGCCGCCTGATCAAGCAGGAGAAAGTTCAGAACGAGACGCCAGGCATTATACCCATCCTTGCTCAACTGTCCGCCCTCGATCGCTCCGTAAAGGAAGCTTACTACTGCCACCCGTCAACCCTCCACATCGGCAAAACTCCCCGGGAAGGCGGCTTCTGTGGTTATAGAAACATCCAAATGCTCCTTTCTTACATCCAAGGCGCCAAGGCTCAAGGCCACGAAGAGTTCCCAGGGCGCACACCTGGTATCCTGACTCTTCAGGACCTCATTGAGAGAGCCTGGGACAAGGGAATCAACCAAATCGGTCGCATCCAAACTGGCGGTATCCGTGATACGAGGAAATACATCGGTACCCCAGAGGTAGGTTCACCGCTCACAAGACTGCTCATGCTGACAGTAAGACAGGCTCAAGCTTTCTTCCTCAGTTCAGAGATTAACTGTGCTGTGGAGATGTTTAGCGACCTGAAGGACCGCAAGATTGAAGCTCACGAGCTTCTGCTCGAGGCCATCGAGCGCTACTTTGCGCAGGCAGCCGTTAAGGATGGCTCCAACGTCTACAAGACGCTTCTACCACCCATTTATTTGCAGCAACCCGGCCACTCCATAACCATTATTGGCTTCGAACGCCGCCGGGACGGTGCATGCAACCTGGTCGTCTTCGATCCCATGTACTCCACGAGTCCTGCTATGCATAAGCTGCTTGGCCGGAAGAACATCAGAACCGCTCGCGCAGAGGTCCTTCATGCCTACCGGCGCGGCACACATCAGCTTAGGAAGCATGCCGCTTTTGAGCTTCTTATGTGAGTATGGTTCTGATGAAATGCTAGAATGATGACTGACCGTGTGTAGGCTTTCGGCAACGCCACCGTTGTTCCCTGCTTGGGATGTATGAAACATTCCCCAAGCACCTCTTCCCTTCTCTCATATGCATAGATACCCGGCATATTTAGCCATTTGATCACATACAATTCAATGCTATCCACGTCACTTCCCCATTCTACCAACCTCATCACGTCGCCCATCTCAGTCACTATCTGTGCTAAATTCTACGTGTTAGGTTCTGCGCCAATTCCCAGACTGTCGCTTCGTCTACTCTTTCTTCCGTGCGCGCACACTTGGCTACGATGTGTACCCAGAGGATTACTTTCTACCAACCTTTCCCTGGCAACAGTATGGCGGACTGTGGGTTTGTGACGAAGCTCGCTTCGCTCGCTCACAGCCCTTGAATCCCCTCAATGCTCAAGCTCTACGTCGGATCACCGGCGAAGGCGCCACGTCATCAACGAACAGCAGCAACAGTCCAACGAGTCCCTTTGCCAGCAGCGGATTCCACCATTCGCCAGCCACTGATGCCCATATGCGGAATGAGGGTTACGTCCAGCTTCCATCGTACGTGCCTTCACTCGACGGCTCGATCAGTGGATACGTTACGACGCCACAACGTAGCGGGAGTAATCCGGTGTTCAACATGGGCAGCCTACAGGCTACTGCCCAGCCAAGCCAAGCTACCCGACCCAAACTGTCGCTCTTGACAGATCTCGGTAGGAAGTATCCAGGCTTCCCGACACCGCTCTCGCCAACGCTTAATGCAAAGGCATTGTACCCATCGCCCGCGACCGAGCATGGCAGCCGCACCAACACGCCCCGCCCACTCAGTCCTGCCGTTCGCAGCGTCAGCCCGATGAGCATCGACGGCTCAGAAATGTGCGGCCCCTCACGTCGCTGTAACTCCCACGGTTATGACCACTACGTTTCATCCATGGGCCTCATCGACAGCGTCATCGCGGAGAACAAACAGCGAACTGGTGCCTTCCTTAGCCCACCACAATCCCCCCGCTCGCCATCAACATCCTCGCTCAGCTCCACCCTATCTCCCCGCGCAGCCATGCTCCGCAGCATATATGACAAATACGACCCTAATCCTGTGATATACTCGTCGTCCTCCTACTCTAGCGACTCACTCGCACCTAAATCTCCTCCGTCGTCTCCTCGCCTCTCCATCCAGATCTCAAACGGCACCGAAACCACCGCCCAATCACCTCTATCTCCCTCGGGCACCGTACTCGTCTACACGTCTCACCGCCCTGTCGACAGCGGCCTCCTCGGCGTGACACCACTCTCAGAAGCCCAAGTCGCCGAATACCGTTTCTGGCGCCCGTGCGGGAAACGCGTCTGCGCATTTGGTTGTGGTGGCGCCCAGGAGGGCGAAGTCGCCGCTGCGAAACGGTTGTTCAAGGACGTCGAGGACGTCGAGGATATTCAGGAGGATGCCAACGGAGGGTTTGGGCTCGATGGCGCGGAGGAGCAGCAGAGGGGGGAGAGCGTGTGGGCGGGGCGCAGGTTGGTGACGGATTGGAATCGGTTCTTGGGCGGGTTGGAGAGAGAGGGAGTTGCGAGGTTTTGAGGAGTGAGGATAGACAGGAGATGGATTGAGGAGTGATGCTGCTGCTGCTGCTTCATCTGAAGTCGTGTGGAGACGCGTTTCTTTGGCTGAGTATTTGATATTTTTGGCGTTTTGGGGTTTGGATAAACACATACCCTCGTTGTTAGCTTGTTTGTTTGGTCAATTTTCTTCTTACGCTGAATGCTATTCTATTCTATTGTCCAAGCTATCCCAGTGCAGTGTCACATATTAGAAACGTAGCTGTGAAAGCGTGAGAGCTAGGAACGGGTATCCATTTGACTAACGCCAGACCGTCTGATTACGGTAATGCTATATACTATGCTCCTACCTCAATCTAGCCAGCTATGTGCCAAACCCAACCCCATTCGGAATCGCTCTCCTCAATACTAATCACCCTCGATCGGACACATGCCTCAAACTTAGAGTTGAGGATCCATTCAGGCACTACTAATGGAAGCAGAATAGTAGAACCTACAGAGGACAGCATTCGTTTACGCGTGGCGCAGTCGAGAGCGCGCGTTGGCGTGCTTGGGCAGGGTGTTGCTGACGTCTTGGAGTGTGTTGATGTGGTGTTGTGAACGTCCTATTTGGAGGAGCCCTGTATTGTACAACTGTGTGCATGCTATTACTTTTTAGTCGCTATCGTCGTCGCTGCCGTATCCGACCAGTGGTCCAGTCATTGCGGCAGGTCGCTTGTTCGCCGGTATGGCTGTATATCCCTTGAGCGCAGCCAGCGTCGAACTTGACAATATGCCATTTCCACCCTGTGTTTGTTCTGGCTGTGCAATATCTTCGTACGCCGTCTCTGCAATCTCCAGCATCTTCCGGTCACCCAGGCCACCAGCTTCAATCTCCCGCGCAGCCTCCCAATCGCTCTTTTCCTTTGCATACCACACCTCATCCGGCGCTTCATATCCTTCCAGGCCGAAGGTGCCTTCGATCTTTCTCCGCTTCTTCTGCTCGGGGTCTCGGCCCTCGATCTCTGCAACGTAGGATGCTGGTAGGGCTTTGCGGATCGCTTCGGCGGCTTGTTCTTCGATGCGCGCGGCCTCGCGTTTCTGGGACGCTGGGTTCGGGTCGACGGTTGCCCAGCGCACGTTGAGAATCTCGGAGTGGTCGAGCGACTGATGCGCCATGGCCTCCTTTGCGAATTGACTGTTCGCCTCGTTCAGGTACGTTATAAATGCGACGCCACGGGCAGTAAGCACACGCGTCCGTTCAACCTGGCCCCATTCTTGAAAATGCCGAGCGACAATCTCCTCAATGTCGTCTGTGACGTGTATCCGTCCGACGTAGAGTGTGCGGTTCTGCCGTTGAAACGATCCAACTCCGCCCATGTCATCGCGGTAATCCGAATGCTTGTCACGACCAAAGCAGTCAATATTTGAAGGGAAGATGTCTGTGACGGCGGGCAGGCGGTGGAGGTATTCGCAGTCGACTCCCTTAGGACAGATTCCGCGCGCGAAAAAGAGACAGAAGTAGGAGCCGGGTGTGCGGTCGGCTTTGGTGTAGCCGGAGTCCTTGGCGACATTGCAGCGACCCTGCGCAGCAGTTTTGCTCAGATAGGCGTCTTCTCGGTCTCCGCCAGACCACTTATTATACCAAATATTAAATATGGTGCCCGTCGGCGGCGGCGCATCAGTCTTGAACGTCGCAGCATCGACTTGCGGGCGTGCAGGACGACGTTTGCGGCGGATGATCTTTTTGACACGCTTGCCCTCTGCATTGGTCGTGATGATGGTCTGCTCCGTGGTTATGGGAGCGAGCTCTGTGGAAGTCGCAGGCGCGGGTGGCGATTGTATTTCTGCCATGGTTTTGTGGATGAGAGAGTGTTGACGTTGACGTTGATGTTGCATAGAACTTTGTGAATCGCGCTAGGCTGACGCTAGCGCGAGGCTGCAGAACCGCACGTGACATAACCCTGCACTTTCGCCCACGGTTCAACTTCTCTCGCCGCTTTTCAACCTTCCTAATCAGGCAGGTCTTCCAACACTGTAGTATAATGCACCTCCTCGCTCTCTCAAAAGTTTGTCGACACGATACAGAGCACCTTTTTAGTTCGTAGGAAGTGGCCAACGACCTCCAGGCTCCTTGTGGGCTACAAATCCACCAAACATTTCTTCAAGATTTCAACTTCCCAACTAGGCAGGAACTCTATCGCCGTGGATTGTAGTACCATTCTGTTCACTCCAGGAACCTTCGACGCCATGCACGCTATCCTTCTGTACGTGAAAAGTGCCTAGCGACCTCTACCTTTTCTGCTCCAACTGAAGCTTCATCTGCAGCTCCTTAAATCCCAACCTTCCTAATCGAGTAGATTGCCAGCCTGGTGTCAATTTCGCGACCTTTAGTTAGCTCGCTCTAGCGACCTCTAGTGACTTTCACTACAGTTTCTGTAGCACGAAAAGCGTTCACCAACCTTCTAGCTACACTCTGCATCAAATGTTACCTGCTAGATCAACCTTCCTATTTAGGCAATTACGCTATATCCTATTGATTGCTGTGGAATTCTGCATTCTGCATTCGAGCGCTACTTTCACTTCAATGTGGCTAAGTTCAACCTGCCTAAACAGGCAACTTCCCAGCATCCATTGATTGCAGTACATATTGTTCACTCCTGGAGGCCTCAGCGCAGCCTCTTTCCACTCGTAAAAAATTGCTAAGAACCTCCACGATTATTGTTCTATACAACCAGCCTAAACAGGAGACTCTCTTGCAGGTGTAGATTGCAGTATATATTATTCACACAACTAGACCTCTGAATAGCTTCACAAAACATCGGGACAGATCCACGAATCACTATAGCTCCAACCTGCCTAAATAGGCAATTTCCTTACGGGTGTCAATTCTCTGTTGTTTCGTGGTGCATCTGCGCACTGCACTGCGGTTTCAACCTGCCCATTGCGGCAGGTAATAGATTACTGTCCATTGTAGTATTTCTGGTGAACCTTAGAACCTGAGAGAATGGACATGACGTCTAACGCTTGGCAAGTATTTTGTACGGTCCTAATATTTACGCACCTCCTTGGTGCTCATTCTGCCTACACTAAAACCACCATTTAAAGGATATAGTCGTCGATTATGTGGCTTAAGAGCATGTTGATTTTAGGATTTACTCGTCGACCAAAATCCATGCCACTCCCATCCCTAGATTTATTCCTCTGCTCTCCACGCCTTTGTTGTCCCCCATACCCAATACCCTCCCTTTCCGCATCAACACTTCGTCCCATGACTTCGATCTGCTAATCCATCATCTCATGCCAATCATTTATGGCTGTACCACCAATCAGACGCGGACGTCTCGACGATCCATAAAGCTTCAGTCTGCGTGCTTCTGTCGCTTCTTCGCCTTGTTCGCGAAAGACTCGACGCACTTCTACAACCTGTGCTTTGTCAAAACATGCAGCTGCCTGGTCGTCGCGGTGCTGTACGTCGTGTGTTGGCGCGGCTCCTTGGATTTGTGTGCGATAGATTTCCATCATTTCGCGCGAAGCTTGGATTTCTTGTTGGCGGCGGCGGGCGCGGCTGCGGGACTGGTGCATGTTTGTGTCAGAAGTTGAAGCGGATTCCACTGCTAGGGATTGTTTTAAGAGACCTCGTACGACTGAAGACGTTGGTAGGTGGGGGGTTGGTGAGGTCGTGATGCTGTAGTTGTGGGGATGCTTGGTATGCGCAAATGTCAATGTTGTGTGATGAATGACAGGCGCTGCAGTGACATGTGTCGTTTCGTGATAGTGCCAAGTATTACCTATGCAAAACGTGATAGGTGAAGCGTGAATGCGATTGAAGGTTGTCCAAGGTGGGTTAATGAAGTGTGAGCAAACAGGCGTCTGTATATCTTGCTGAAACTTTGCTCACACTTGCTCTGGAGCACACTTAACACACAACCTACCACGTACGCACGAATATCAGTTCCGGGGAGGATGCCACCAGGTCAGAACGACCCGCTTGCAAGATGGCAGAAAGAGAATCTTGCAGCCCCTCGGCAATCTTATGGGCAGGCAAAACAGGCACCAGCACCGGTTTACGATGATGGTCCACAGAGAATATCGCGAAGACCGAGTCCTGTCCGGACCCTAATCGCTGGTCTTTCAAGCCGAATGCCGAATCCTAAAGGTGGATAGAGACCTAAGGTTGAGGGTGAATTTCAGGCCTCTAATCCCACGGTGGACCTATCCAGTCGCATGCCGAATCCCAATGGTGGCTGGAGATCTAAAGTTGGGGGAGAGTCACAGGCCTCCAGTCCAGCCATTGGTCTCTCAAGCCGTATGCCAAACCCAAACGGAGGGTGGCGCCCCCGCGATCCCCAATCTCAGACACCATGTCCAAGCGTTGGTCTCTCAAGGCGTATGCCAAACCCTAACGGCGGATGGCAGCCGCCCATGTCCCAGTCTCAGACATCCAGTCCAACTCTAGGTTTATCAAGCCGCATGGCCAATCCTAACGGAGGCTGGAAACCCAAATGTCCTGATCGAAGCCCTTCGCCGAGTGCTTATAGTCTGTTATCACCAGCAGGCAATGGGTCCAGGAGCGGTAGAAAGACCTTGACGGACGAAGAAAGGGTCAGATACCCAGGTAGCGACACACGCTGGCCACTCCCAAGCGACGTCGTGGACAAGCCCTACCACTTCCTGTACACCGAAAAGGGCGTCACAAAAGCCATATACTACCATCTCGTCTACCAAAGCACTTCTCCAAAGGCCCAAGAATGGTTAAACGTCATCCTCGACAAAGCGTTCGAGGAGGCTGACAATATCCCCCAGGGCGAGGATCCACAAATAACCATCATGAATGTGCTGAAGAGTAGGAAATTAAAGGTGCTAAGCGATGGAGTAAGGGGAAAGGTTTGGCTATTGGACCAGGGGAGCGCAGGTGTGTGGACATGTATTGACGATATTCAGGCGGAGAAGGGCACCGTGAGGCTACCGTCTGGGTATGAGACATTTGAGGAGTTCGGATGGGGTTTGAAGGGGAATCATGAGGATATTTTGTTGATTAGTCGGCCGGGGGAGCCGAACACAAAGTAAGGGAAGGAGGTTGTTGTAAGGTAAATGAGTGGCACCAGCTGGAGGAGGAATAGATAGTCCAAGAAGATTGTGGGTGTTGGCGAAATAGTGTAGCTATGTTGATGACATGTAAGACTTTTCAAGCAAAGCTTTTGTATACAGTTACTGGCCTTTGACTAGATGGCCGCACATTGTCTGGCTCAGGTGTTGTGGAGCGGTGAGGTCGGGGTGGAGCAGTCGGAAGCAAAGCCGAGGCAGGACCGGTGACCGAATGATCGAGAAGATGCGGGCGCGCTATGACCTCGCCAGTGGATTTTTTAGCATCGTCGACTTCTCGAGCATCACGAATTCCGCCATTCATTCCACCCGCCACACACACATCTCTTCCTCGTCATTCTGCATTCAGCGGGAGTCTAGGAGCACGGTCTGACCTTGAGAGAAATCACATACATACACCGATACCATCACAATGCAAAGAGCATTTTCATCGCGGGTGCGGTCTTCGGCCCTCAACCAGAGCTCCAAGCTGCGGTCCCCCACGCTCAACCTCCAGCAACAGAGGTTTGCACACAAGGTAAGATATTGCAAATCGATTCACCTCTGAACCATGATTAACTCTTTATAGGAACTCAAGTTCGGCGTTGAGGCACGAGCATCGCTTCTTCAAGGTGTCGACACACTTGCACGGGCCGTATCAACAACACTTGGTCCCAAGGGCCGCAATGTCCTGATCGAGTCTAGCTATGGCTCACCAAAAATCACAAAGGGTGCGTACAACCAATTCATTCGCCTCCGATGTCTCCGCTGACAAAACTTCAGACGGTGTAACAGTCGCAAAGGCCATCACCCTCCAGGACAAATTCGAGAACCTTGGTGCCCGTCTTCTCCAGGATGTCGCATCCAAGACCAACGAGGTTGCTGGTGACGGCACCACCACCGCTACCGTCCTTGCCCGCGCCATCTTCTCCGAGACGGTCAAGAACGTCGCCGCTGGCTGCAACCCCATGGACCTGAGGCGCGGAACCCAGGCCGCTGTCGAGGCTGTCGTTGAGTACCTGAGGGCGAACAAGAGGGACATCACCACCAGCGAGGAGATCTCACAGGTCGCCACCATTTCGGCCAACGGCGACACACACATTGGCAAGCTTCTGTCAAATGCCATGGAGAAGGTCGGCAAGGAGGGTGTCATCACAGTCAAGGAGGGCAAGACCACCGAGGACGAGCTCGAGGTTACCGAGGGTATGAAGTTCGACCGTGGCTTCATCTCGCCCTACTTCATCACCGACACCAAGACACAAAAGGTCGAGTTCGAGAAGCCCCTCATCCTCCTCTCCGAGAAGAAGATCTCCGCCGTCCAGGACATCGTCCCCGCTCTCGAGGCCTCCCAACAGCTCCGCCGTCCCCTTGTCATCATTGCTGAGGACATTGACGGCGAAGCGCTCGCCGTCTGCATCCTCAACAAGCTCCGTGGCCAGCTCCAGGTCGCTGCTGTCAAGGCTCCCGGCTTCGGCGACAACCGCAAGTCCATCCTCGGCGATCTCGCTGTCCTGACCAACGGTACCGTCTTCAGCGATGACCTCGACATCAAGCTTGAGAAGGCCACTGCTGACATGCTCGGATCCACCGGCTCCATCACCATCACCAAGGAGGACACGGTCATTCTTAACGGCGAGGGCTCCAAGGACGCCGTTTCCCAGCGTTGTGAGCAGATCCGCGGTGTCATCGATGATGCTACTACCTCCGAGTACGAGAAGGAGAAGCTCCAGGAGCGTCTTGCCAAGCTCTCTGGTGGTGTCGCTGTCATCAAGGTCGGCGGCTCATCTGAGGTTGAGGTCGGCGAGAAGAAGGATCGCATCGTCGATGCGCTAAACGCCACCCGTGCTGCTGTCGAGGAGGGTATTCTACCTGGTGGTGGTACTGGTCTGCTCAAGGCCGCTGCCAACGCTCTGGGCGATGTCAAGGCCGACAACTTCGACCAGCAGCTCGGCATCACAATCGTCAAGAACGCCATCACCCACCCTGCCCGCAAGATTGTCGAGAATGCCGGTGCCGAGGGTTCCGTCATTGTCGGTAAGCTCATGGACGAGTACAAGGGCGACTTCAACAAGGGCTTCAATAGCGCCAAGGGCGAGTACGTCGACATGATCGCAGCCGGTATCCTCGACCCCTTCAAAGTTGTGCGCACCGCTCTAGTAGACGCCAGCGGTGTTGCATCGCTCCTCGGTACCACTGAGGTCGCCATTGTCGAGGCGCCTGAGGAGAAGTCTGGCCCACCACCGGGTATGGGCGGCGGCATGGGCGGAATGGGAGGAATGGGAGGCATGGGATTCTAAGCAACTGAATCTCCAGCGCCACTTTCCTGTTCCTCATACCCTCCCTCCGCTATACCTATTTAGTGCTCAAGTCTTTCCTAGCGATTTTCATGTACACGGTATTGGGTCGATACTCCACTCATGTCTTTAACGATCTCTTCAAAAGCGCAGCATAGTTCTTGGATGTCTCAGGTTTTTATTGTACTATATCATGTGTATCTGGAACAATTCTGGGAAGGACAAGATAAGAGCGATCAAAACAATATAAGCAAGTTCAAACACACGCAGCGCCTTGATATGTGAATGGACATGGGGTGTGTGATCAATCAGGCATTGTGGCGTCGGTTGCCCGGACGTCCCTGCCCTTGTCAAGGGAAGGACCCCCACCACGGCGTGTTGCTCAAAATCGTGCTTGGTGCCCCGCCTAGACTGCGTTCCCCATTAGCCTCAGCAACCTCACCGCATTCTCTCCACCTCAGCTCACCCACACCTGCACACTCCCAATTGCACGTAGCGGTGATATTCATATTCCACGTAAGCAGTACCCTGCGCAAACAGGCACCTATGAAGTGCTGCACATGCGCTCGTGGCAATCGCACCCGATGACGACGCTAACAGGCAGACGTAGACTGATAAAGCGCCCCGTGCCTCGTCAACCCTCTCACCACCCCTTCTCCACACAAAATACACAATGGTGAGTAGCATCGATCCATACAACAAGGAACTGCGCTAATACAGGATCGCCAGGCTCAATCCGGGTACGTACGCTGGACAAACAGCCTCACACATGATAGCTGTTGTTGCGCTCGAGACCTGTCCTCAGAGACTGTTACCTTTCTACGCCTACTAATATCCCACAGTGTCTCTGTGTCGCCCGAGTGCATCAGCACGTTCAACGAGCTCAAGCTCGGCAAGGACATCAAATGGATCATCTACAAGATCAGCGACGACTGGAAAGAGATTGTCGTTGAAGAGACCTCCAAGGAGGCAAACTTCGACGCCTTCCGCGAGAAGCTGCTCAACGCAAAGAGCAAGGACAAGAGGGGCAAGGAGGGCATGGGCGGCCGCTACGCCGTATTCGACGTCGAGTACGAGCTCGAGTCGGGCGAGGGCACGCGGAGCAAGATCACATTCATCAGCTGGACGCCAGATGATGCGCCGCAATACGTATGTGATATTGTAGAAGGCGAAGACGTCTGAATGCTGACAATGCCTAGCCCCGCATGATGTACTCGACCTCCAAGGAAGCCATCAAGCGCGCCCTCAACGGTCTCGCCGCCGATATCCAAGCCAACGACGCCGACGACATCGAGTGGGACAACATCAAGAGCCGTGTCTCCAAGGGCCGTTAAGCGCCCCACCTCACCCATCGATTTCGCGTAACAACAGCGTGGAGGGGTAATTGGTGGTTCGTGCTGGGATGAGAAATGGCTATAGTCGGGCTCTGTAGGCTTGAAAAGTCTAGATCACGATACACATGGATTACTGATTGGCGACGATGTTGGTCTCCTTGCATCATCAGGCTGTGCTTGTTTTGGTGACGATAGAGTAGGCGAAAATTGACAAATGTGGACGTCCATTGGTGTCATGATCTTGCTGAGCTGTAGCACTGACTCGTCTGACATGTCTAATTCCCAACTCGACGAAGAACACTGCGGCTTCATGTGTAGGTATCTTTGAACAAGTTGAACTCTCTCCTCACCTGTTCCCCTCCCAAGCCCCCTTAAACAGCCCCGTCAATCTCTCCGCCTCGACCTCGTCCCTTGTCCTCTGCATAACAAAGTTCTTCAAATCGCTCCAAAACTCCTCCGTCGCCACAACCTCCTTCCCGCTCGGCCCCTGCGCCGCCGGCCCACCCTCGGCACTCCCACTCCCCAACCCCTTCTCCGCCTCACTCGGCGCTGCAACAGGCGGACTCGTCACCGGCGTCCCACCAGGCGTCGGACTCGCCGTCGCGCCCGCCATAACCATGACGCCAAACTCGACATCGCCTGTCACGTCTTGGCCTATGACCTCCGCGACAGTTTTCGAGTCTGTGACTGGGCGCTTCTTGTAGAGTATCTTGATCTTGGACGCGGGGATGGAGGCTTGTGTCGCATACTGCGTTTTGAGGTCGTAGACGCTTGTTTTGGCGGGGTCGATGGCGGTGAGCGGGATGGTTGGGGAGGAGGGCTTCATGGGCTTGAGGGTTATTGTGAGGGTGTTTGAGGAGGCATCTTTGGAGGACTTTGGGGACGGGCGTCTGGGGTGTGGGGGGTGCGGGAGGCGGGGGAGCGTGTACTGGTGGTTTTGTTAGTAGGGGTTTGAGATGTGGTTTATGAGGAGAGATTGAGGAGACGTACGGCGCCTTGGGCTGGGTATTGGCGCGCGTCGGCTATGTGGTCTGAGGAGAGCTTTATGGGGCGCGCATCGAGGGCTGTTAGGAGCGATTTGCAGAATGCGATTTCCGACATTGTGGGCTGGGTTGATGTCGTGGCTGTCGCTTATGAGTGTGTAGTTGTGTAGAGAGGCGTGTTAGTTCAGCTGAGGTGAAGTAAAACTTGCGACTAGCAGTAAACAAAAGCTGATGTCAAGTTGGCGATGACGATGGTGCATGCGGGACACGGCGTGGGTTCTGCCGCGCCGAAGGCGGTCAGCGCCGCGGGAGAGGGCAGAAAAGTTCACTAGAATTTCTAGCCCGGCGAAAGTTCACGAGTCGCGCAAACTTCGGAACAACACCACTCTCACTCTCAGACACCTCTACATATCCGCAAAAATGGGTGTAGGACGTCGCATGAAGAAGCAGGGGCCTCCCGAGCCATTGGACGAATCTCTCGTCACTCGAAAGCGAAAAGATGCGCCGCCTGCAGCTATCCCAGAACGAACCAAGAGGAGCAGAATCGAGGCAAAGGCAAAGGCTGCTGCTAGACCTCCGCCAGCGAAGAAAGAGGCAGTAGCAAAGGGAGGGAAGACGCGCATCAACGGAAAGCCTGCGAAGAAATTTGCTCCTCCACCGCCCTCTGACGACGACGATGTCATGTCGGACGGCATCGACAACCCCGACGTCATGGAAGATGGGCTGGAAGGCGTGAATGTCACTGGACTCGATGCGCTTGGCAGTGCATCTGAAGACGATGAGGACCTCGAACTCGCCGACGACTTCGCCGACTCTGGCTCAGATATCATGGACTCGGACGAAGAAATCAAAAAAGTCGGCATGTGGTCGGACGAGGAGGACGAGGACGATGTCGAGGAGAAGCTCACAGCGGCGAATATCGAGGGACTGTCACGGAAGCTGGACATGCAGAGGGCAGTCGAAGAGGCTGAGGCAGCTGCTGAGCTTGAGGAGGCAAATTTGCAGACCAACATTGCCGGGGAGAGACCCAAGATACTGGAGGACGAAGAAGATGAGGACGGTCGCCCGATCTCGAAGCTCGTTACGCAAGATATCCAACTCCTGCGAACGCGCTTGAATGACACCGTGCGCGTCCTAGACGACTTCAAAAACCTTGCAGAGATTGGTCGATCAAGAGCAGAGTATAGGGCGCAGATGCTGAAGGATCTATGCGCCTACTACGGCTACTCCGAGTTCCTGGCTGATAAGCTACTCAACCTCTTTCCCGCCCGCGAAGCTTTTGCGTTCTTCGAAGCCAACGAAACACCCCGACCTATCGTCATCCGTACCAACACCCTCCGCACACATCGAAGAGAACTTGCGCAGTCATTGATCAACCGTGGCGTGCAGCTTGAGCCTGTCGGGAAGTGGAGCAAGGTTGGACTTCAGATTTTCGACACGCAAATCCCCCTAGGTGTCCGTATACCCCATTCTGAACTGTGTAAGATAGCCCTAACTCCGTACACTAGGCATCCCCCGAGTACCTCGCTGGTCACTACATTCTCCAAGCTGCGTCGTCGTTCTTGCCTGTCATGGCGCTTGCGCCTCAAGAGAACGAGCGTGTTCTTGATATGACGGCTGCCCCCGGAGGTAAGACCACGCACATCGCTGCGCTGATGAAGAACACTGGATGCATTTTCGCCAACGATGCCAACAAAGATCGTTGCAAGGGTCTCATTGGTAACATCCACCGCCTGGGTGTAAGAAACACTGTCGTCTGCAACTATTCGGCACTCGAATTCCCAAGGGTCATGGGTGGCTTTGATCGTGTTCTGCTCGATGCGCCGTGTTCTGGTACTGGTGTCATTGCGAAGGATGCAAGCGTCAAGACGAACAAGACCGAGGCTGATTTCATGAAGCTTCCGCATCTGCAGAAGCAATTGATCCTGGCTGCTATTGACTCGGTCGATCATCACAGCAAGACCGGCGGGTACATTGTATACTCGACATGTTCGGTCACCATTGAGGAGAACGAGCAGGTCGTACAGTATGCGCTGAACAAGCGGCCCAACGTCAAGCTGGTTGAGACTGGCCTGACCTTTGGTAAGGAGGGCTTCACGAAGATTGGTGGCAAGATCTTCCATCCTTCGCTGAAGGTGAGTTATCCTGATGAAGTCATTCGGACCATATGCTAAGCCTATCAAGATGACAAGGCGTTACTACCCCCACACTTACAACGTCGACGGTTTCTTCGTCGCCAAGTTCAAGAAGACCGGCCCAACACCACCAAACGCCGTGGGCGTGAACGAGGCTACCAGCACCGCCAAGAAGCAGTCAAACGCACCAGTGGTGACCGAAGTCTTCGACAAGACACCGATCCGAGAGGACAGCGCAGATGAGGAGTCAGACTTTGGTGGTTTCGACGAGGACGAGGATCAGAAGTACATGCAGCGCGCTCAAGCGAAGACCATGCGGAGGAAGGGCAAGGATCCCAAGTCTGCGCCACCGAAGGTTCAGAAGTCGAACGGCGTTGCGAAAGAGGCAGAGGACAAGGATGAGCAGCCTAATGGAGAGACTGTGGCCAAGGTAGTGAAAGAGAAGAAGGTCAAGGGCGAGCAGAAGAATGGCGAGGCGGTCAAGGTCGTTAAAGAAAAGAAGGGAAAGAAGGTTCAGCAGGATGAAGACGCTACAACAACGACTACAACGACTGTAGTTAGGACCAAGAAGGAGAAGAAGTCAAAAGCCACTGCTGATGCGCCGGTGGTAACGGAGGTCGAGGTCACTACCACTGCCGTACCCACTGAGAACGGTGTCGAGGTTCAGTCGAAAAAGGTACGCAGGAAGAGTACTAGCAAGAAGAGTAAGGCATAGTAGATACTTCTTGGCCATGCACGTGGTACTAAGGAGGTAGTGTTCGTAATATGATACCATACAGCTTATTTGCCGTCTGATAAATCAGACGAAATAGCGCAGCTGCTTGTGCTTGCTGCTCTCTTTCCCATTCGTAGTAGTCAGCACGTTCATTGCTGCTCACACCAATAAATACATTTCTCCTTCCAGAGTTAGGTGTGCGAGTAACAGATACGGCGTGCGCAATGGACTGTTCTTATATTACACTCTTCGGCCATCAGCCTCCCGTTGTCCTCAGAAGTCAACTCTAGTCTAATTGCTCTCTCGACGGCGCGTGATCTAGTCCAGTAGCGTCATAATCGAAGCTTTCCGGTGCGCTCCGGCGAAGTCTTAGCCTGTGCACTTATTGCTCGACACCCAAGTTAAATCCAACGACCTCCCAACTCCAGCATACTTGCAGCTTATCGTACCTCCAAATCCGCTTTTGTTGATGTTGCATCCATGGATCCTTCCGAAATTTGGACCGCGACTGACATTTGAGGCAAAATCCGGCGAGCTACGATGATTGGGTGGGCGTAACACACGGCACAGCGATCCACCTCCCCTGCCTGACATCACCCCACTTAGAGCAACTACAGGGGCGCCTTTTGCGCTGCGGTACGACACCCAGATTTCTCAGAACGCGTTATCATTCGATCGTACTCGAATAATTATCACATGTCTTTGAAGAAAAGCAGAGCTGCTGCAAGTAAGAGGAGCATCGCAGAATCTCGTTCGACGCTAGCGTACATCCGGCTCAAATGCCCGCTGTCCATGGATGTTACCTCGCTTCCAGGACCCAAGTGCCGACGAATCGGAGGTAGCAGAAGCTAGATCTGAATCTCGAGGGGTCGCCCCGACTTTTGACGAAGCCAACCCACGGGGAGCGGTGCTATAGCGGAGCCTCATGTGGAGACGCTCAATTTCGGTACTTCTAGTCACACAACCATGTGCACTGGTACTCCGAGCCTGTGCGACGGCAACCTCCTGCAAACGGCGAACATCACAAAGCCAATGCGACGAAGCAGCAAATTGCTCGTTGACACGCATCCACGTCATTGCCGCCGCGGCTGAAAGTCAGGACTAGCCACCGTCAGCAGACATGCAGGACATTGAAAATTCAAG
Organism: Ophiobolus disseminans; assembly: GCA_010093685.1. Taxonomy (NCBI): domain Eukaryota; kingdom Fungi; phylum Ascomycota; class Dothideomycetes; order Pleosporales; family Phaeosphaeriaceae; genus Ophiobolus; species Ophiobolus disseminans. The sequence goes on from MU006231.1 coordinate 583,591, forward strand.
CAGCCGAGGGATTTGGTAGCGACTCATTGGCGCATCAAAGACTCGGCGAGGACAGATTCCGGCAACATCACGAGACGTTGAGCAACGGGCGCTCGTGGCGCTGGTAATGGCGTCTGGGGCGCATTCAAAGGCGACTGCGCATCACTGTGCATTGCGGGGATGAAGTCGCCTGTGCCGTATCGCGTTTCCTTCCAAAATACTGGAGATGGATTTCAATATACCTCAGGGCTAGCTCTACCTCCATGGTAGCACCGGCTGATGGTGTTTCAGACGCGAACACCATGCCAAACATCGCAACGCGTGACATGCAGTCGGACAAAGCTTCGACGGCAATTAGTTCACTTGGTGGATCACCCTTGGCTGACGTCTTGTCCCGACCGCCCAAGCTCGAAATCGGCATGCTTTTGCATGCTTCATGCACTCCTGCTCGCTTGGCTGGCCTGACCCTCGGCCATCGATCGTCGGGCTCCGACCTGCCTCCTTTGTCTTCCAAACAGTCTATTGGCCGGCTGCAATGCTACTCCAACGACATCACCGCATGTGCTTGTCGCGTGTCCGCCGCTCACGTAGGTGGTGCAATGACCCTGTTACATGGGATCTGGGCTCGGGGCAAGTCACGAGGCCTGCACGTCCACTTTCCGAGCGGAGACCTGCCGTGCACGCATCATGTAGCGTGACTGGGAAAGGCCCTGATACGATGGACTAGTGTGCCCGAACCAGGATCAAAGCAGCGTTTCGCGGGGCAAAGCTTGGAGCTGGATCCTGATAAAGAGCTGATGCGCGCTCTTTCCAAAGGACTGTTCACCCGTTGTTGTCCCGATTACTCGACTCTATACAATTGACTGAAACTCTTACAACATTATGGTTAAGGTCACGTTCAAACCACCGCCGGGCACGCCTGGAAAGGCATGGTGAGCTACTTGCCTCTCGACTGCAGGTCAACAGCTAATAAATTATCCCAGGCCAGCCATTGCTATGGGCCTATTTGTGGCCTTTGGTGGTGTACTTTTTGGCTACGATACTGGTACCATTTCCGGCATCATTGCCATGGACTACTGGAAGCAAGAGTTCTCGACCCAGCCGGATCTCAGCATCACAGCGGCCGAGGACTCTTTGATCGTTTCGATTCTATCTGCTGTGAGGAAGGACTTGATAGGTAACATTTAAGACATGCTAATATAATTGTAGGGTACATTCTTCGGTGCGCTTATGGCAGCTCCCTTTGGTGACATGCTCGGTCGACGAATGGGCCTCCTCGTCGCTGTCGGCTTTGTGTTCAACCTGGGTGTCATTCTTCAAACTGCATCAACAAGGCAGCCTCTGTTCATCGCCGGTCGCTTTTTCGCCGGATTGGGTGTTGGTCTAATATCCGCGTTGAGTATGTTCCTCGTTGATACGAATTCTTTTGCATTACTTACGCCATTTAGTTCCCATGTACCAATCTGAAACAGCCCCGAAGTGGATCCGTGGTGTGATTGTTGGTTGTTATCAACTCGCCATTACCATCGGTCTCTTCCTTGCAGCTATTGTCAACAACGCCACCAAGGATCGCATGGATTCAGGATCCTACCGCATTCCGATCGCAGTACAATTCCTCTGGGCAATCATTCTCATTGCTGGGTAAGAAATCAACATTTTCTTTTCATTCGAGAGCAAGCTAACAACTGCTTCCAGATTGCTTGTCCTTCCCGAATCGCCGCGCTATCTCATCAAGAGAGACAAATACGATGAAGCCGCAAAAGCGTTGGGCAAACTTCGTCGCCTGTCCCCCGATCATCCCGCCGTTGTGGAGGAGCTGAACGAGGTGCAAGCAAACCACCTTTACGAGATGTCTCTTGGAAAATCTACCTACATGGATTGCTTCAAGGGTACTGTTGGCAAGCGTCTGTTGACTGGCTGCCTCCTTCAATCTCTGCAGCAGTTGACGGGTGTGAACTTTATCTGTGAGTAGCCGCATTCAGATGCAACAGCCAGGCATTAACGGCGAGTAGTCTACTATGGAACTCAGTACTTCAAGAGAGCCGGATTCCAGGTAAGGAAACATGGACAATAGTATACATGGCACCCACTAACTCCAAACAGGACCCCTTCATCATTTCCGTCATCACCAACTGCGTTAACGTCGCTTCGACCTTCCCTGGTCTTTACATGGTCGAAAAGCTCGGACGCCGCAACCTGCTTCTCATGGGTGCCATCGGCATGTGCTTCTGTCAATGTACGTGTTGTGCTTCAATATATGCGAAATCACTGCTAATTCCATCTCTCAGACGTCGTGGCCATCACCGGAACCGTGGCCGGCACCACCGATCTCCCAGCTCAACGCGCTTCCATCGCCTTCGTGTGCTTCTACATCTTCTTCTTCGCTAGCTCATGGGGACCTGTCGCTTGGGTGGTGACTGGCGAGCTCTTCCCGCTCAAGGCCCGCGCCAAGTGCCTGTCCATGACAACCGTAAGACTGCTCAATACAACAATTATGGGGAAACCGCTAACACGATTCAAAGGCATCGAACTGGCTCCTCAACTGGGCAATTGCCTACTCCACCCCCTACATGGTCGACGAGAAAGGCGCAAACCTCCAAAGCAAAGTCTTCTTCGTATGGGGCACATTTTGCTTCGTCTGCATCGCTTTTGTGTAAGCCCTCCCACCCCCATCCACCCCACCACGATGACTACTAACTCTTCCTCAGCTGGCTCATGATCTACGAGACCAAAGGCCTCTCCCTCGAGCAAGTCGACGAGCTCTACGGCGTCGTTGGCAAAGCGTGGAAGTCCAAGTCTTTCGTGCCCCAGATTTCCTTCCAGGATGTCGATCAGGCTACTCAAAGGCATATGAGCCTGAGTGAGATTGGCGCGGGGCAGACGCGGAAGAGGAGCGTGCAGCATGATGAGAGTGTTGCTGCGACTGAGAAGGTTTGAGGAGCTGGTGGGGTAATGGTCGTGGGTGGATGCTAAAGGAAGAGGGTGGTGTGTATGTTTAGGAAGGGATAGTGGTGTGGTGGATTAAGGAATATCAAATCGTTTGCTCATTACTGTTCTCGTGCATGATGATTTTGACTACTATTGACTGTTGCCTACTCCCTCCTTATAGGAAGTTGTGACGACTTGCCTTCCTGCCGGCCCGGCTTAATAATGAAGCGCGTCTTATGTAGCGTTGATCTAGAGTGTCACATTCATCTGGCTGCTTCGATAGTTTCGACACATCCTATGCGCTTGGATTAGGATGGGATGAGTGTCTAGAGGTGACTCTTGATCACCAGTATTTGCGTATAGGTGCTGTATTGTCATGATGATGAACATATTCCTCACTTCAAAGCTAAGTCTATTCAGCTTTTGAGTCAAGTGTTGCAAGGAGTGATTTTGAATTGACTTGCGTCATTGCCAAGCCCAGCTAACCTCTAGTGCCAACGCGCTCCTGACGCGCTCTCCCCGGTGTCCCACCTGTTCAACCTGAAAATGCCTAAGAAAAGGAATACATACTCCAAAGCGAAATGCATCAACGCAGCCATCATGTGCTATTTATCGGGAGCGCTCATCCACTGCCCGCCACGGATGACCTCGCGCCCTCCGATCATCGCGAAGACACGATCAGCAACTTCAATATGGTCCTGCAATACACGAGACTGTCCCGACGTAGTAAGAAGAATCCGGAAGACGCCCGGAGATGACTTTTGATGCTCGAACAGCATTGCGAGGACAGCGCTGCACCACTCACTCTGCGCCGCCTGAAAATGACAAGCCGTTAAGTCCATCGATTACGCATAAGCTGAGATGCGGTGCCGTCTTCAGGAGTGCTGAGAGCAAGTTGAGAGCTTTTGGCCAGCTTTCGTCCGATCCGTCTAGTCCTTTCACCTGCTCTTGCTGCATCTCGAATGTGTCGCTGTCGAAACTGAACTGTAAGAGCTGGGACATCAGGCTGTACACCAATCCAATTAGGCCAACTCGCTCGATATCGCGATCACTTGCGACGGTTGTGAAGCAAGGTCTCTCGCAGAAATGAGAGAGTATTGGCGTCTCAACCTGCAATGCTGCAACCAAGAGGTTCAAGGCTGCTGCGCGAGAACTTGTAAAGCCGCACTGCGTTACATGTGCGCTAGAAATCCAGAGGGTGGCAGAGCCTCTGTCACCTCCGAACCAGTCGTGGAGCCTTGCAGCTATGTCGACCTCCGGAAGCCAGAATTTGCCGTTGCCTAGAAAAGAGTGGCCCTCATCTCCCACGACAAATTGCTCCAGTGTGATCAAGATATCTTTAGCGGCTCTTCGATCCAATGCACTAGGCCTAAGCGAACAGCTCTGGACTGTATTGGGAGTATCCCGATGGCGATGCATTTGCGCGTGTCTGGTAGTCCATCCATCGAGGCACATGCTTTGATGTATGCATTGCAACAATGCTAGCATGTTCTGCCCAGCTAATCTACCATCAGATCTTTCGGGACTCTGCTGTCGTTGGCGATAAACGATCTCACGCCGCTCCCACTCCCCATGTTGAACCAGATTCCAAGCGATGTGAGCGGATCCGGTTTGACAGTAGATGTCGGTTACTGTTGAGAATACAGCCCATAAGTGACTTGGTGGTATAAGGAGGAGGAACAGTTACGTGATTGGTGGCACGTGCATTTGGGTCCTAGCATAAGCTTAGGCACAGCTGCACATAGACACTGATCTTCGCACTTGTGAATAGTTCCTTAGTCAACACAATACCAATTGTACCACCACTACCGTTGTGTCTGAGTAGAAGCTCTCTATTAGGTAGTCATACTACTACTAATGGTACGAGTTTCTCAATAGTTACGGTATTATCAATCTTCTTGGCAGCTTCTTCGTATCGACATTTGATATCGTTGTTGAAACTAGCGAAGAACCTAGAGGTTCTAGACTTCATGTACCAATTTATGGCATCACGATAGAAAAGAAAGACCTGAGCGTAGAGCTGAGAGAACAACCGCCGTATCTCCCATGGGCTAAAAAGTACCAGGGTGTTTGCCACCCGGGACACTTTCTCAGAAACGTTGGTGGCAGTTTCGGTGATTACCTCCACGATTTCGTCATGGTTGACAGCAGCCCCAACAATGAGCTGGCGGCTACCACATAACACAGAAGCGTAGTTGTTTTGGGATGGGGAAACAGCAAATGCGTTCTTGTGCGCGTCTAAACTGCGACAAAGGATTCGAAACCGATTGATGGGCTACAGGCGACGAGTGAGTAAGGCGTTGTATGTCATGATTGCGCTGAGAGCACAACTTACTTTCTTTTGCTTGCTTCTCCATACAGTCTCAAGACCACTCAGATAATTCTTAAGGTCAACAAACGCGTCGATCAGCTGGCCGGATCCGTGAGGTAATTCATCTCGCACGACCTCATTGGCTTTCGTCTCAGCTGTTCTCCGACCAAAGCTCAGTTTCCCTGATTTTAGTGGTTCCTCTGTTTTCGCAATATCGTCGCACGTCTTCTCCAAAGCAAACCTCGCGGTCTCCGCTCGAAAGCTACATCGCTGCACAGCGAAGTTAGCATCAGCGCCAAACTGATGTCACTCCTAGACTCACTTCCCAATTTCGTCCTGGAACAACGCCTGCCGTCACTTTTCGATCCGTGCTTCTGCCGCATCGCGTTCTAGCTGTGCATCCTTCATCCCACGCTCAAGAGTTGTTTCTCCGGGCAGTTCAGCGGTAAACCTCCTCACAATAGCTCTCCCCTCAGGACTCTCCATCGCACCTTGCGTTGCGGCTCTCTCAGCTAGCATCAGTACGAACTTCGGAGGCCTAATGTTAAGGCAACGTGCAGCCCAGAGTAGAGCAGCCGTCGGGCTCAGTGCTATCGTCCTAAAATCAGCACAAGATTCAATGACCGTGAGAAGAGTGTACACATAACGTCAGTGTCGTATTCCCTTTTCTGTGAAGTGCAGAGATAGCTGTGTCACGCTTTTGTAGCGTTTGGTAGCATCCGAATGTCCGAACGTCGTGTGTCTGCACTACACATCACATTATCGCTACATGGATCAGTCCCTTTAGGTAAAAGTCTGCATACCATGCTGAGTATCTCCTCGCAATGCAGGGGTCTGTTAGTGGGCGCTACAAGTCTACATGGCCGGTGTTCCTTTGTGCTCCGAACGTTGGAGCGCGAAATCTTTCCAAGGGGGCGGAAGTCCAATCGGAGCATATCGCGTGCTATCCGGGAAGCAACAGATCACAGTTGCACAATGACATGGTCCTCGTCGGTTCGACCATTTATAGCTCTCGTCTTATCGGTTTCACGAGATGGTCAATCACGCAGAAATGGAGCAATGATCATGTTATCTCCTGACAGTAATGCCCGAATTTCTTGTATCTCGACACCCATTTGAAAACGTTCGTCATGGCCCCTCAAGGGCTTGATCCGCCAACGTTGATACCGAACGCCGTGATGCACGCAAAAGCACAGCGCGCTGCTGATGATACCCAATCGGTGCCTGACTCTGTCGACGCCGAAATCTCTGCCTCAGGCGTTGATCGTAATGGGCATGTCAAATTGGCAACAAACGGAATGCCACTGGAAGGTTCTTCGACAGCTGACGCTGACTCTGAAGTTGGAGGTAAATATGCTCGGCTCAAGATACAGGAACCCAAGTGAACTAAAACACACAACAGACATGTTAGCCCAGAAGACAAAGGTCTCAAGGGTACCCCACAAGGAGAGGCTCAATATCGACCGTCTTGGTGTAGCTTTAGAGAAAGCTCATGCCGCTACTTCAACAAATGTCAAACCTCCGACCCCATCGAAGGACCAAACCCGCATACCACGTTTGATCAATCTACAGTTCGACAACTCAAAAGACTACGTCATGCCATGGATGGCATGTCACCCATGGGAAGTGAGTCACCCCTTATGCATATATCACCAAGCAATGCAGCTGACACTGACAGATTATGGAGGTTCTTCTCAAGGAGTGTGTCAGTGGCACATAGGGATCACAGGGTGAGAGAACATGAGATCGGAGAGAATCGTGAGGATTGTGCTACTGAGAGAAGAGAGATCTATCTAAGTGCGTCCTCACACTAGGTCTCTATAGGACTAGCGTGTGGGGAAGCTGAGATCAGATGAAGAGGCACCTCGGGCAGAGCCCTGAGGCCCTACGGGCTGACAGAGCGGTACCGCGAAGACGAAGCCGTTTTGAATGACATGTCCAACGGTGATTTCATACTCGTATGTGCGAGCAGTGGTCACATCCATCCTCAAATGTGGGAAGAAGTGGTGGAGCACAATGATACCATGAGGTTCATACCGCACTCATCCTACCTCTCAAACGCAGACAGAGAGGCAGGCTACGAGGATCAACTCCAGTAGGTAATGAACTACTCCCGGAAGAACGCGGATGGCGGGGAATACTTTGTGGCTCAAAGCTTACGTGACAAACCTGTCGAGTTTGAGACGCCTCACGACAATGAGAAAATTCCCGCACTGAAAGAGATTAAGTATATCACCATGCAACCGGTCTCCAATGACACCAAGGAGCAAGACGACGGTGAAAGGAAAGACTTCAAACTGGGTGTCCATGATTGCGTCACTTCAACGAATCTGAAGATCAACTCATTGTTTCTGCTGAACGTCCTCAAAGCGATCGTCGGCTACGTAGTGGGTGTCGCCGACGGCGAAGATTATGGCCTGGGTCCAGGACTCTGCCACTATCCATATCGAGAGTTTTTGTTCGCAGGTGCTAAGCCAGTGAGAGCTTAGCTCCACTCAGGTTGGACTAGCGTCATTCTGCTCTTCCCTTTGAGCCTCATAGCCTCACAATCCATCACTCAGTTCGCCCACTCTTTCCCCTCAGTTCATCAGGTTATGACGCCCGTTTCAAGCAATTAAGAGCTACCTTTATTGCAAGATTGCAATTCAATTGTAGCCTTATTTGCAGCGTATTCTGCAGGGCGCAACTCACAATTTTACTCTGTTTTTCAGACGTTAGTGGGACACGCTGGTGGCCCCCACTTTTTACCCGACCCTCCCCAAATCAACTGCTAATTGTCCTATTATGGGCATCTACGACGGCGCGGCCTTTGTGCCAAAGCTTGATGTTACAGGCAGTAACTTCTATCAATGGAACTCCTCTATGAAGGTGTACGCCACAATTCATGACGCCACTGAGGTGCTGGATGGCACCAAAACCATCCCAGAACTGCCCTCATATGCAGGCCTGATTCCTGAACCTGCTCCACTTGATATATCTGATAGGGATCCCGGCAATACAGAGCACGTTGATACTCTAGCCAAGCGCAAGGACTTTGACAACAGCCGCCGCTCTATAAACGCAAACATTGAGAAAGCAGCAGAGAAGCAGGTTGAGCGCATTAAGTACTGGAAGAAGCTTGATGGAGTCCTCTAGATGACTCTCATCCAGACCCTACTGCGCAATGTCTTTGAAGCAGTTCAAGGCCTTGGCTCAGCTGCTGCCATGTACGCTGAGATTGTGCGCCGATACCAGGACAAAGGCCTCAATGAGGCCTGCAGCGCATGGAGCAATTTTTTCAAGCTCCGCTGTAGCAGCTGCCCAACAACCCAGAACTTCACTGACAAGTTTTGGGCAGCCCTCAACAAGCTTAATGACCTCAAGCTTGTGCTCATAAAGCAGGGCATTGTCTATCAGTTCATCCTTGCTGTTGAGGACACCTATCCTGACAAAGCACGAGATATCCGCCGTGATCTCCGCTAGAACAAAGAAGTCACCCTTGATCTCCTTATCCATGAGCTCAATGACGAAGCTCGCCGCAATGACCCTGTCAAGGCAGCTGCCTTTGCCGCCAAGAACAACAATGACAACACTGGTAATAATCAGCGTGGTGGCAGCCGTGGCCGAGGCCGCGGCGGAGGTGGTCGTGGCGGCCGAGGAGGCAATCGCGGTGTCAGCTCCAATGGAGCCAACTCCAACACTACAACTCCACCTGCTAGAGCACTATTAGAAGGATGCCCAGGCGTTTCTATGTGCCCACACTGCAGCCGCGAGCACTATGGTGCCGGCGATTGCTGCTGGGTGAAGTTTCCACACCTTAAGGCTGAGCATGAGGCCCGCAAGGCAGCTCAAGCTACCGCGGCCACCGCTAGCCAGGCAGCCGCTGCTCCATCAGTCACTCAGGCAGCGCCAGCGTCTGAGCAGTCCTTCGGCCAGTACAACGCCTACTCATTTGCCACTGTTCATGACAGCAACGTTGCTGAGGTCTCAGAGCAGGCCATGCAGGTGGCGCACCGGGCAGAGTACAAGAACCGCACTATCGTCGACACAGGTGCTACAGATCACATCTGCAACGACCTCTCTAAGTCTGTGGAATGGAAGAAGACGCCTACTCGCTCAGGCATCAAGACTGGAGCTGGCGTCGTTGCTGTGCTGGGCACCGGCTCAATCACCATGAACCTTCTCTGTGTGGACGGTACAATTAATCATGTCACTTTCAGCAACGTGTTGTATGCACCAGACATGTTTGTATCCATCATCTCACACTCACAAATCCGCAACAAGGGCCTGTACTATCACGGCTAGGAGGAGAAGCTCCTCCGCTACAGTGACGGCCTTGAGCTGGCTTACACGCCAGAGATTGACGGTATCCCTAACATTCTTCAGGCCTCTAATGAGCTTGAGGCAGCGCTAGCCCTTGCTTTTGTGTCCGCTAATTCACCGCGCCCAAACTCAGCCATCCAGCCTACGCGTAAGATCACGCTGTGCGACCTCCATGAGACGTTTGGCTATGCCAATGTGGAGTCGCTCAAGAAGCTAGTGGCAACTACAACAGGCCTTGAACTCTCATCCCGTGACAACTTCTCATGTGAAGTTTGCCTGCTTGGCAATTCCCAGAAACAGATCTCGCGCGTCCCACCCAACCGAGCAACCCACGCCTTTCAGCGCGTGCATGTTGATATCGTTGGCCCTATGGCCAACTCTGGCAACAGGAAGGAGCGCTACTGGATTATCTACACAGATGACTACACTCAATTCCGTTGGATCGATACAGTAGAGTCCAAGTCTGACTGTACAACGTCACTTCTGCGCTTTCTGCGCATGATCAAGACTCAGCATAGAGTCAACGTTGCGATTGTCCACCTAGACAATAACAACGTCCTTATCAACCACAAGACTAAAGCAGAGCTGTCCTCTGCTGGTACAGTCTTTGAGCCATCTACGCCATACACAGCTCACCAGAACGGTGTTGCAGAGTCAAGCAATCGAATCTATGAGGCGCGCGTCCGACTCATGCAGATCGGCGCGCCTCACGTCCCTAAGAACCTGTGGCCGTTTACGGCCCGCTATGCTGCTGAGCTTATCAATCACTATCCCACCACTGCAGTGCCAGGTGGAAAGACTCCTCGACAGTTGTTGATGGAGTACATGGGCACGCCTAATCCGGTCCCTAATCTACACTCTATACGCAAGTATGGCGAGCTTGGCTTTGTCTATATCCCTGAGCAACGCCGCGTACAAGGTGACAAGTTCTCCGCGCGCGCGTTCAAGGCCTATTTTGTCGGCTGCAAGGGCTCCCGGATCTATCTTATGTGGGATCTAGCCTCTAACAAAGTCATCCAAACGAGCAGCGTTAAGTTTGCAAACGCTCCGCTGCACCCTATCATTTCCCAGGACAACGCTGACATGAATACTCCGCCGTCCTCCCTGTCCTTGTCTCCTCCACCAACTTTGACTACAACAACTTCACAGCCGTCTCTGCCTCCCTCTTCTCTGTCAGAGACTCAACTAGAGCTCAACTCCCAAGTCCTACAATCTGGGGGTGAGGATGAGGACACACTGCTCCAACAATTGGATGAGATCCAGCTGCCTGAGCTTGGCCAAGGCCACCACTTTGAGGGCTTCCCTGTGGACCTACGTGAAGCTCCGCGCCACCTCGATATCTCCGCCACCCTTGACAAGCGCCTCTTCGTTGATACAAAGCGCGCTCGTCGTCCTACTGTAAAAGCTGCAGCGGTGGCATTCCTATACAACCTCACTCCAAAGGTGCTGGCTCGTTGTTTTGCTTCAGCAATTGCTGAAGCTCCATCTATCTACAACAGCACTAGCGCCGATCTCTCACCCGAGCCTACATCACACAAACAAGCCATGCAGCATGTGTTTGCAACTGGCTGGATGACAGCAGAGGGCGAGGAGTACAAGGCTCATGAGGGCAACGGCACGTGGTCGCTGTCAGTCTCTCGGCCTGAGGGCACGTTTGCCCTGCCCACCAAGTGGGTGTACAAGTACAAATTTGATGAGACTGGCAAGCTTATCCGCCTCAAAGCACGCCTTGTTGTCTGTGGCAACCGCCAAAACTCTGAGATCTGGCGCGAAACGTATGCAGCAGTCGCACGCTCTACTACACTCAAAGTCATCCTCGCCCTTGTAGCCGTTCTCAATCTAGAGTGCGATGCAGGTGACGTAGTCACCGCCTTCCTCAATGGACGCCTTGACAACAACGAGCACATCTGGATCCGCCTCCCAGATGGTCGCATTGTCAAAGTCAACAAGGCTCTCTACGGCCTACGTTGTTCACCTCGACTCTGGTACCAAGAGCTAGCTCGCTACCTAGCATTAATTGGATACCACCCAATTGAGGCTGATCCATGCGTCTTTGTCAACTCTGACGGCCTCATTATCCTGGCCTACGTTGACGACCTCATCTTCATCACACGTACGCGCAAGGAGATGGCCGCGCTCAAGGAGCAGGTCTTCTCCAAGTTCAAGTGTCATGACCTTGGACCAATCTCTCACTACCTGGGTATCAAAATCTGTCGCGATTGACGACAGGGTACTATGGAGCTTTCCATGGAAGCCTACATTAACAAACTTGGCGCGGATTTCAAGCGTACCAATGCTCCCCGCCGCTTCCACCCACTCAATCCTAAGGCTCTTAAGCTGCCTCTCCGTGCAAAGGATGATGTAGCTCCAGCCCAGCTCACAACGCGTTACCAATCATTAATTGGCAAGCTTTTGTATCCAGCGTCTCAGCTGCGGACAGATATTGCCATTGCTGTTGGCTGGCTTGCCCGCGCAATGAGCAATCCAACAGAGCTCCACTACCAGTATGCTATCCAAGTGCTAGACTATCTGTACAGCACCAAAGACCTTGTCATGAGCTTTACTGCTCACTCCTCTACTACTGTAGATGTGTACTCAAAGGCCACAAGCTTTGGCCTGCATGCTTACAGCAACGCCTCATTTGCAGACGCGGAGGATCGCAAATCCACTTCTGGCTACCTCTTCAAGTTTGCTGGCGGCACAATATGTCACCAATCAAGCAAGCAGAAGCTTGTTACAACATCTACAACTGAAGCAGAGTATGTTGGCCTTACCTACGCTGCCAAAGAAGCCACCTGGCTTGCCCGCCTGCTGAAGCAGGTTGGCTACCACGGCAATGATGTTCGTCCTATCAAGCTCTATGGCGACAACCAGCCCTCTATCCAGCTTGTAGCAAGTGAGGGCCACCATGAGCGCACCAAACATGTTGATATTTACTACCACTACATCAAGGATCAGGTCAAAGATGGGTGCCTAGTGCTTGAGCACGTGGGCACTAAGAATATGGCCGCAGATGGTCTCACAAAGCCGCTGGATGAGGTTAATCACCAGCGCTTTCTCCGACAGGTTGGCCTGCGTAGGCCTTACCTAACCACAGCTACAGGCTGAATTAGGGGGTGCTATTTAGAGGGTGCTACTCTGGGGGTGTTTACCCTATCATGTATCATAGCCTCTCTCCTTCTCAGTCACCAAGGCTCATCATTCATTGCAGAGGGGGTGTGTTCGCAGGTGCTAAGCCAGTGAGAGCTTAGCTCCACTCAGGTTGGACTAGCGTCATTCTGCTCTTCCCTTTGAGCCTCGTAGCCTCACAATCCATCACTCAGTTCGCCCACTCTTTCCCCTCAGTTCATCAGTTTTTCTACCACCTCCCAAATCTGCTCGAATATAGGAGCGACGACTCGCTCATCCGAGCTAAACACTCCGATGCTTTTAATCAAAAGTGCGATCAGCACATTACCCTTCTTTCAACATACCTGAAGTCGTCGCAGTGCGATGTACCAATTGAGGCGTTTGAAGCGCGATGGGGAAAACCAATTCCTGTGGCTACATTCTCAACGTACTGGTTACTTCTACAACCCAATACAGATGTTTACGTCCGCGAATCACACGAAGACTCTTTCAATGCCCACATTGTGGACGAGGTGAGAGGTGGTGTATCTGGAACCACTGGAAAAGAACCAGTACTAGCTACGAAGTATCAGTTTGGAACTTGGCATTCGATGGGGCAAACATCGTTCCAACACTTCGGACAGTTAAAGTTCCCCTTTTTGACGACGAACGCGAGATCACTAAGCTTCCTGTTTTCCCAGTCAGGTTCGTGGATGAACACGACAACGGCCGAGCGAGGAGTGACCTGATTAATCGCGGCGGCAAATATCTTCGATATGCTCAGCGGCCAAACCGTTCTTCAGTACTCTGGAAAGGGGCTCAAGGCAAGCAAGAAGACGGTAATGATGTCCCTTTCAGCTCAAGATTGATAAACTGATTTACCTTAGTACAAATGGACACGTGTGATTGTGGATCATACTGAGGCCCCTTGGTCTTGGGACAACTTCGAGGACAATCATCATGTCCCCACTAATGACACGGATCATATTCGACAATCTATCTGAATACCACACTGTGAATGCCATGAATGCGAAGCCAGTAACGACATCCATGAGACATACGCAAAGAGAGGTTCAGCGAATATTATTCCATCGTTCCAAATGGAGATGCCCGAATCTCCGACCATCAACTCATGCTTATGGCTTCACACATGTACGCCTACATTCTGAAGGACCGCCATTTTGGTACGTCCAAGGCTCTTAGTCACCTCAACACACTTCCATGCTAAGTCAATCCGCAGATTTGCTGAATGTGCATGATTTGGAAGGACCCGAGATGGCTGAGACAGCGATTGAAAATCTCGTCATTAATGAAACCAACAAAGGCCTCATCAAGGCTATCGCGCAAATTTATACCGATAGCGGGCAGTCCAACAGATTCAGTGCGGACTTCATACATGGAAAGGGGGAAGGCCAGATCATCCTCCTGCATGGGCCTCCGGGAACTGGTAAAACACTCACAGCTGGTACGTTTCGGTCAACTTTTCTTTCAGCAAACGATAGCTAAGTGTTATGCAGAATCTGTTGCAGAGTTTGCGAGGCGTCCGCTGCTCAGTGTCACCGCCGCCGATCTCGGACATGAGAACGAGACTCTAGAGCGAAGACTTCTCCGATACTTCAGGAGAGCCAGTGAATGGGACGCTATAGTATTGCTGAATGAGGCAGATGTTTACCTCGAACAGCGTACAACCCAAGACCTGAAACGCAACAGCATTGTATCCGGTGAGACCTTCGACCAAGATGGAAGGGACCATACCGCTGCTGATCCTGTCTATAGTCTTCCTGCGGGCTCTCGGCTACTTCCAAGACATCTTGTTCCTTACCACAAATTGGGTTGGTCACTTCGACGAAGCCTTCATGTCGCGTATCCATGTGTCCCTTGGGTACGAAAAACTCGATAATGTTGCACGTGAGCAGATATGGAACAATCTTTTTAAGAAACTGAAGGATGACCACAAGCATGGGGGGCTTGATATCAGACATGAGTATGACGCAAAGGGATATGTCAGAAGCGAAGACGTCCAGAGCTTGCAATGGAACGGACGAGAGATCAGAAGTGGTAAGCATACCTCCCCAGTCCACGTACTTGTGTGAATAGTGCTAATTTGTCGAAGCATTCCAAACTGCTGTTGCTTTGGCAGTCTGCGACTGGAAACACAAGAAGAACGACCCTGTGCCTGAACTGAAGGAGGCGGACCTGAAGCAGGTTGTGTCAATGTCGTCCGCATTTCGGAACTATATGAAGGCAGCCCACAGCGGCATGGACGATTCTACATGGGCCTTCAAGTACGGCAATCGCGAAGACAAATTTCCGAGTACTCCTGGCAAGCAGACTTGATGGTGGTGTGTGTGCAAGGTGCATCGTGTCGACAAAACCGGGAGTTGGGAAGGCGTTACGGTGTCGTAATCCGCGCTTAATACAATGCTTTCTATCAGCCTCCTTGTCTTACATCGTGCTATTGATCCCAGGTGATACGGGATGGAAAGGACAAAAGACAATTGGACTATATCCGTTATCGCAGCGACGCGGGTGTGCACAGCTGTCAATACTGTTAACGCCGATGTTTGCCCATGTCTTTTACAGGCCTCTTCCAGCCTTTGTATCGCTAACAGAAAGCCCATCCCTGACGATGTACTCTTGGTCGACAACAGTTTCAAGAGTGCAGAGCCTTGGTATTGCCATCAATAACAGCGAGGACATGATGCTGCCAACGGCAAGTTACGCTACAACGGCTAATCTCACGGGTCTAGCAGGCCAGAATAGAACCTGGCTGGCAGACGAAATGTTGGATATGTGAACAGCTTCCATGAAATACACACTTTTCTGTTCTAACACAGAGATTGATAGTGGTCCTTCAAGCCGTTCCATCCATCATTTTGTTGTTAGAGTTAATAGATGCTGATGAAGAACAACGTCCTTGCTTGCAGAACTCATCTCGTTCCTGGACGCGTCCACTTCGGTGGCATTTCGGCCGGCTCGCGTGAGACCTGGGGTGACAACTAGCACTTTCAAACCCCATTTCCCAATGCCTACCACCTCAACCACTTTAAGTTTCTAATGATACATTGATTGTTGTAGATCCGCAGGTGTTGAGTGGAGTTGTGAGGCTTTGCTGGCCGACGAGGCTTGTCTGCGCGTCTCGCCGATGCCAAGCGCCGGCTTGCGCGTCCGCATGGACCACTCAGCTGATTCAAACTTCGTCCCTCGACCACGACACCAGGTCTTCCCCGGACTCACAACCCCATCTTCCAATTCCAAACTTGGTTGCAACCTGTCCATGCACATACTAAGCCCTGCTCTCGCAGCTCGGCTAGCGGACAATTTCGTAAAATGCCAACCACCCGCGGGCCAATGCCGACAAGATCCTCGCCGCCGCACGCCCCGATTCGATCCGTGAGGATGTGAAACATTTGGCATCTCTTGGTCAGATGCGAGGCTTCGTTTGCATGCTGCGTGTTCCATGGCTGTACCCGTCAGTGTGCAGGGGAAAGTAGCCGCATATGGAAATGAACGCCAATGCTGTCAGCCCTTAGGTGGTTGCTCGGCGCCGTCATAGCCATTTTGATCAACGATGCTCAAAACAGAAGGGTTGGCACACGTGCATCTGGCAGTTCGTCCACGACGACTGACTCTTGTACCTTCTTGATGGTTCTTGGGACTCAAGGATCCGTTCTTGGGCGATCATGGCGTCGTGCACGATGCGGAGGTATAAAATCGGGAGTGTCGTCCGACTAAATTCACTCTCAACATCGATAGTCAGCAATTTCAAGACTCCTCTACCTCTTTCGAAAATCTCATCTACTACTGCTTCGAATCACCATGCTCTTCCAGAAACTCGCTATCGTTAGCGCTCTCGCAGCTTTCGCCGCTGCCCAAGATGTCGACAACAGCGACGTTCCGCAACAATGTCGTGCAGTCTGTGCCGATGTAGTTGCAACTTCACAGCGCTGCGACAATGAGACCAGTATGTTCTTACCATCGAACGCTACCACGGCTCAGAGTAACCAACTGTGCAGACGATGACCGTGCCGAAGTCGACTGCATTTGCCGATCGCAGAACGCTGCTACACTCATCCCCGCCTGCGACGCATGCGTGCAGCAATTCGATACCGACAACGATGACCCAAACGATGTTTCTGGTGCGTCTATCGATCCTGGTTCACATCCAATTGACTAACGTGCCGCAGACGTTCGCGAGCTCCTGACTCGCTGCAACTTTACCACTACCACATACAACAGTGCGTCTGCGAGCAGCATTCTGCAATCCGTGGCCTCTTCTTTCGCTTCAGCGTCTGGATCAGTCGTCGTGACCACTTCCGGCACTGTTGTTCTCACGACATCTATTCCTGCCCGGACCAGCGTTCTCGCACAGTCTACAGCTGCAGCGCCCGCTCAGACTGCCGCGGCTGGGGCTGCGATGGGTCTTGGTGCACTGGGTTTGGCTATGGGTCTCCTGTAGACGGTCTCGTCAAGCACATGATGGATGGCTTGTACGCTGGAGGTAGCACATTGGATCACTGGAATGTGAGTTATGGATAAGTTCGGGGTCAAATCACGGGTTGAGGATGGTGTATATGCTTTGTACTGTAATAGAGTCACTCCTTCGTATATCCAACGTAACTATACTGAGATGAAAGATTGCGTCATTTAGCATTGATATACATACTTCTTTGATCTTGCATGCGTCTCAAGACCGCTCCGCGAGAAAGCCTTACAAACTAAGTTGGGCCAGTCTGGTGCACCGATTTTCTTCCATTCGACAGAAGTAGAATGAACCTGTACTTGATACCGACAAGTCGGGAAAGCAAGCCTTGTCGGCCAGCAAAGCGCCACAGTCCCAGTGAGTTCAGCCCTTGTCATGGAAAGATAGTAAACGCCTAATTTCGAGCTACAGCAACAGGCGCGGCTGGGCTTCAAGCGTGTGAAGCCTGAAAACACACCGAGTATCTCTACGCTGATATATTAGCATTTCCAAGGTCGTTAAAAGTACTGCGAAGGTCTCCAGGCGTTCCGCTGTCAATTGTCCAAATTTAGAAACCATTAACCTACTCTTAGCAATATCACTACGACCCCTAACGGAGGTTTGGACGAGTGAACCATGGGAACACCCAGGCAGCCAACCCAACTCTGATTTCTGGGAAACTCGGAATTGAGGCCCCAAGTGTCACTGGACGGACGTGCCTAACAACCAACATTTGCGCAGAAAAATGAGGTGTGTTACATGTGTGTACTGAAAAAAAATATCTACCAACTATAATAACGCCCAGGAAGACTGATCAAGTTTGTTCAAGGGTTCAGCCGGATCATTGTAGCTGATGAAGACGTCAATCAAAAGAGCACAACAACCTTGTTTTGGCATGGATTAGCAAATGATTAAGTGCAAAAGAGTCTTTACCACGAGGATTGCGGTGTTAAGGAGTGATGAAGAGCGATCTTCGTGAGACTTATATACAGCAGCTGTGTCATAGCGGATGCTTGGACCACGTCAATGCATCATGACGCAATGCACGGCTGCTTAGAGTCATGCTTACATTCACACTTAACTCATTCAATCGTGGCGTTAATAGTTGGTACTCATCGCGCCACTGCTACTACTACATCGTCACAACGTAGCACGGCCTCTTACGAGATTAACTAGAGTTGAGATGGTACCACATTATCCTAGACTTCTTTAGATGAAGTGACATTATAGAAGCAGAAAAAGGATAGAATTGATCTGAACAGATGGTATTCCTGATTAGATTAAAGATTAGCTAGCAACCAAACGATCAAAAATGTCTCGTTCGAGAGATTACCATCGAGCACACGATCAATTTTGGATATCAGGCTGGCTCTTTCACTTACCTATGGATTCTTGCTCTAGGGCACAAGATTTTGTAGCTAGATAGAGCATGCCTCTTAGTAAATCGTGAAAGCCGGAAAAAGATTAAGCCTAGCGACTACATTAACGTTTAACGTTATAAGAGTTATTCCAAGTCCTAAAATCTCTCTAGAGATAGATAGGGCAGCATTTCTTTATTTTTAGCTTTCGCGACTTACTAAGAGCATGCTTATCTGTAAATCAATGATGTACAATTCGTCTCATGACAGTGGTTCCAGTTCGAGAGCAATTACTAGCTAAGTAATCTTGAAATACAAAGCAATCACAAACCCACAATCTCCCCTACGCACCAAGCTTCGGAGGTGGCCCCATCTCCGACGTCACTCCCGGTCTCGCTGGTACCATCCAAATCATCTGTCCTCTATTCCCTAGGCTACCCAACAGCTCTTTGTAGTGCAATTGGGGTGCAACGCTACGTCGTTAAGTCTCAAACAATCGTTGCAACACCACGTGACAGTCTTCAGTATCGCAAAGTCTGTCAAGTAAAACGTCTCATCGTACTCTGTGAACTTCTTACCAGCAGGGAGCGGAGCACTGCATTTTTCACCACGGCATTTCTCGTTGGCGACGCGGTCGTTGGCGCCGCACTTCCTGCAGATATGATGCGTAATAGGCAGCTTGGATTTATCGTAGTTCGGGGCTCTGGAGCAGTGAGTGCAAAGATCGCCGAAGTTTAGTTGTATTTTCTTGTCATGCGGCTCGTTCAAGAGTGCATAGATGCAGATCCAGCCCTAGCAAGTGTTAGTTCTTAAGCAGATCTCTGACACTGACATGTATTCACTTGTGCTAAGTTCTCATCAACCATAGTATCTCAGGGATAGATGTGATAGCTGTCAAAAGAAAGCGGTGTTTCTAACAAGAAGGGTAGTAGTTACTAGATAGATGTAGTAGTGCAAGGAGATCAGCCATGTATAGAACTTGACGATTTTATAACGACGTACGAGTCTTCGTTCGTGACTATGATAGGCTGTGTCGTTACGCAAAGGCAACGTGTGAGGACAAGAGTCATATATAGGTAGCTGTGCTATCGATGACCTCAGGATAATGCTATGCTCGACCCTGACACCTTTCGATGACTGGACGCTATACAAGCCCTACTAGTGCATGCATTATACGTTAGGACTTCGTTTTTCAACACAGGATAATTAACACACTTGTTATTTTACAAGGCATATAATTTACAATAGCTTGTTGACTTTTGCTCTATTATTAGAAGGAATCGCAGCGCCCTCAGGGATCTTTTGGAGCAGGGTAGTAGCCAACACTATTTTAGCACCATGTAAACACGATTTTGGAAATTTCACCGCAATTACAACACAGTTTTGAATTAAACGGATTCCTAACACTCTCCCTTTTCCAAACAAACTTAGATTGTAACCCATGAGTTAAACCATAGGACATTAAGATCTGATAGTTATGCGCGGGTGTAGACCATTGAATTACGTTAAGAATAACTTATATTCTGATATAATAAAAATTTATACAAAGAAGAGGTTCTACGACTGCCCCTGAGCAGCTGGATCAACTATTCCCTCACCATCTTTACGACGCCCATCGCGGATAGCTTGACCCGTGTTAACCCCACACAAATTCCTGCGTGTTTGATGGCGCGATGCGCATGTTTGACACAGCCACCTATCATGCGCACCTAGCGTTCCTTCTAGGCATAGAGAGAATCCATTACGGGTTAGCGTTGTTCGATATACTGACCCAATTGCATAGTAACTCGGAAGATATTGTCTGCAGTCTGGATCAAGGCACTGTCCGTGGCCTGCTGGGTTCTTCTGTGGGGAAACCGCGAGCTTTCCTTCCTCTGTGACAGAGTATGTAGTAGCACGCGTTGTCCTTCCTGTCAGCCGAGCAGATGATGCATTTTTGAGCGTCTTTCGTGTTTAACTGCAACTTGTATGGCTTGGGTTGGCGCCGAACACAGGATATGTAGTACCATGGCCCTCCTGCCTGGGTTGTTCTTGTTCGGGTTCATCGATTGTCGGCAGTTCCTGGTCGGGTTCGTTGGATTCTGGCGGATCCTCGCCGACCCAAATCTTCCTGTCAAAGTTTGTGCATGGGATTGAATTCAGAGCAGAAGAAGAGCTTTCTCCGCTACCCTTGATGCGCGCCCTTTCACAATGGGAACACACCCCGAGATCGGCTCTCTTGACACCGCAGTAGGGACATTCGAGCACAAGTGCCTCATAAAATCCATATATGTCCTCAATGCAGGCGATTAGCTTTCCCGGGCATGCCCAAATCTCATCATTTCTAAGAGACCGTGGATTAAGTGGAGCAAGACTTTGATGTGTAGCGGGAGAGATATTCTCAGTAACTCAGTTCGATAGATGGTGGTTCGTGAAATGTGATTGAGTCTGGGTACTTAGCAGTAATAATCAAATGATGTACCTTGATGGTGGAGATGTTATAGAACAGATCTCGCGCCTTTTATATCCACGCAATGGTGAGTCCTCACACACGCCATGGGCGCAAGAGGGTCTATATCGACTGTTCTCTGACACAGTATGTGAACTGCAAGGACACACCACAGCTGCGTCAAGCAACAGCCAGGTCATCTACGACTGGCACAGTATGAATTGCTTGAGTTACTGTACGTGACCGAGTCGTGGCCTATGCTGTTGCTCTGCGTAGTTGGACCCTGATGTTGGTAATCTCGGATAGAGTTGGAAGGTCCGTGCTCCCGTCGACCCGCTGGTATGCGCACGCACACAGATTCGTAGCATTAATGTGTTTGAACAACTACACGTTCTTCGAGTTGCTTACTTATAGCTTGGCGTAGGACGGTAGAAGCAGTGTCTGCCGTGGTAGTCGTGCATGCTGATTGCTGGTATGTACACGTGATATCAGAGTGCTTTGCGCACGAGGCACAGAGGCATAGGCTACCAGCCCATGCCCATAGCGCTCCGCACCCGCTTCATTGTTTCCTCGGCTAACTCTTCTGCTCTCCCAGCTCCATCTTCCGCATGCTGTACAAGCTCTTTCTGATCACCCCCTATCAACGCTTCGTACCTCCCTCTTATGTCCCTGATGCCCACGTCGACCGTGTCCGCAACCTTCTCTTTTAGCGCCCGCATACTCAAGCCCTTCAAGTCACGTGCCAGATCTTCCGGTGACGCAGCGACCGACTCATCGAAGTGGTACATTAGATCCACCAAGTTGGACACACCAGGCCTCTTCTCGCGGTCATAGCTCACCCCTTCGATCGAGTCAGTGAGCGCATGCTTCAGTTTGTTGTGAATATCCTCTTTTGAGTCTGTGATCAGAATCCGACTCTTCGGCTTCGGATCGCTCTTGCTCATCTTCTTTGCTGGATCGGTCAGACTCATGACACGCTTCGCCGGGCTAAGCAGTGTTCGCGGGACGGTCAGGAGCGGCTGTGATGCGGAGTGTGGGGCGTATACATGATTGAACCCAGCGGCAAGTTCACGTGTGAATTCAAGATGCTGCGCTTGGTCCTCGCCAACTGGTACGTGCGTGGTGTTGTAGAGGAGGATGTCGGCTGCTTGGAGGACGGGGTAAGAGAAGAGGCCAAGTTTGAGAGCGTCCTTGTTCGCTGCTGGCTCGAGCGGGGAGGCATTTTCTGGTAAAGACAGTTTACTCTGCATAGCATCAGCACGATACCCCTACTGAAGGAAATTTTGCCCACCTTCCACTGGGTCATCCGCCCTAGATAACCCATGCTTGCACCACAACTCAACATCCACATGAGCTCGGCATGTTGCTTCACGCTACTCTGGGCAAAGATGATGGACCTCTTGGGGTTTAGGCCCACTGCCAGTAGACTGGCGAGCATCTCTTTCCTCCATGTTGCCAATTGAGTTGGATCTTGTTTTATCGTGATGGCATGCAAGTCGACAATGGAAAATAGTAGTGTCGTATCTGGAGATGGCTCATCTTGGAGCTTGACCCATTGTCGTAGAGCTCCAAGATAATTCCCTAGATGTGGTACACCAGTTGGCTGTATGCCGGAGAATATCACCTTTTTGGTTCCCTGCTCTTTCTTCAGACTTGATAACGTCGACCCATAGCGTAAAAGGTTCAAGCATATCCGCGATGGAAGCGGCACTGCTCTTGGTATCCGGAGGAGAGACATGGACGTCCGGATAAGAGTGATTCGCGTTTTGTGTGCATAGCCACGAAGGGTAAGCGCGGCCAGGGTCGTGCTTCGTCATTGTGGCGCAGCACGTGCGGACCAACGACGACTGGCTGCATCCAGCAACACCCGCGCTCTCGTACATCGATAACCTCAGCCATCAGATCGCACGCAAGAACCCCACAAATATCTTCACAATACACCATAAACCTTACGCGCTTTCTACAGTCACAGAGCAAAATAACACACCACCACATCCGCAGCCATGTCGTGGACCGGTAAGACGCAGCCCAAAGCGCCGGGAAAGACGGAGACTGAAGGAAGACAGGCTTCAAGAAGGGCGTCAATCGCGCGACGACCCAAGTTCTCATGAAAACCGGCCAAGTCGAGCGCACGAATGACCGCGACTTTGAGACTGAGCAGCGGTATATCCAACATTCACCCCGCCATACATGTATCACAAACTTACACCTCCCAGCCGGTACCGCACCATGGAAACGGCCGCAAACAAGCTCCAAAAAGAAGCAAAGGGCTACCTCGACTCCCTGCGCGCCATGACGGCCTCGCAGATGCGCATCGCCGAAACAATCGACGCCTTCTACGGCGACGCGGGCACCAAAGACGGCGTATCCCGCTCCTACAAACAGGCCGTCACAGACCTCGACGCCGAGACCATAAAAGCTCTCGACGGGCCCTACCGCACAACCGTCCTCGACCCTATACAGCGCTTCTGCAGCTACTTCCCGGACATCAACGCCTGCATCACAAAGCGCGAACACAAGCAGATGGACTACGACCGCATGCGCGCACAGGTCAAGAAACTGACAGACAAGCCAGACAAAGACGTGACGAAGCTGCCCCGCGCGGAGAAAGACGAACAGCTCGCCAAGGCCGCGTACGATCAGTTGAACGAGACGCTCACGAGCGAATTACCGCAGCTCATCGATCTGCGAGTGCCCTACCTGGACCCGAGTTTCGAAGCGCTTGTCAAGATACAGCTGCGTTTCTGCGCAGAGGCGTATAGTCGGATGGCACAGGTGCAGCAGTATCTCGATGCGAATACGAGGGACCAGTATGCGCAGGGCGAGCTAGATGCAAGGGTCGAGGAGGTGTTGCAGGAGATACGGGATCTGAGTATTGCGGGGACTGTCTAGATGGTGTAGGATGGGATTGGCGTTTAGGATATCATGGGCTTTGCTGGGTTTGTGCTGGTGAGGGATGGAATGGAATGAGGGGTTGGTGGGCATCTTCAATACGATATGAGATTTGGGAATATGCTTAACCCATTATTCTGGGGGCTGTCTGTATCTGTGTTGGTATTGGGTTGTTTGAGAGATCAGGTTGCAAAGAGCTAGAGCATGGCAAGATCACAAAACAAGCTGCACTATCTCCAACGTCACGAAGTTTGTAATCCGACCTCTTCACGATCACTTCAAACATCACCACATTATCCACCCTGCGCTTGGAAGATTTGAATTCCCCCTATCTACATCCTAGTCGACGACCTACGATGCAGCGAAAAAGTGGTGACTATAGATAAATGACCGTTCAAAGTGTAGATAATGCTCATTAAACGCCAACCAAATGCAATGCGTGACCATGTCGTGAGAGCCGCACCGATGCCCAACGCCGCGCTGAAGCCATGATATCGTGAAAAAGGAAGGAGAGGTGTCGAGCCGAGCTTCGTAACGCCATCCGACATAGTGGAGGTGGCGTTCACCGCGTCAATCCTCACTTATCGTCCTCATCCTCATCCTCCAGATCGTCATCATCAGCCATATCCGAATCCAGCTCATCCCCATCTTCCAGATCGCTCTCGCTCCCCCCAAAGCTCTCGACATCGCTATCCTCCCAGCTCATATCGAAGTCTCCCTCGTCCTCCTTCTTCCGCCACGCCGTCTCGTGCGTGGGCATGGTGAAGTCGGCCGGTATGTCCTGCTTGCTGAGGTCGAGGTCCTTTTTGACGAGGCCTTTGTACTCCTCGGGCTTGTTGCGCAGCATGACGCCTGCGTCGACGTTTGCGGGGGAGGACACTTCGGCGTCGTCGAGCAGCGAGAGGATGGATATCAGCACGGTTTCAACGCGCTGCACGGGGGACCAGCGCTCGGCGGCGGTTTCGCCTGACATTTCGTCGTCGCCCGGTGGGTGGAGGATCGAAATGCAGAGGCGGCCGTCGGGGTAGATGTTGGGGTGGTAGAGGGGTCGAATGAACTTGAAGTCTGGGGCGTTGTTAGTATTCCTTTGTGACGCATACTCTCTCTCATAATCATGCATGACTTGGACTGTGACGTACCTGGAGGGCTATGGGGGTAGTTGCGGGGAAAGGTCATCTTGGCCTTGAAGTAGCCGCCGTAGTATAGCGAGTCCTCGTTAAGCACGATAAGCGCTACACTCCACTCGAAGACGTTCTCGTTGATTAGCTGTGACGGAGTTAGCCGGGTGCTCTGCTTGCGAATGACACCTCAAAGGGCATCCTGGATGTATACACCATGACTCACCTCGATGTTGGTCCACTTCTCCTTGCTCAGCTGCTTGAACTCGTTCATAAGAACCCTCTGCGCTATATCCGCCATGGTGCTTCCTTCCGATCGAGGTTTCAGGTCAAGCGTGGGATGTGTGGGATGAGGGTCTTTGAGGATAGACAGGCGCAGGCGATGGTTGAGGCGGAGTAGCGTGTGGAAGAGAGTGTTTGCCGTAGAGAGCGTGTGTGCGTTATACCCTGAATCGTGAGTGAGCAGGTGAGTGTGAGAAGCGTTCGTGATTTAAGGGCGTGAGTTGGGAGGCGGGCGGCCATGCATGACCGAAGGCTCTCGCCGACCCGAATGGACCAAGGATCAAGCCTCCAGGGTGCGCTTTCCAGCTTTCCAGCCCGGTCTCGCTCGCAAGTAGCCGGATTCACCGCCTGCCCTTTTCAGACTAAGCCCTGGATCTGCAAGCCTCACCTGCACCATGTCGTCGCCCGCTTTCGCCCTCACCGGCCTTCTTGCGTTCGGCTTTCTTGCGGTTTGTACTAGAGCGGTGACGCTTCCGGATGCGCTTTCCGAGTTCGGAACAATCAGGAAGTGCAGCTGGACGATTCCTCATGATGGCGAACATCACGAGAGCGCAACGTACGCTTCTCCATTGGTGGGGTAGGCGCCGTACATGGGACTTGTAAAGGCGTTGGTGGTGTTTAGCGCTCGGTGCGTTGGGAGGGAGACCTAAGCATTAGTGTTCCATAACAGCAGCCCGTCTATCCTCAAACCAATTCCTGAGAGCGACCAAACTTCTGAAAAGGTTGCTAGGCCACACAGGCTACGTGATACCAAGTGAGAAGCCACCCCATAGAGTACTACTCACGTCTAGCTATCTGATAACCTCATCACTTCCTTGACAATTACTCTGGTTACATGGTACTGGAGATACAAGGCACACAAATGGACGATATCCATCTCATCTAGTGTTAGCTCTGACCCAGCAGAACGCCTCTTCCCCTCACACCATATCTGCTCAACATATCGTCATCGTCTCCCTGTGGATCTTGAATCCTTTCTTCCGTTATAGTGTTCAAGCGCCTTTTCAAGAAGTCTTTGAGTACCCCCCAGCAAGCACAACCACGGTCTATATTTGGTTTAAGCTTAGGGATACATTCATCACGAGAAGGCAAATTTTCGAGCAAACTCTTCCTATTTCTATGTTCATATAGATCTTCCACCTCCTTCGCGAGAGATGTAATGTCAAGGAAAACATGAACAAACAAAACAGTAAAATCTACAGCAAAGCGAACAAAAGTTCATGCCGATCAATCAAATGAAGCGCATCCTCTTCGCAACACCCAAGCAGACTGCGACGAAGAGACAGATCGTGCCCAGGATTCCAAAGAACCACGCAATGCTGCCGTCCTGTCCAGGGACCTTGACGTTCATGCCAAACAGACCGCAGATCAAATTGAGAGGAACAAGAATCGTAGCAATGACCGTGACTTTCTGAAGCGTTTCGTTGCTTGCGTTGCCCTGGATGACCTGGTCAACCGAAATCTGAGCGAGATAGTTGCTATGCGCGCGGCTCAGCATCTTTTCGAAATGCGACAAGTTGGACATCATGGTGACGACGTGATCCTGAATATCGCTGAGGTAGAGGCCGACATCGCCGCGGGGTGCGACGCTGTAGGATTCGTTGCAGCGCTTGGCGAAGCCTTTGATGACATCTGCTTTGCCGCCGAGCAGACGAAGCAGCTGCATGACTCGCTTGCGGCAGTCACCAATCGACCGGAGGATGGCGCGGGAGTCTTCGATTCGTGCGGTGAAGACCTGATCCTCGATAGCGTCGGCTTCATCCTCGATGCCACGGATGACAGGCGCAAAGCTGTCGACAATATCGTCAATGAGGGCGTAGCAAATCCAGTCGGCGTTGAGGTTGATGTAGTCGCGGAGTCGGCTGATACGCTTGCGGACGTTCAGCGTATGTGGGCTCTCAGTGAACGTGAACGTCAGGAGACCCTCCTTGAAAACCACTGCATAGAAATTGACCGGCTCCAGGTAGTCCTCAGAATCCTTGTCGGCTTGGAAGAAGGAGCGGAATGAGACAAAGTAGTACTGGTGGAACAGCTCCACCTTCTCACGCGGCTCCTGCAAGCAGATATCCTCGCGAGTAAGGGGATGCACACCAAAAGCCTTGGCCATTACAAACACCTCCTCTTCTGTCGGATTGACCATATCCAGCCACCAAACACCACCGTCCTGCTGGGGTGGCTCGAAAAGATCGCGGAAGCGCTCGCCTGGCATCAGGAGACCACCAAGTTCTGCAGCGTGGATGGTGTCATCTAGCTCAGACGAAAAGAAGGTCCAGCGGTTCTGCCGTGGCTCTTGAAGCTCTCGCTTCTCGTTGAAGATATGAGCCAAGCCTTCCTGTGACAGCTTCTCCTGAATCGCAGGATCCACGTCCTTGAGGGTCGTAGCATCGGCTTCAGTCCTTGGTACCACCGAGTTGCTCGATTTGGGACGAAGATCACCAAAGACCTTCGGCTTCGAAAGAGTCTCGACGCTCGGCTTGTGGTCCAAGGTTTGTCCGAGTGGCGTCTTCTTCTGCGGCTCGGCAATAAATTCCTCCAATTCCTCGTAGTCGAACCTTGTGGTCTTGCCCGTATCTTCTTGTACAGGAAAGCAAACATCCTCCTCGGCAGAGCTGTTGGCGGAAGACGCGTCGTTCGTGTGGTAGTCGTCTTGATGCTCTGTGTCAATTGTCGGAACACGGCGCGCAGTACCGATGGAGTGCGATCGTTGCAATCCTAGCTCGAGTTCCGAGGGCGCATGGCTGTTGATTGTGTTCGAACGGTCACGGCGACGGGGTCCAGCAAAAGCGTCCACAGAATTAGGAGGCGACGTAGAGCGTGAGGAGGTCGAAGATGCTCGAGATCGTGAAAGACGCTCCACTGCAGGATCGCGAGGTCGCCTGAAAGTATCGCGGCGAGAGCGTTGGTGTGGGCTTGCAACGAGCGATGGGCGACGGAGGTAGCCTTCAGGGGAGAGGAGCTGGTCGTCGTCCACGATTGCAGTCTCGAAGTCGCGGCGGTTGATCGCTTCGCCCTCGAGAGCTTCATTGACCTGGACGAGGAGCTGAGGGTGATCTTGGTGGTTTACGCTTGCGAAGGTTGGTCGGCGTGACCGCGGATGAGAAGGAGAGCCAGGCTCAACCCGTGGGAGCGATTCGGGCTGGCGACGGTGGTCGTCGAGATCAGAGACAGGAGTACTGAATCGGGTCTGAGACTCGGATCTTGGAGTGTCGGTCATTTTGGCGACTTCTCAGGAGAGGGCAAAGCTTTGATGCGTTTTCGTGGAATGCAAGTAGCCAGCTTGGTGATGTTATGAAGTACCCCACGTCGTACGTATGTCCGGCTTCGGGGACTGTCTGAGATCTAAAACAATGTCTTGGGCGCAAGAGCCTCTAGACCAGGTGAGTCGCTTGTGAGCGCTCACCACTGAGGCGCGCTCAACTTGACGACGGGCTTCGCGTAGGGTCCTCCCCTACACTCGGCCGCTGGAGGGTAGTTTCCGGTAGCCAGACTTCCGGCCCGACGACGGGAAAGGAAGATTCGAAAGTGACAGCGATTACAGTAGAGAGTGTGTGCGGTGTTCCAAAGCCCAATTATGGGGGCTTCTTGTAGTCGCCTCCGTGGACCCACGCCTTGGGCCCGAGAAGGGGACGGATGGAGGAAAACTTGTGAAGATAGAGTCCCGCCAACTTGGTGGTATTGATGGTATCAACGCCGAAGCGTTAGGTGAGTTGTTAGAGGGGGATCACAACGGAACGAGCTTCCCCTAATATCTCAGACGAGGTCGTGGGCAAAGTCCACTGTGTTTGTGGAGGTCTACCGAGTCAGTAGCTCAGCTCGAATCGGGCGGACGCTGATGCCGAGGCGGATAGCGAGAGCGCAAGGCGGTGTGGTGGTTGGAGTCTGTGTTGAGTTGCAATGCAAGTCCAGGCGGACGATGTGGTGTGGGTGGGAGGTGGGCCGTGGAGGTTATAAGAGAGCAGGAGTCAAGTGGGCCAAAGACAAAGCTTTTCGCGACGCACGGCACCTCGGCCGCAACGCTGATTGGGCTGCGAGTCGGTGGCTTGGAGTGAAAACCGCGCAGCGTAACGTGACGTGCGACGGTAGTCTATAGAACAGTCGCTGTGGCGATAGAATCACCAATGAGTGATTGATTTGGTTGTCCAGAGGTGTGATTTGGTGCGCACTGCTCCGGGTGGCTGTCTGTGAATCGGCGTCAGAGTTCCATCGTGCGGCTCTACACACCCCTGTCATCGGGCCGTTACTGCAGAAGTAGCGTCCAGACATGCCACATCGACCACTCACCAACAAGCAACAACCTGACGCTGCAACATCAAACAGCTACACGTGGACGCAAATAATTATACTGAATTGGTACTGGAGCTGCACATGAATCATAGCGACACATTGGCACAATAGCGACCACTTCACAATCACCATGTCAGATCAGCTTCTGGAGCAAGTGCGCGATGCGGTAGAGGGCCAGATTGTAGGCGGCTTCATCCCATGACATGTATCACAATAGCTGACACGAGAAGGACTTCGAGGGCCAGCGCTTAGCTGAGATGCTCACCACGGTCCTGCTGGGTGCTGCTGGCGTACGTTTCACTCATCGCGCTTCAGGATGTTATGTTGACATCAACCACAGATCATTGCATTCTTCGTTGGCTACGTCACTCAAGACATCCGCCTGTCGCTCTACGTTGGCCTTGCCGGTACCGCACTCACCTTCCTCGTCATCGTCCCACCGTGGCCGTTTTACAACAAGAACCCCGAGGGCTGGCTGCCAGCGCGCAATGCGACAACGGCCACGTCACATCTCAACATCGACGTGGACGGAAAGAAGGTTGGATAGGATATATAGCAAACCGGTTGCGGAGTTTGGGCATCACATGGGACAAGAGGAGTTGTTCATGGTGGAATGAAAGTTCGTTCGACGACGAGGAGTTGCATGCTGCTATGACTCCTTGGTGCCATTGTGACCCTTTATGAGACCGTACTACGCCAGACGTCCGAGGAAACCCATACCCAAATACGCTCGGCCGTGATATGTTCAACGACCGTACTTCTGGAACTCCCAGTCTCGGTTGTCTAGGGGGCAGACCTGTCGCGTCTTGAGCCATCGCGAGATGCAGTGGAAGTGAAAGGCGTGCTGTAGCTGTTAGCTTGGTTTCTGGAATGCTCGGGTGGAAGGACTTACGTTGCAGATGCCCCAGGCGACGGTGCACTCCTCGCTCGTAGCGGAAGCCTGGTTCGCCTGGCACTCGATGCAGAGGTCCATGATGTGGTTACGGCAGATGGCGCAGTTGTCGACGACAATGTCCCACGCCCAGAGAGCTACGGCGTTCCACTGTGAACTGTTAGCTTTGCCCCCGTGACGTCTTGCTTGTGGAATGTGCCTACCTTCTTGACTTCAAAGCGCTTCTTGTCGCCATCAGCGCCGGCAGCAGCCTTGCCCGTCTTGGTCTTGGCCGGAGGCGCATCCGCCATATCAATGTCGGCCATGCTTGTGAGGTGTGTAGATATGGCGGGGTGTGCGGGGGTTGATAGTGGCTGTAGATGGGGGCGGTTGGCGGTTGGTTGTGGTATTGAGATGCGCGGTTTGTTGTAGCCCTGGTGGTGCAGCTCAGGGCGAGTTTTTGGGTGTGGCGGGTTGTGGGTGAGGTGCTGCAGAAGATTAGGTGACGGTGAATCGCAAGGCTCCAGCAAGCACCGCTGCGAGCGGAGCCCTCCCGCGCCAAGACATTTCACTTCCGCCCGCTGCGACAGATGGTGAAGGGAAACATGGCTTCACAGCATGGCAGGCACATTCGGCTTCGAAGAGACGTCGCAGATTTGCGTGTTTCCCTGTTCCAGCGCTTGAGACAATCTTGCTCAGATTTACGCACGTCTTTCACGGGCTCACTGCGTCCATGCTTTCGGCCCTGCCTGCGCCGCAATCGTCACAGTGCCACTCTCTTGGCGATCAGCCTCAGGCTTGTTTGCGTCTCCGCCCAACTAGCCCGACCCTCCTTCTTCTCTTACACACCACTTCTCTCCCCAATATCACCCACCGGCCTGCGCCTATCTCTACTCATCGATCTGGATATGAACACTTCAACCACTCGCACCTCTATCATCCCGCTTTGTCACACACGCAGCCAGACATCCCCGTCATCCCGCCCGATTCAACCGACCACGACCATATCGCGAACCAAAAGCGCCCGCCGACGACCTTCACGGTAGCCACTGTCGCATAACCCGATTATATAGCTCACTTCAAATCACATGTCGAGCGCGCAAGTTACGGCGTCTCCACGCGCCCCCCGGGGCAAGCAACAGCCTCCGCCGGGCGCACCTGCGCAGGCGCCGCAGGCTAACGGTAACAACGGCAGGCAAGGGCAGCGACGACCGAGAGGCGGGCGCGCGCAGAGCGGCGGCTACCAGGCAGGCGCGTCTCCCAGCAGACAGCCACGCAATGCCGACCCCACTCTGGCCGAGAGCGCTGCCTTCTCGAGCGAGGATGCGCAATTACCCCATGGACCGCGCAACCCCAAGAAGCACACCCAGTCCCAGCCCTCTGTCGATCGCATGTTTTCTCCCAACGGCGCCCAGGCCTCCCTGACCGATACCGAAAATGCTACCAAACCCATTGCTGCAACCCCGGCCAAAAACCAAGGCGCATACGCCGGACCGACGTTCCATGCCTCCCCAGCGCCTTCTGCTCTTCCCATTCCCAAGTTTCTTTCAAGATCTGTACCGGCCAAGTCTCGGATGGACCCACCAACTCCTCCACCAGAGGAGAGCTCTGAATCTGGAGGGTCGCCTAGTCCTTTAGGAGCTTCGCCCTCCCGTGGTCCAATCTCGGTCCCCCCCCGCAACGAAATGTCGCCGCTGGATCTGCTTTTCAAGGCCGATCGCGCGGAACGAGCCAAGATAGTTCAAGGGAGCCCTGCATCCAACAACTATTTTAATTCTGCAAATCCCGTCAGGCCCGAGCACTATAAACATGATTCGTTTGGTTCGCTCAACGCGCCTTTCCCCGTTGAACTTGATGGGGAGGCCAGGCATTCTCACATGTCACCTCCTCCGCACGCGTCTCCGATGGCACTGCGCTCCGTTACAGACCCCAACAAAGTTCCACAGCTCAAGGATGCCTCCCAGCCAACCAACAATGATGTCATGCAAGATCTGATGAATCGGCTGTCCATGTCGCAAAAGAAGTCTCCAGCTGCAACCCCACCACGACCCAGGAATGAGTCCGCCCCACGTGACGGAACTCCTTCGCCCTTCCAGGATGGGCGCTCTGCTACACGTAGCGCCTCAGGGCCCTCCACACCCGTCCCAGCAGCTCAAGAGAACCCCGACTTTTTCTATGGCAACCGAAATCTTTCGCCATTGTTCAAAGCTGCGAAACACGATCCGTCGAAGCGAAATTCTGGTTTGCGTACTGAAATCACCGCTGATTCGCCATTGATCGAGCAAGGCATGTTTCATGACTTTCCCTCTGTACCACCTCAGCAAGCCATGGACCCGAACACATTCTCTCGCAACTATCCGGTGGGTGGGACTCAGATTCCATCGGGGCCTCGTCGAGGTTCTGCGCCTTACGTTCAGCCTTATCGCGACACGCCCAACAATCGTCGACGTACCCCAGGAAGGCCGGGACAACAACCACGTCCCGACTCTTATCCTTCTAAGATTAACGCTAGCGGGCCTGGTTTCAACCCTAGCAGGGCAGGCACCAACGGCGCGCCAGCTTCTGTCAAGAAGCCTGCTACTTCCATGATGTCTTTCGTTCCCTCGTCTGTTGCAGCGAAGAAGCATTCTTCCTCTACACTTCCCTCCACGGTCACTCCCCCACCGGTGAAGGCTCCCTCCGCTTCCACACCTCCCGATACGTTGGCTTTGGAGCAGGATCTCAAGCGTTTATTGAACTTGCAGTCGGCTGAGGACGCTTCGGGTGCTCGTTAATCCTGTGTTTGTGGCTTTGCGATATCCTGCATAGTTTGCGAAGGCGTTCTTTCTCTCTCCGTTCTTGCTTTCCATTTGTGTATATGTTGCGACTTGTTCATGTAGTCATGTTTCATGACACTCAGTCATTTCCTACGATCCCTTGGAGTTTGTCGGAGTTGAACGATTCGGCCTACGCTGACTGGCATGTCATTTGGTCAGGTGGAGGCTTAGGGCCTCAATCCTTTTTACTGTGTGGTACTTTGGTTGGTGGGAGCATCCTGTCTGGCACCGGTTACGACTGATCATGTGACCACATCATCACAAGAGCTGGACATTTTCTTTGCAGGCCTCGGCCTTGGTCTGATATCACTTCTTTGAGGATTCCTCCGGCTACCTGTTCGAACCGGCCCACTGGCAACGCTCTGCCATCCGCATCCTTGGATCCAGGCACGACTTTTCCCATTCAACACCACAACCCCAAACCCTGAAACTAAAAATCAAGAAAAATAATGGGCATGCTGCTCCTTTGCCACTTTTGCGAGCGGCGATGGAGTAGACATGTCTGAAATACTTTTTCTCCTTCGTTACCGTGATGTTGATGAAGTTGTCATTTCTTTCGCCTTTTCCAGACGGCCATGAGCGGCGGGTTGAAGCGCAACAGACTAATCGTCCCTGAACAGATTGGTGATTATTCTTCCATGATGTCAGTGTTTTCAGTACTTTTGTCGCTCCTGCCTTTCTGCTGCTCCTGCGTCTTTTCCCACGTGGCTCGACGTCATCTCGAAAACCTTGCCTGAACTGTGTCTCAGCATTAAACACATTTGAAGGTCCCGCTCATTGCTTCCGTCGTAGGTCCCACAATTTCTTTGTGCGCTCAATATCGACCCCAATCGTTATATCGAGTTAATCAGCACGTGGCGCATTGCTTTCACCGTCATCCTCACCAGATTGACGCGCTACGCGAGAACCCTGCATCACAACACACGACCCCTCCTCCATCTCTGACATTAAATCACGCAATTATTTTCGACTCAACCTCTCACAGAATTGAAGGCGCCTCACGACATAACGAACATCTGTTGTTGATATCCTTATAGGATGAAGAACCTCAAGACCAAAGGTAAGCGACTAGTCTCCTCACACATTCCACAAGCCGTCCCGCCATTGATACACGCAGCTTCACGCTTCTTCAGGGACAGTCCTAGTCAGGACGAAAAGGTCGCTAATTCCGAGCTCGGTACCACTGACTTCGACGCGGGCATTCAGAATCGCAATGTCAAAAAGAAGGGTACTTTCCCATGCGGCATGCACGCAGAGCGGAACTAATTGAAGCAGCGTCGCGCTTCTTTATGCGCAAACACGATAAGACCAATAAAGAGGTGCTCACCCCACCCTCCAATGCGCTCACGTCCAGCCTCGCCATCAGCGAAACGCCCCGGGAACAGCAAAGCGGTCGGGCTCCTCAAGATGGCAACAAGACAGCCTCCGACAAGCCTTGTCCCTTTCCTCCTGCTCCGACTGATCTCGACACCCCGCCCGAGTCGTTGAGTGGGCCAAGTAGTACTCATGGCTCTGTCAAGCCTGAAGGCTCGCAGCTGAAGCCTCACCCCAGCTTTGCGACACTGCGCAGTAAGGGTAAGTTAATGCGTGGAATGTTGCACCTTGTCTGTTCATAATACTTAAACTCCTCTAGGTTCGCGCCTCTTCCGCAACAACAGCGCCACATCCTCTCCACCACCACCGCCCGTACCACAGATCCCGGTTGAGCTTGTCCCACCCCAGTCACGCCGTGCTTCTGTGCTCACTCCGCTCCACTCATCACGCAACTCTGCGCGGAATTCTCGCTCTTCGTTTGTGGGCCTCCAGAGTGGTAGCGCCTCCATCTCACGCCCAGTTCTCCTCCCACAGTATTCCAACCTGCCCATCCCAGAGAATGCAGTCACCGTGCCCTTCACCAAGCCAAGCGGCCCGCCTCCAGTACGTCCATCTCGCCCCGATAGTCTCGACGAAGACATCATCGCCCTCATGCAGCAGAGCGGCACGCGCATGGTGCTTACCGTGAGCAACCGAATCAGTGGCAGCACCGCCTCAGACTCTACACCACGCAGCCACGCCAGCTCCATCGAGGCACGTCTTGGGCTGCCTTCTGGTATGGGCACGCCTCGCAACCATTCTCTCGACTCGCCGCTTGCTGCCCGTTTCCCTCTCGACCCATTCCAACCGCTTCAAGTTCGCGATAGCACAGGTAGTGTTACGGTCAGCCGCTTCAGCGAATTCGTCAAGGCCGAGGGTGGAGGATACGCTGGTGATGGTGTCGAAGAGGAAGATCGCGAGCGAGGACCCATTGAGCAGTACAATGCCAGCAGGGAGGGAGACTGGACACTGGAGAAGCGGGTCAGTAAGGGACCGACCGGCAACCCAGGAATGTTGTTTCGAGATCGGTGGGGCGCGTAAGCAGACTCCCCTGTGCGAACGTATATGAGAACTTCACTGACTTTGGCCACCAACCTCTAGGTTCCATTTTGTTGCCGACATCTAGGTGATGTGGTGTGGTTGTCAATTGACGTGGTATTGCTGGGAGGTAATGTGTACGTCGTCACCGGAGCGAATGACTAGGGTGCACAGACTATTAGCTGCCATAAAGCGAAGCGTCACCACTCTGAGCATTGGCTCCAACAGCTCAGGAGTCAGAACGAGTATGATCTGAGCGTTCTTGTTTTACTCATAGCATCGCAGACTCGTCCATGAACGCGTATAAAAGTAATAAAAAAGTCTACTACCGTACCTGCTATCGATATACAATCATAACCCCGCCACATTTCCGAATAGATTGGAATTCCTTGTTGCCCCGACATACTTCAGTCTCGTTACAAGTTCTAGGAAACAGAACAATAAATGGCACAGACGACTCTAGGGGCGGCGTTAATGGCAATAAATCCAGTACTTAGTACCACAGACATCAAAGCGCCCCGCCAGCCCGTGCGCCTTTCAGATTTGTCACTATACTAAGCACTAGCGCAGTTGGGGTTTCCAGTGTGCAAACAGCATGGCCTTGAGTTTACCCCCAATAATGACTTATGCCCGTTTGGTGAGGAGGGCAAATACAACAATCTGAAGCCTGCCGGGGTAAGATGTCTCCTCAAAGGTGGCGCTGACCTCGTCGGGACAGTTGATTACTGGGCGTGCGACAACTGCGCTTCCAACAACGGAGTACAGTCATGGATCCAGATACACGCTATGACCGGCGACATACACTGCAGGGTATGCAGAAATTCGCGCCTCGATGTCAAGCCCCGCACGCACTTTGTATGCAAAAACCTCCTTGTCCCAGCACACGATACGTTGTGCGGCTGGATTACTCCTGTCGGTGAAGAACAATGCATGAATCCATATTGCAAAAAGATTTTGCCAGAAGGGTTTCCTGGTAGGCTTACTGAGGACAAGGAAAATGATCTTGCTATGATTCGGCATGAGGGCGTGGCTGGACCTTGGTGGCGCACGCGGTGTGTAAAGATGGTTAGTGAAGCAGATAAAAGACATGTGACACCGGGGGCTGCGAAGGGACTTTTGAGAAGGATGGGTTGAGGGTGAAGTAGATTGCGGTAGTAGTTGTCTTAGTAGGTAGTACAGTCGGGTGTCAAACGTTTCCGCCGCGCTAGCGTCCAACTTCCATCACCAACATCACAACACCAACTTCAACGCGTTGTAACTATGCCACCACAACGTCAATTTGGACAAGAGGTGGATCAAAATGTGCGCAGGAGTCGAAATATAAGTCTTGCAACGCGTGACCAGGCCATTGGGATGCTCAAGAGTGGAATGACAGTGCCGGAAGTTGCATGGGCCATACAGCGGGGTGAACAAACAATTTGCAACCTACGCGCAAAATACCACCAAACAGGCAGCATTCAGGACAAACCTTGCAGCGCGCAACCACCTGTTCTATTAAAACAGCAGAAAAAAACCATCTACAGAAAGGTGCGGTCAACTCTAAAGATGGAGTACTCAGTACTCCAGGAAGACATCATATTTGTAAACGCTGAGGGCACCCCTTTAAAGCCACCCAGCCGCTCCACATTGTACAGGGAGCTCCGCATACGCGGCCTCACCAATCACAAGGCTAAAAAGCGTCCAAAGTTCACCCGGGCCTATGCTCATAGGCGCCTCAAGTTTGCTTGCGAGTACCGCTACTTCCCATTGGGTCGGCGCACCCTTAAGTTCTCAGATGATTGCTCAGTTCAAAAGGGCTCTGGAGCAAATCAGGAGTGGTGCTTTCGTTTTCCTTGGGAGAAATGGAAGCCTGAGATGCTAGATCCTGTAGGAACAAGCAGGAAGCCAGCACAGATGGTGTGGGGTTGTGTGTGGTTGGATGAACGGGGGGTGGCTTGGAGGAGCAAACTGGTCATCATAGAGCACGATCCTGATGCCAAAAAGCGTGGCTACTCCGCTAAAAGTTACATAGAAGCCTTGACAAAATGTCTCCTGCCTCACTATCGCCGCTCTCAGTTGTTTATGCAGGATAGGGCGGGCATACACCGCTCGCGCGCAGTGATGGCTTTTCATTAGGAGCACCACATCAACGCAATAGATTGGCCTGCCTATTCACTAGACCTCAACCCAATTGAGCACCTCTAGTGGGTGCTCAAAAGACACATGCACAAGCTCTATCCTCTATCCACAATACAACAACTATAGCCAGGCTCAGGATGAGTAGGATGGCTTCTGTGAGGCGTTGAAAGTGTGTTAGCGAGGCATACCCAAGAAGCTCATCAAGCGACTCATCATGTCAATGCCTCGACGCCTCTACGCCATACAGAAAGCGCGAGGCTGGCAAACAAAATATTGAATTAATGCAACACCAAAACACCAAAAAAAAAATTTGAACATATGGTCGTTGAGCTACAATACTGCAAACTTTTGCAACACCATGTTGATTTTACGCTAGTCGACCTTGGCGGCGGAAATTTTTGACCTAGTACTGTACAAGTTGATTACTTGACCTTGGCAAATTGTTGGATGCTCCCGCACTACCTCCTTTTGAACAATTGGCTCGTGTTGTGCTACATATCATGTCCTCCTGAGATAGATGAAATTAGCAAAGAGTTGCTGATATGCATGCCTTCCTGGTTGCCAATGCTATAGCTACGAGCACCTTTCGTCTGAACACAGTCATGATGCAACGCATTCACCTTATCTTCATGCCCGCTCAGAGCAAAATTTGTAAGGCGCGAGAGTATGCAATGCATTTTCACTTCATTTTATAATCAACTACGCGTTATTACGGAGGCGACAATACGCGCAAATTCCAGATTAAATGCATTCTTGGAGCGTCATATCCTCCTTGGTAGGACGTATTTGTGACGCTGGAAAGGGTAAAGTGTCTTGTCGATAGGCTTGAGGATGTGTGCGGAAAGTGGAGTTTGTTGCATTGTACCTGACGAACGTGTGTTTAGAATAGTATGGAACGAATTTTGTTGAAACTCGCTTAATCTAACTAAACCCCCAGATCGCTAAGAATTGTCTACGTGAACGCCTCCCTCTTGATGCAAAAGAAAGAACCAACCCGATCTCACCTCCTTCCCTATCACGTGGCTTACTTCCACACATCGTGGGTCTCGTACCTCTTCATCGGCACAAGATCGTGGTACGATGAGTCTCTCTTCCGCACTTTTGCGCCAACATCCCTCATTTCCTTCTTCTCCAGATCGAAGCAGGCGGTAGTGTGTTCATCATCGCAGACGTCGATGATTCGCTTTTCCGACATGTCACAGAACAGCTTTTCCTCATCGTTGATAGCCACAAAATCTGCGCCTCTGGAAGCGTCGGACTCGCACAGCATGCGTGCACTGTGCGATGCTATGTGCGATATGGTCAATCGTTCGGGGTAAGGGTTGCTGATGTAGTTTCTCTTGAAGTGGCGGCCATGTTCTCTCTTTTGCTTCTTGTCCTTTAGCCATGGCAATGTTACCTGCGAGGCGTGGTTAGTGGACATGCTTTCCATTAAGATCTTCAAGCGACGTACTTTATCTGGATAGGCACCCTGGGATCTATCCACTCCCTGATCCGCATATACAAGCTCCCCGAGCTCATTGTACTTCAAGGTATGGTTTTCAAAAAACGGCCAGTCCCCGCTCGTGAATGTCTGGTGAAACGTCATCCTCGCGGTATTGGTACATAGTCTCCGGAATCCAATTTCCGGTGGGTCGTAATGCGGACTAGTCTCATTGTACTGATTCAGAAGGGCCCCATTGAAATCTGGCATATGGAGGGTGATAGCACTAGCAACTATTCCGTTGGTGTGATCTCCATCGAGCCAGACACATTTTGGCGGGATATTGGAATTGCCGAACTTGAAGTTGCTT
The DNA here is from genome assembly GCA_010093685.1 of Ophiobolus disseminans. Classification (NCBI taxonomy): domain Eukaryota; kingdom Fungi; phylum Ascomycota; class Dothideomycetes; order Pleosporales; family Phaeosphaeriaceae; genus Ophiobolus; species Ophiobolus disseminans. The sequence goes on from MU006231.1 coordinate 623,032, forward strand.
TCGTACCATTGCGCACCGCAATGTTGACCCATGTCTAAAACGTTAGTGGCTTTATCAATGATGATTGCAGGTGAGCAAAACGTACCGCCCGTCCAGGTGTATGAAGCGGAGTTGCCTTGGGCTATGATGACAGAAATACAAATGCCATCATTCCCTGCAGCTACCTTGAGGTATTGCGGCTGGTCGACTTGTATGGGATGTCCGAAGAGAGCAGGACGATTGTCCATAATCCAGACATGCTCCCTAGATCCTTCCAGATGTTCATTGTGATATTTTGAAGTGTCCGAGTCGTCGGTGAGTGTTACACCATATGGGCCCTTGACTTCAATGTAGGGCGAACTACCTCCGCTGTTTGGAGCGTCACCAAGCATGAGGGTGACCATGGTTTGTTTGTTCGCATCAATTTTCTTGCCTGCCAGGATTGATGAAAGAAACACGCCTATGTCTACGGTGAATAAAGCGAGACCAGCGAGGGTTGATATGAGAGGTGCTACCATGTTGGAGGTAGAATTATGAGGATATTTTCGATGAGAAGAGCTGAAAGAATTGCTTTGTTTGGAGAGGAGATGCTGGAAGATACATCGCAATCGAGGAGATGGGTATGCATTTTATAGGTATCTCTCGAAATATGCCCACTGAGACTCCGGTGCATTGCCTCATACTAGAACTTTCAGGTAAGGCAGAATTTGACACCACGACATGATGACTTGTTAGTTCTCAATTGCCTATGAAAGACTATGGCTGTGCAAATTACGCTGGAAAGCGAGACTGAATTTGAGGATGAGTGTCTCGGACCTCCATAACCTCTACGCGCTCTCGAAATGCTTCTCAAATCCAGCGAGACCAATCAGCTCGTTCATCTGGCATCGCTGCGTTATTGTTGCAGGATGATCAAAACAAGTATTAACAATTCCGTCTGATGCAGCATGGGGCATCTCGGCTTACGGCCTGCGCGCTTCCGCTTGCCACACCTGCGCCGCAATCCTCACAGAGCGAACAAAAATATTTTGAAACGATGCACTACAACGGCGTTTCTAGTAAAGTAATATCATTGGCTCGAAGTTGTCTGAGCGTCACCACCAACTTAGGATCCACCTAAGTTAGTCTGCTCACCAGCGCATTTAAATAAGAGCGCTTAGCAGGTAAGTTTATGTAGCACAGATGAAACCTCCTTGGATTATTCCACTGGTTATGCTTGCGTTCACGAGTCCACGAATCCAAGCCCCACGGAGTTGGACTTAGAGTCAGTTGCGACACCATGTTTCTGGCTTCGCGACACTGCCTCCATAGCGGCGAACAAGTGACTCAGTCAAAGTGAGGCAGAGAGGGTACAAGGCATAATCGAAATACGCGAGGTGACTTTTGCAGTACTTGACACGTAGGTGAATTCAGTTTTTGGCGTGTATAAGACCGGATACGATCGAAGGCAAAAACAATAGCAGAATCCCAACCACAATCTCATACCATCTTCTGCAGATTGTATCTCAAATCTCACTCGGCAAATCCCTTTCTGACTTGGTTCACTACATTTTTGCGTCTCTTTTGCAACAGCTTTGACACACCCTGGATCTATTCGCACCACTGTCAACATGCGAGTCCTCGCCGTCGTCGTTCTTTTGAACGCGTGTTTGGCAGCATCACTTCCTACCCTTCGACTTCCAGACTTGCCCAAGAAGCCAGATACCCCTACAGTCAATCCAGGAGGTCCTGACACCATCAACACCTCACCTGGTCAAAACCAGCCAGGTCGTTGGCCAACAGGAAATGACGCAACCCCTGCAGAGCCTGGCCGACTGCCGCCATCAACTGAAAAGAAGCCTAGTAGTTCTTGCAATGGCAAGAAGCGAATGGAATGTGTGGATGACAGCCGGTTGAATACTGCAGAAACAGACGGCCATACGGCGTTGTCAGACCTGGACAACGTTAAAGTGAAACCTCCTATTCCAAGTACTGTACCAGCAGCGGGAATGATGTCAACAAGGTATCGTCTCGAAGTGGCCATCAAGAACCTCGAAGGCGACGAAGTTCCTGAGGTGATGGGCGATACCAACCCTGAGAACTGGTGAGTTGTTACTAGAGACGGAACAAACTGTTACTGGCTTACATTTCCCCGCAATAGGACAAAGTTCAAAATCTTCAACAATGATCCAACTGTTGACGCATTCGTCCGCGAAAAAAAACTTACTACGACTGACCCTGAAGAATTGCAGGTTTACGACAATTTGGGTGAGGACCTCAAAGGAGAGGAGCATCTGTTTGAATCATGGACAAGTGGCGATGGAAAGTCCTTGGTATTTGAGCGGATGTTCAATGAAAGGTTGGACCTCTATCGACCGCTCGACAAAGATCCTGATGGTTTTGAACGTTACCAGAGACAAGGTGTCGGCCCAAACAACGCTGTGCGCTTCACGGATCAGGGTATGTTCAGTTGGACACAGGTAAGAAGCCCCGAGAACAAAGGCGACGTGAGTTGAGATAGACACTGATATTGGATCTACACCTTCTAGGCTATCGGGAACAGAGATTCCAGAGCCATTGGTTTGGAGCGTATAGTGCACAAAAATATCATCACTGATGCGACAAACGGCATCATCACTGCTGCAATGCAACGAGGTAAAAGATACCCATTCGACCCAAATACCTCTGAATTGAGGATAGAAGAGTTCCGAAGAGGCGATGATGGATTTGAAGCTATCATGGGCACGATACATGCGAAGCGTACAGCACAGATGCTCACAGAGTAAGTTGAAGCAACGAAATGGCAGTACCACAGGGCTAACAGCAACTGTAGCTATCATCATGTCGTTGGTGATAGGACTATCGATAAGATCTCGGTTTCCCTCAATTTTGATAATCCCGAAGAATCGCACGACATGCTCATTACACTAAAGCCGATAGCGTGAGCGAACCAACACCAATGTAGACTGTTCAATCAGTTCTCTCGCGGACAATGGTTAGAGTTAGTAAGCGTTTGCTGTCACGCTCTAAGTTTTCTTTCTTGTTCTGCGAATGCAGGTCATTCCGTGTGTCATGGCGTTTTGCGTTCTTGCGACAGCCCAACATCTCCTTTACCTCGATCGAGGGCAATGAGACGTCGTCTTATATCTTGCTGCAGCGTAAACGGGGTTTCTTTTTGTATTTAGTAACTGCGTGTACTTCTTTACTAGCCGTGTTGTTAGGACCCAATCGTCTTCTTCTCTTTTCTGACAATGTGATGTTGATGTTCTCCTGCTACTACTTCTTCTATAAGAATAGCTAAAATATAGTGTACCAAGAGCACGGTCAGACCTAAGGGAGCAAATTGTGCAGGCAGGCCCATTAACCTTCCATGTAGTTACTGCGCTCTGAGACTGTACAAGTAGACGTCGTCGAATTTTCAAGATAGTTCGTAATATGGAAGAGACGAGAAGAAGCATGAGCCTATAGAATGTTGGGTTCTGACAGCGTTGTACCCGCCTTGATAGTACGTATTCGGGAGGTTAGAGAGACGAAGGTGTCTTAGCAACACCTACGTAGGCTTGAAAAGGTATTCGATAAGCAAAATCTGTTAAGTCATATCTCGCTTGCATGCGTTTGAGTTAATGCGGGATGAAGCTCATCGGTGCCAGAATGCAGAAGCTTACCTGCCGCTACGCTGTCCTTGAGGATGCCTAAATGGGGCGTAGCTGGGCTGCGCCTCCCCCTCACCAGGGAAATGAACATTCGCGTAGCCTCTAGACATCGCTCTGATAGTAGCACCAACCAATGTCCATTGGAGATCGCATAGTTCTCCTCAGAGAAGAAAGTTTGTTATCTTCATTCACTGTGGGATAACCCATATCAAACCGTTTTCCACCACCTGGGTACGCTGCATGCCTCGACATTTCCACCAGTTGATCAACTGGAAGAGTACCACATACCGTGGATTCAGTGGTTGGAAAAAGTGACATCGTACCATACAATGAGTCTGTCAGAGCTCCCTGTGGAGATCTTCCGCGGAATTCTGGCAGAGGCCGTTCGACTTCGCGGGTGGAAGCGCGCCATGAGGTTGCGCTTGGTGAACAGTATGCGCGCATGTCATAAATGGCATGACACCCGAACTAATAAAGACCCAGAATTCTTTTCCGAACAGCTCGTTGAAGCATTGAATGTGTTGGGGGAGATGCAGGTTGGGGAATCAAGCATGTGCATGTGGCCGTGGCTCAGACCTTACCTCGAAAGACGCCTCCTTGGACGACGAACGCAAACTCTACCTCGACTTCATACCCTAGAGAAAATTGCAACAATTCTCGCTACCGATAGCGGAGCTCAGTCAAGCTTTGAAGTGTACGCATTGCGTATGCTCCACCAAGCTCCTGTCAGTGACAAAAGTATCCGACAGCTGTTTCAAAGTACCAACTCTGGAGAAGACTACAGTTTCAAAGAAAATCTTCTAGCCGCTGCTGTTCTCACAAACCACGCTTCCCTTGTCGTAACACTGGTAGATTCCGGAATGGGAACAAATAGCTTGTGGAATGATACGCACTTTGGAGATCCTCTCACAGCAGCCGTGAGAGCCCGGAACTACACAATTTTGGACTTCCTAATGTTGAGGACGAAATCTTCGAGACAGGCGCTGCATTCAGCAATCAAACAGGGAGACCTTGAGATGGTCATACACATTCTTAATATGAAAGACACTCCAGCCGACCCATGGCAAGGTTTCAGTCCACGGCCACTGGAAAAACCCCGACAGATGTCCTGGAGGCGAAGGGCTTCCAAGCTTGGAACTCCAAGTGTAGAAGTATTCAACATCATGCTAGCGGAGCTCCAATTTCGTCGTCTCGTTATTGTAAGTAATGAATTCTGGGATGCGGCTCTCCTAAATGCAGCGTGGTGCGGCTGGACGGACATGGTGAAGCATTTGATCTCACGCGGAGCATCGCTCGAATGGCCAGAACATGAGTATCTGAAGTCTCCACTTTATCGCGCATGTCGATACGGCCACGAAGGGGTTGTTCGGGTGCTGCTAGACAACGGAGCCGAACCCTTTCGCCCGGATTTCGAGACCGCTGCAACGCATGGACACTTCTCGACGCTCAAGCTTTTGCTTGAAATTCAACCAGTTTTCCAACCTTCTTTGACGAAAAACTGTTTGTACGCTGCGGCAAGGAAAGGATTTCTCGCTATCGTGCGACTGTTACTGGATTTCGGTGCGGACCCAAACGGTGGCGAGACTGCTCCACTGATTGGCGCAGTTGAAGCTGAGCATGTCATCATATTCCGACTACTAGTTCAATGGGGCGCCGATGTTCCCAGTGTGCAGGCTGAGGCAAGCAAGCGAGCGGAAGCAGCGGGTCTTGAGTCAATGCTGGCATTACTCAATGAAAACCATGTCATTTAGTTACAGTAGCAACGTGTTTGATGAAAGCATATGACTGAAACCCATGCGTGACGCTTGATAATCGTCTTTGGGCTTTGTGCTGCTAGCTTTGGCCTGGGCGAGGATAGCCAGGAGCTCGTATAGCTTGCTGCCTCGGAAGGAAAATACGAAGACCGAGCGTTGTCTATGGCTCGTTGCAAATGCTGAAACCTTCGTGCGAGGACGTAGCAGAAGATTGGGCGAGGGTAAACCCTCGTCACACTGATAGATACGTCGCATTGTCGACATCCAGTTGATACCGAGTGGTAGTCGATGCACGCTGTGTAACTAGGGTCCGACTCGTCAATACATCTGTTAGTCATTGTAGCACGGAGTGGTCTTAGTGAGGGTCATCGCCGTCATCCCCATCTTACGTGGTAAAGATGAGTATGCCTAGGAGTCGTGATTTACTACTCATTCTGCCATAGGGTCAGCTCCAGAAACATATAAAAGGCCTGCGAGTGCTCTATACAATTCCTAACATCATACTACAGTTGCTACTACATTCTGCAAGCACACCAACTTACAAAACAACTTTCAATAATTAACCAGACAAATTCCTCAACTCCATCAAACCACTTTCAATGCCGATTTTCAACAAGCAGGGGAACGTGAAGAAATGGGACTTCGTAGAATCAAATGGCAATATATCATGGGCGTGTGAGGACTGTGAGCCGAGAGTAATCTACAAACTCGATGTTATGTCTTGCGAAGGGTGTGGCAGAGAGAGAACAAAGAAGTCTAAAACGGGTAGGGAGAAATTTGACGACCTGAAGCAGCATTGCATTGTGCAGTAGAGGATCAAGGCGCGGTGAGGGTTCAAGTGCGGTAACCCATCGAAGGAAGGCATCTGTTTATATAGATAGTCAGGTGCTGTGTTTGTATCGAGGGAAGGCGATGGAGATGGTGGGTTGAGTAGGTGAACAGATTTTAATATTGAATTTGTGGCATCAAGGTTTTGAGATGTGACTTCGATAGCTCTGTGATGACCCATTTGGCAAATGATTGATTTGGTGAGTGGCGTGCTATCGTGGCAGCATAGCATAGGCGCCCAAATAACAGCGCTCTTGATTGTTCATGGGGCGTTTTCTGGCTGTGCTTTTCTCTGTTGGCGATTGGAAGCCTCGTGCGCAAGGGAGTCGTGGGTAGAGCATATCGGGGAATGACTGACGTGCATGTCACCGGAGTACAGCTCAAAAGTGCCGAAAAAAGGGGATTCCGGAGATTAGCTGGGGAGATGAGCCCCGACATTAACTAGTCTAAATTGTGCAGGCGAATGGAAAATACACTCCCCAACTGTATGCAACATACAAAGGTGTCACGATGGCCTTGACTGCTTGCAGAGTGGGTACGTGTCCGCAGGTATCAGGACAGTCATAATTCCTAGTTCGTTTGAGCGCTGACTCTGCCGAGCAAATAGAAGTCTTCCACCCCTCGCTGCTTTTCAATGCCATTTTTGGGTGGACTCGATTTTGCGCATCACAATCGGCGATGTTTTGTCTTTGCGCTCGACACTCGTGCCGTTCAATACTTTCTCTTCCACCAGACAACACTGCTCTTATCCGCTGCCTACATCCTCTTGGGCGGCCTATTCCAGAACACTACTATATAAGCTCCGCAACGAGTACGATCAGCCTGGAGCTCGGGGTGAGCGCGGAGGAAATTTCGTTCCCCAAGCGAGCGAGCGCAGAACTCAGAGGATGACGCGAGGTTGAGAATCCGGAACAGCGGTGCACCGTGAACGATTTCCTGTTGGTCTTATATCTGATGTTGACGATATCCAGAAATTGTGTGTAGTCGCGAAGGGAAGGCTGACAAGGGACACACGCCTCGTCACGCTACCGAGGGTCGCGTACCGGTAACGCCGCATCCCACCACCACAAGATCATCGGCACGTCGACCAGGAAGTTGACGTTCGGATGCAGCTTCGTGCTGACTGAGTAAGTGCTTGATGTAATGATTTGGATCTGAATACAAAAAGGACTGACTGCAACTGTTAGCAAGCAAATCAATAAGTTTGTTGAGCTAGGGCTTTTGGTATGCGGACTCACAGAATTTGAATTCTAGTATGGCGATGTGAGCTATGAAGCACGTAACATTACATTCTCTTTGCTTGTTTCATTCTAGCACTTCAGGAAGTATTGATGCCACGAGAACCCTAGCCCTGGAGAGATGTTTTCTTCGCACACTATTAAGCCCATGGCTAACTCAAATCCCAAGGCAATGCCGTCACCGACGAAGCCATCTTCACGCTCGCACGCGCATGTCCCAAGCTCAAGAAGATCCACCTCCCCGCCAGTTCTCAACTACACGATGAAGCACTCATCACTCTCCTCGCACGATGCCCCAACTCACACACCTGGAGCTCAGCGGCAACAGCTCAAACATGACGAACGAGTTGTTTGCCGCAATCGTGCAACATCCAAACTGGACGCCAAATCTGAAGAAGCTGGGGCTCAATCGCTCATATATGTATAATGACAAACAATGGATGAAAGACATGAGGGCGATGACGAGGACGAGGCCGAACCTAGTCGTGGATCTGGTGTCGACCTCTCAGACGAAGAAGTGGGGTGATTGGGAGTTGGAGAAGAGCTCGACGTCGTAGAAGAAGGGGCGTGAGGTGAAGCCGTATTATGGATACTAGTAATGCAGTACAGCATGCTTACTCACTGTAAGAACCAGCATCACGTGCAACTTCCTTGTCCTACACAGCGCCGCCTCCAGGCTAAGAGTTGCAGTGCAAATGCCGGGGGACACGCAACGAATGGAGTACAGGGCCACGTGGAAATGCTCTAAGGCATCTCTGGTTCCTCTGCGCTATAGGCTGCGGTGCAAGAATGGAAGGTCCCTAGTCTAGGAGTCGTTGCACTGTACTACATGGAACCGCTGCTGTGGGTCCATTGTAATACATTATATTCGCAAAGTCTATCTGCTCAGGGAGAATTAGCATCGTCGCGCCTATATTACGTTGTATAAGCTGGTATTCATATCTTTTACTGCGCGCAGAACTCTATACTACTCATTGATGAGTACACAAGGCCATCTCTACTCGCCGCCACAGTGCTGTCTCATCCTCTATGTCTGCCCCTCCGCCTCAAACATCTCAGTGTGCATCTCTCCATGCATCACCCTTCCTACAAGTAAATGTCCTCGCACGCCACATATTTCACCTCGCAATCATTATACTGGGAAGACCTCCTAGAACCACGATGTCATTATCCATCACCTACTAAAACGAACATGTAGCCGCCTAGCCAGCGGACCTATTAGTGTAGCTTAGGCCCTATATATGTGCTGTTTTTGTTTTTGCTAGTACACGTGCGGCGTGGTAGTACAGTGCCAGTGCTCAGGCTTGCTTCCGTCTCATCTAGGGACGGAGGAATACCAATGACCTCCCTCCCGTGGGCTGACAATTGCAGTGCACATGCGATTGTTAGGAATGGCCAATTCGCCTGTTACGTACAGGAGGTTTTTGTCCACGCGATCATGTTGTGTACCATTGCCCGTACGCGTGTGCAGCTGGAGGTTTCCGAAGCCCATGTCACGTTGATCAACCTCGGATTTTGGAAGGACCTCCCGAGATGGAGAGCTCAATGATGAATACATTCGGTTAGGTTGTTAAAAAAAACTCGAAGTGACTGGATAGCGAAAGTCCATAGGCCGACAATTCGAGATGAACAAAAAATCAGATGAACCTCTTCGTCCGTGATCTCACAAGCTTACCTAAATGTTTAGCAACAACACCAACATCACTAATCCAAACGCTGATGGATTTTCGCACATTTCATTTCAGCCGGATCGTATCGCTAATGGAAGACCTAGCCCATGGTCATGCATGCCATCTTATTCATGAGACACCCAAATAAACCCTTATGAAGTAAAACTCCGACCTCTTTCGCACCCCTCACATCTACGAAGACTCAGCAGCGGCCTTGGCCTTTACGCCTCGGGTCTTGGTGGGCCTGTCGGCCTTGACGGCCCTCTGGCTCTTGCGGATGGCGGAGGCACGGGCGACGGCGTCTTGGCGGAGGTCGGGGCGGTAGTTGCGCTTGGTGGTGGAGTTGACGATGGAAGCAAAGGTCCTGTGGAGTGTTAGTGTTGGAGTTCTGCGGAGATATGCCTGCATAGTTCTGTGCTGTGACTCATGGCGACGTACTTGCGGGTTGATCGCTGGGGACCGAAGGTGGTGGTCTGGGTAGACAGCGCGGGCTGGTGGTGCTTGTCGCTCTTCTTGATCAGGAGAGTGACACCGCCCTCCTTGCCGGGAATGATGCCGATGGCCTAATTTCCTGTCAGCTATACTGCCGTTTCCCCCGGGTTGCATATTCTCGTGTGGACATGGTCGTCGCGGGTTGTTTGGGTTCGTGGTAGACGTACCTTGTTGGCGATCTGGCCCTCATTCTGCTTCAAGTTAGCCAATTGCCCTCATAGCTTCGATGCAGAAAAACATACCTTGCGGCTGTACAGGTTCCTCAGGTTAAGAGGATCGCGCGAGAACTGCACGCCGTTTGCCCTCTTGACGAGTGTTGCGCTGTGTCCCTCTGCCCACAATCAGTCCCAATGCCGCAGAATCCAGCCTCCCACTTCGCATCACTCACTGGTGATCTCCCACGCAAGGTCTCCGGGAATAGTGGCGGCCATTATGTCGAAATTTGGTCGTAAAGTTCGTACTTGTCGCTATTCGTGAAATGGGGAAGTTCGGTGGTGCGGTAGCCAGCTTCTCGTCTACGCTACCGGATCGGGCATTGGTGCGGGCTGCAAGCGGAATAACGTCGGCCCGCGCCCAGCCACGGAAGTGACGACGCATGAACGCGTGAGGCGGTGCATCAACTCCGCGACATCCAGTCAGCGCAGGCATCCCCGTTCCTTCGTCCGCTGGAGCCGTCTCTCGCTAGGATATTCATGATCGCGTGAGCATCCTACACCTAAAACCACACTTCGTTTCCTTTTGTTATCTCTCATTCACGCCTGTCGCACACGTGAAGGCCGCAGAGCACTCCCGAACACCTCCGCGTGGTCGCACATACATCAGACCTTAAACAACACCTCATAATTCGCTGCAACATGGGCTACCTTTTCTACACTGTCTGGCTTGCAGTCCTCGTCTGCGCGACTGGTACGTGTCACCTTTCACTGCGTGTTCATCTTACTAAACCCCTCAGCTCTCTACTTTACCCGGCAACGCTGGCTGCACCTCCTCCCCATCCCCGAACCAATCTACACGCGCCTACCCACATCATTTCGCGAAGACATCGATGCCGGTCTATCTTCTTCCGCCTTTGACTTGTCTGGAAACGTCGAAGCCGGAGATTCCCGTCAAGGTTTGGACGATGCAGGGAAGAAGGAGGTCATGCGCATAATGAAGCGGAGGGGTGTGGACTTTGACGAGGCGCGACGGATATTCATGCAAGACCGCTTCAAGAAGAACAACATTGGCGCAGATGGGATACCACGGGACCCGAAGTTTGTGAGCTTTTCGTGAAAAGGCAGGTTCCATTGTTTAGGAGCGCTATCTTATGTGCTTGATCGTTTCTTTTGTTACTGGATTTACTTAAGGTGCGCTATATCTCGGGAGGGTGACGTAGTGTTCTCCAACTGCTCATATTCTTCGTCTCCTATGTCTGTACCTACTCGATTGGCTGACATGGCCAGATGTAATCCTAATCATCGTATCTTGAATCATGCCGAGTGACCTCTTCTGAGGCTTGTGCCCAAGCCGCTCGTCTTCAGTGTACCGGGCATCCCATCGCTATTGATGTGCTTTGGCCAGTGTGACAGAGCCGTGGGGTTGTCGTTATGGACCCTATCCAAGTGAAGTCAACCTCCACAGCCGTACAGACGGCTTGATATTTCGCATGGCAGCTGGTCGTACTTGTTGTATTCTTCCACGAAAGTCGAACATCAGTCCTTACCGGTGGGGTGGTCCGAAGCCTGGTGGTCCATACCCGGGAGGTGCATGTGGAGGCGGAAATCCAGGCGGAGCATTGTAACCCGGAGGAGGGAAGTAGTTGCCAGGAGGCGCACCACTGGGAGGACGCGCAGGCAGACCTGACGGTGCTGGCGGTAACACAGCTGGAGGTGGGGGACCGGGCCGACCGTATCCACCACCAGGACCATTTGGCGCGCCCGGTGCACCTGGGCCGTTTGCGTGCATGGGCTGTCCTGATGGCATCGGCGCGGTCGGTGGAAGTTGGAACAAATGTGCTGGTAGTGGTTGGACGGCTGGCGCAACACCATGTGCCTTGGCCTGCTTCGCAAGCATGCGCTCCGCTTCGTCTCCGTGCCTCTCGCCCTTTCCATCCTTCTTGTATGCGTACTGCACTGAGATCTGCTTGTTCATCATATACTGGCCGTGCATGCTGGCGATAGCGGCGTCAGACGAGTCAAAGTCGCCGTACGAGATGAATCCGTAGCCCTTGGACATGTTGTTCTCGTCGCGTGCGACCTTTGGTGCGTTGATGAGCGGTCCGAACTGGCCAAAGGTGTCGTACAGGGTCTTCTCGTCCACCATGCCGTCAAGATTGCCAATGAAGAGCTCCGCGCCAATCTCGACGTTCTTTTGCTTATCCGCTGACGCCTTGTTGACTCGTACGCGGTTGCCGTGTAATGCGACGTTGTTCATGATCTTGGGCGCGTAGTCTGCCTCTTCCTCGGTGTGGAACTCGACGAAACCGAATCCTTGGTGCTGGCCGTTGACGCGGTCGACGGGCATGTTGACGTTGCGCACGCGGCCGGCGTTGAGCATCAGCTCGTGGAGGATCCTGGGAGTCACGCGCTCATGGAGGTTGCCAACATATACCGTGGCTTCCTTGTTCTGTTCCCTGCGGCGCATTAGCAATCTGTGCAGGAGGGAATGCGACTCTACGTACCAGTGACGGGCGCTTGGAGCTGACATTGCGTGGCTCTAGGTGACTGAATATCAGGAGAATAGTACCTTCACAGCCTGTAAGTCCAGATCAGGTTTCGATGGAGAGATGTGATGTTAGGGTGGACCATAGGCAGTGATGGGCGAGGTCGAACTTTTGGAGCTTGGATTGTGTACTAGTCTGAGTGTGGCTAGATCACCCGACACCCCGGTCACTTCAAGATTTCAGTCCGTAGCTGTGCGTGCATCATCGAAGAACAACCTCAACCTGCGCCATCCCGACGTCTCCTGCACACTCGGATCAGTCCTCTCCCATACCGGACACATACTGCCACCATGTTCCAACTCTCGGAGGAGTCAAAAGTGCGCCTGAGCCCCATCAAATGCGTCTATCAACAAATACTAATACCACGCAGGAGCGCATCGCACGCATCATCGATGTCTCCCGCGTTGCCATCCACTATGGCTATCTTCCTCTGATTCTGTACCTCGGATACTCCCGCAGCGAGCCAAAGCCGTCCCTCATCCGGTATGTCCATGCCCTACCATCTTCGAGGTGTATCTAGCCACGTATTCATGTTGGAATACTTGAAACCTTTGGGTTCATTCCTTCTCTACTTGCAAATATAGAGTGGGCATCCGGCGATCGGCAGAAGGAGTCTTCGACAGAGAGCAGCGATAGACTGACTAACATCTCAGACTCTTCTCTCCGCTCGCATAGACGAATACGACCCTCTTTGTTATAACGACTTCTCTCAACCATGTACAATACCATCAGAAAAGGGCGCATCGGATTTGACGGATGGCAACTCATACGCAAGGGCGACAGACTATAGTCTGATGTCCATGTGACGGCCTCGGGATGAGAGCTTTTGCACTCGACTCCGAGGCGAGGAGCACGGCGTCCGACATCCCACGCGAGTCGGATTCGCTTGTACACCAGACAGCATAAGAAAGCTCAATGGAAAGCTGCCTGCATGGCTTGCAGCATGGCGCAAGTTCGCTACCATGCAGGGTGACGCTCGAACCACATATCTGTGCCTTGCGTCTGCGTGCCACTATTGCTGGAATCTGATCACCGCAGCTGCCAAACTACATCTGTGACTTTTGCGACTGAAAACAGAAGCGCTTACCATTTCTTGACGCCCTGACAACGCAACCCCCAGATTGTCTCCAAGATGTGCGGTCGCCAATCGTGATACAATGCTGACCCCACGTGGCAGCCCCACTGGCTGATGGTGGAAACCTCAACCAACTCTCAAATCCGCCTGGCGACTCCACAATACCTTCAGCATGGAACTCTGTTTCCAGCCGTTTGGCGTCGGATCCATGTCTGCTCCTGCACAGCGCTTTGCCGCGCACAGTTGCCTCACATCCCCCACGTCTTTCGCGTGTTCTGTATATCGTGAAGCCTACCCCAAATCTCGTCGTCTCCATTCTTCGCCTCCATGAGCTTTTTGTGCCCCTGCACTTTGACTCTTGTAGTCCCAGCCAATCGTCTCCACCAACGATTCCACACATGGTAGCCTCCTTTGAGTTACAATGGCAATCCCCACCAATGGGGACTTATTGACACTATCGCAAGTTGCCTGGAAGATCGGACGAGCCTTCACCACGGACCGAACGAACGCGCCAATCGAGTTCCAGGAGGTTGAAGCTAAGGTCGGCACCCTAGCGAGAGCCCTGAAGCAACTTGCCGAAGCACTGCACGCCGAAGCCAACACTAGCCTGATACATGAAGCTGATGAAAATGTTCAGCATGGCGTCGAATTGATCTTGAAGTCTTGCGAACGGACGATAAAGGATTTGGACTCCTTGGTAGATCACAATCAGGTCATCAAAAAGCACAGAACTGTGGGCGGGTTTGCAATCGAACGATCCTGGAGCGACTTGGTGTTGAGAGAATATAAGTCGATAATATGGACCACGGAGGGCGGCGATCTGCACGGTCTTCGGGATCTACTACACATGCACACAAGTTCTATTTCGCTCCTAATACAAGCATTGCAAAGGTAACGAGGCTTTAAAATTACAAAATCCCTGACTGACCCCAACAGCAAGTCGCATTCATGCCTGGAAAGGGTTGTGGCTCCTATGGCGAGTCGAGTCGAAGGCATTCATGACAAGCATGGCAATCTGGACCAGCAACTGGAGGAGTTGCATCGGATCCTGCAGGATCTTCTACTGAGTGTTCCTCCAACGCAAACACCGCCTGTTCCCGCGCAAAATCCAGCGAGATCTCCAAAAACGGAAGCCGCAAATCCATTAAGTCCGCCAGTCTCTCCTTCAGCCATTTCACCTCGTAGGCATAACACAATAGTATCATTGCCCCAAGCTCCCAGACGCTCGCGGTCACCAGAGTCCACTATCAGCATACGAGCCCCGTCTTCTCCCCCGGAGCCTACATCGCTCTCGAGAGCTTCATCTTCCACCCAGAAACGTGTGTCTGAGTTCAGCTTTGGAGTATCCTCCCTTCGCTACTCAAGCAGTAGCTACGCATCGTCTACGGCAAGCTCTGTTAGGTGGTCCAACCCAGGGACTCCCAGGGACTCTCTTATCCGCCAACAGTCTTCAACGTCGAAGAAGACCCTGCAAGTTCCCCGAACTCCGGAAGTGTATGAATCAAGAGAGCGTCCGGGCGATGATGTTCTACCACTGTTGCCTCCACCAGCTATGGCATATGTTTCGGCCATTGGAATTGAGCGTGTGAGCTCGCGCACAACGCTCAACCCATATCCATCTACGCAACCAGATCTGGTAAAACTTCATCGGAGCTCAACGACATCAAGTCAAAAGGCGGTATTCAAAAAGGAGGCGTTTCGAAACTCGGCTGTTTTGTGTGATGTGTAAGCTCTCATCATCGGAGTGCTCGAGAATGACAAAACTGACACCCGTTAGTCGCGGCAAACACGTCGAATACTCACATCAAATCAACGAGGACGATCCACGGGATGTTGAGATGATCCGACCGTGTGAGGATTGCCGCATAGCAGTGGTTCGCAAAAGAGTTCACGATCCTGAGACCAAAGCCATCCGAGTCGTCACTTCAATATGGGTTTTCAGCGACGATAACACAATACGAATGGAGCTAAGGATGGACGACACGCAGATATACATTCCATACTCGAGCTACTTCTCCTCGACCAAGGTCTCCATCACAGTACCTTGCGAGCTCAAATTCCACGACGTCAAGCACGGCAATCGTCCTGCGAAGCTTGCCAAGACTTCATGGGTGAACTATGTCTTTGATACTCCTCAAGGTTCGCCATCTTCCCTGCATCTTATACAAGCGCTGACCCCATCACCCAACAGCAGCAGCGCTCTTCCAAAACGAGCTTATGGGCCGCACCCTCCTCGCAACCTTCCGCACCGAAAAAACAATGCGCATCCACGAAGGCCTCAGCAAATCCTTCTCCTACGCCGAACAAATGTGCGGCCTGGAAAATCTGCGTGTCTGGGAAGACAACGATACCGGCGCTATTATCGCACTGATACACTTCTCCGCCGATTTTCGTGCGGGCTACTTGGCGTTCTACCTCAACTCCTCCGTCAACCCCATCAAGGTCAAGGACGACGGAAATAGGGAGGTCAAGATCAGGGGCCTCAAGGTACCGATTGACAGCGGGAGGAAGGACAGTGTGGTTGAGAAGGGCAAGGGCAAGGGCGTGGAGAAGGAAAAGGTTATCAGTGGAGCCAAAATTGAGTTTGCTTCGGATGCGGAGAAGCGAGAGTTTCTGGAGATGTGTAGGGAGGTGCAGAAGGATCTTGTTGAGTTGCCGGAACTGTGTGGTGTGAACTGATGTATTATGTTCCAAGGTTGGTGGTAGTATCCGTGGCAACTTTAGTATATCGGGACATGGTCACACAACTCACCGACTTATGTTGAGAGAGAAGCTTCGGAAGGGTGGTCGGGAGCACAAACTCTCT
The DNA here is from genome assembly GCA_010093685.1 of Ophiobolus disseminans. Taxonomy (NCBI): domain Eukaryota; kingdom Fungi; phylum Ascomycota; class Dothideomycetes; order Pleosporales; family Phaeosphaeriaceae; genus Ophiobolus; species Ophiobolus disseminans. The sequence goes on from MU006231.1 coordinate 639,207, forward strand.
AATTCGAGTCTAACCGGATGTAAGCGGGGACGGCACGGTCCGCGAGCGCAAATCTTGGTCAACGTCAGGCTGCCACCAACAACGTGTTATCCGCCCTTGCGTGTCTCTCGGTGCATCCCGTTCGATCGGATATTCTTTTCAGCCTCTTTTGCGCACGCGTAATCCATCTTGACCATGTAGTGTCGTTTACCCAGCGGAGACTGTCAAAAGTCGCCAGCCGATCTCGGCAAATAGTTGCGGGACAAGGCCCGCCCCGTTGAATTGATGAGCTCGGCAGGGGCCCCCGTCTCACAAGAGAATCAATGTTTGCTTTTTCCCGGCTGGTCCAAGTGATATGTCATGTCACACCGGAGGGATCGCCGCCGGTCAAACGCGGCTGCATTGCTGTTGATGGCGCTATCTCCAGCTTCGCTCTAGAGCTGGAACTGCATATACCTTGCAGGGCGGCCCGGCCAGGACATAATGATTGGCCGTGTAGAAGCTTAATTGCAGGCCATATCCTCCTAATTAACAGCAGGGTGGGGACTGGGAGCGCTGTCTTACCGCGCATCTCCTAGGGCTGCTGTTCTCCCACCGTCGCGTTCACCAACCTCTGCACACGACATGCTGCCTTAGCCTCGCCCAACCACTTGAAGGTACACACGACACCTTCTCTGCTGTGGCAGCATGTCATGGACACAGATCGACTTTAGCCTAGTGCGGTACTCGCCAATCGAGGGCACGCACTTCTTTTACGACGCGCGATATCCTTCGGCCGTTCAGTTTCTCTTGTCGGGGCGCTGGGAGTCTTGGGACGTGGGATGGGTCAGGTAGTGCGTTGTACATGAGCTGACATGCACGAAATCAGTAGCTAAACCACAGCAGCAAATCTCAGGATCCGGACATTAGGCGCATCGCAGAAGAGGCGGAGGCACGTTTAGTTGGCGACCCACAGTCGGGCTATTCTCCATGGCCGTCACCACCTCCACCCGGGCCGCCTTCAGCTATTGAGTCGCTGCAGCAGGCAGCGCAGGACCATCCCTCGCCGGCACACTTAACGGACCCAGCGTCTTTCTCTCCTGCATCGCCCTCTACACAGAACGGCCAAACAGTAGCCTCTGCGTCTCCTCATGATGATGGCCTCACTCTACCCCCAACCTCTGCAGGTGATGCACTTTACACATCGCCCTATTACCGTCAGTCTTCATCAACGCCTCGCCCTATGCAAACACCAGCGACATCAATGGCGCCTCCACAAAGTACGTCGTCTGGCCACCAAATCCCAAACAGTGACGCGGCTCAGTTATACCCACCTTCGACGCAAGGGCCCCCTCTTCAACCAGCAGCAGCTACGGGAGTTGTTCTGTCACGTAACCGCGAAACAAAGATCCTGCTCTCCATCGATGGTGATGGCATCCGCGGTCTGTCGGCTCTACTATTGATCGAGTCACTGGTCAACGCGATCTGTGTCAAGATCGGACAGCGGCTAGATCCACATCAGATCTTTGACCTGACAGGTGGCAGCTCTCTGGGCGGGGTCATAGCCATATTACTATGTCGCCTCCAGATGCAGGCCCACCGGGCCAGAGAGGCTTACAAGCAAATTGCAAAACAGGTCTTCCATAATAAAAGGGACTTTTTCATATCACTTGATCCTCAAGCTTCGATTCCAAGTGGCAACGGAGAAGCGCTTGAGAACGACATTCGGGCGGTCATCGAACAAGAGCTAGGCAAACAGGATGAACGCTTATTTGATGCAAGGGAGGACTCTGGAGATGTGTAAGCAACGGGTGGTGTCTTTTGCTATAGTGGGGGTACTAACTGTGTATGCTAGATTTGTCGTTTCGACACACATCGAGATCGGCACAAACAAAGCAGCACTTATGCGCTCCTACCAGACGCGCCGTATCACCGGCCCAGATCTAGACGCAAACATGACTATAGTCCAGGCAATGAAGGCGACATCAGTTGCGCCCCGGTACATGCTGCCCCAGCCGGGCGTCAACCAACGTCTCGTCATCGAACCAGGCCTCGTCGATCACGGGACAGCAAAGAACAACCCCGTCCGCGACATCTTGTACGAGTGCAGAAAGCTCTTCCGCTACGCCAACGACATGATGATCATAGTATCCATCGGCACAGGCGTTGGTATCAACCGGTTCAACGAGCTCAACGAGATGGTGAACAGCGTCGACGATAGGAATGCGGAGGCGAGGGTATGGGGCGAGAAGTTCGAGGCTGACCATCAGGCGCTCATGGAGCGGGGGTGGATGAAGTATTTCAGGTTCAACGTGCCCGGGCTGGAGGATGTGCCGCTCGAGGAATGGTGTCATGAGGACGATATTAAGAAGAAGACGTCCACGTATCTTGCGCAGCCGGAGGTAAGTCGCATGTTTTACGCTTGCGTGGATGAGATCACTGGGCTGTTGCTGGGTCCGCAGGGTCGGTCGTAGGAGATGAAAAGCGGTCCTTTTTAGGGCAAGATTAAACATACAATCGAACAGATTTTACTATTCTACATGCTGTGTTGAGGACCCCACTCACTAGGGGATTGGCACCGCGCAGATTCAGATAGGGACGCAACGTGCCGCCCTTTCGGGAAATCGCGAAAGCCGGAAATCAAGATGCACTATCCTGTCCATCTACAGGCGTATTTTAGAACTTAAAATAGCTATTCTGTACGTGAATGTAGTTTTCCAGCTTAGCTTTTTTTGGCTTTCACAGCTTACCAAGAGCTGCCGTGATGTATCGAGCTAATGCGCCTATTTCGTGGTCGACGCAGTGGGGCAAGACGGCGGACCGCAGACACGGACCACGACCAACATCCCTCCTTCTCCCCCGACACACGTTCTGCCAATGCCGTTTCCAGATGACATCACTCTGCAACGCCAACATGTTCGCATCCGTGCCGCATCGCCAAATCCAAACACATGGCCCTTCGTGATGCATCTCCGCCAAAACGCCTTGTGACGTCATACCTGATCCGTCAACTCGGCTCACCGTGTGCAACAACCAACATGACTGCCCCCAATACGCGAATCGCATACCGCGAAATCAGTCGATGACTACCCCGCGATGCAATTCATTGTCTTAGCCCCAACGTCTCATAAGCCTTGGCTGGGCAGAACAAGCACATTATTGGCGGACAAAGACAAAGCCTCCCGCCTTATGACTTCAGCGGCAGGGTTGGCGGGAACCTGAGTGCAGGTCTGTCACCGGTGGGGTGAAAGAGAGGGAATTCAGCCTGGGAGGCAGGGTAGGTTATGTTTGGGGTATAATTGCGTTTGCTTTCTCGTGCCGCGAGTCTCATCCTTGGTCTTGTTTTCTCGTACCTCCTCATTTCTTACGACTCAATACCCACAACAACGATGGCGACAGTCGAAAAGGGGCAGCCTACTGCTGTGCCGGATACTGAGCGCAACCTTAATTACGACCAAGGCGCGGGCATGGATCAAGAGGAGACGGACCGTGTTGTTAAGGGCGACAAGGTCGAGCTCCAAGATTCGGATGCTTGGGATATGCTTGGTTATAGCTTCCCCACTTGGCGGAAATGGTGAGTCTAGTTGAGATATGTTTGTTTGTTTGCGTCGTGTCGCTCGCCGCCAAGCACTTCTAATCTGCCATATACGCGTATGTGTTCGCAACATTCTACTCGAGCTGTTGGAGACATAATGTATCAGCCGGGTACAATTCCGTGTTACATTTATTGTTGGCTGCGAAAAGCACCTGTGTATAGCCAGCTCATAGTGTGCACATGTCGATTTTTCGGTCTTTCGATGTGCTGGCATTGTAACAAGAGCTGATATCCTTTCGCTTCTAGGCAGATTCTCATTGTCGTCTTCTTCATCCAAATCTCCATCAACACAAATGCCTCCATGTATTCGCATGCCGCGAGCCATGTCAGTGAGCAGTATGGCGTCAGCGAACAGGTCGCTCGCATCCCGCAGATGGCGTTCCTCATAGCGTATGGCTTCGGCTGCGAGCTTTGGGCGCCATGGTCTGAGGAGTTTGGTCGATGGCCTATCCAACAGCTCAGTCTATTTCTCGTAAACCTTTGGCAAATTCCGTGCGCACTGTCGAAGAACTACGCTACATACGTTGTGTTCAGGACTTTTGGCGGCTTATCAACTGCGGGTGGTTCGGTAACGCTTGGTGTCCTCGCCGACATGTGGGAACCAGATGAGCAGGAATTTGCCGTGGCTTTCCTGGTCTTGTCGTCTGTTGGTGGTTCAGTCGTTGGTGCCATCATTGGCGCCTTCGTCGAGGAGTATTTGTCGCTGCCGTGGATCTTCTGGATTCAGCTTATTCTCGGCGGATTTGTGCAGATCGTTCATCTGATTTGCAATCCGGAGACGCGATCGACAATTTTGCTTGATCGCGAGGCCAAGAGGAGACGGAAGAGTGGCGAGGATCCGAACATCTATGGTCCGAATGAAATCCGAGGTGGCCATAAGATCAGCTTCAAGGAGGTCCTTACTATCTTCTGGAGGCAAGGAAACCCACTGAAGCTCCCTGGCCAAGTAACTAATTTGTTGGCAGACCATTTTACATGTTCTTCACCGAGCCGATCGTGCTATGGCTCTCGCTCCTCTCTGGGTTCAGCGATGCATTGATTTTCACATTCCTCGAATCCTTCAAGCCCGTGTACTCTCAGTGGGGTTTTGGCACGGTCGCTATCGGCCTTGCATTCGTACCGTAAGTCTCTGCAGATACTCCCATTTGCCATAATGCTAATGAATGCCAGCATCTTGATCGGCTACCTCTTAGCATATCTCTCCTACATGCCCTCCATTATCAACTTCCGCCGCAAGCGTCGACAAAACCCCGGCTCAGTAAGCCCAGAAGCTCGCCTCTGGTGGCTGCTCTTTCTCGCACCACTCGAGACACTCGGCCTGTTTGGCTTTGCATGGACTTCGCTTGGCCCAAGCTACGGCATACCATGGATAGCTCCCATGATTTTCTCCACCCTAATCGCCATGGCAAATGCAAGTCCTCAAACCTTCATTTGTACAAACATACTAACACCCATCAGTACGCAATCTACCAATCCTCAATCGACTACCAAACTGCCGCCTACGGCCCGTACGCCGCCTCGGCAACCGGCGGCAACGACCTTGCCCGCGACTTCATGGCCGGCGTTGCAGCAATGTACTCGACACCCCTGTACAAGAATATCCCCGGGCGCCCTGTACAATACGCATCTACCATTCTCGCTTGCCTGGCTTTCGTGGTCACGATCCCGATTTACATCGTATACTGGAAGGGCCCGGACATTCGCGCTAAATCGAAGTTTGCACAGAGCTTGGATAAGTCGTTTAGTGAGAGGAGAGAGAAGAGGTCGAGGAGTGTTGTGGGTGTAGAGGGACGGCAGGCGGAGAAAGAGAGGGACGAGAGGAGTGAGAGGGTTTAGCTTTGGGGGAGGTGGAGTGGGTGTGATGGCCTAATTGTGAGCTTTTGACACTGAAGCTTGATATTAATGCTTGTATGGTTCTACATCCACTCCTCTTACCTGGAGTGCAGCTCCTCGTGGACTACGCTAAAGAAAGCAGTGCAATTCCAGATGCAGTCTGTCGACCGTGGTTGCTCGATTGGGTTCCTTGCCAAGTTCCACGACACAATCAGCCAGTGAGCCATCCAGCCTTACTCTATGGCCCCAGATGATTGACATTCGTTTGAACCGGTGAAGTTGTATCACAGGGGTGTAGCCCTAAGTCACATACGGACGATATCTTACTGGCTGTGCACTGCAACTCTTAGCGCCGCTGAAGAGGTTCAATGAGGCTGAGGCTCTTTGCAGGCTCTTCTTTCTGCTTGGGAAAGCACTGTGTATGCAGCCAAGTCCGGGACGTGCCGTCGAAAGATTAGGGGTCCTGCACTGCAATTCTTAGCGTCGCTGAAGGGTGAAGACGAGGCTGTCGGCTTTTCCGAGCTCAGTATGTCCCCATTCTAACGTGTCGAATGCTCATTGGCTTTGTGATGCTCAGGACTTTTCTGAGTGTAGTCTTGATTTTAACGTGCCGGATGCTCATTGGCTTTGCACTGCAATTCTTAGCGTCACTGGAGGGTTCGGCGAGGCTGAAGCTCTTCCCATGCTCTCCTCGGCGCTAGAAAATGCAGTGCAAACACCACTGCTTCGCAAGGAGGCCTTTCGTGACTCAGCAAATGACCTAGCAAACTCTGGGCCATTCCTACGTCTCGGGGTATCTTTTTCCGGGGTTCTCAACGCACACGGACCGAACGCGCGATTGGCTCAGTGCTTTGTTTGATAGAAGTAGCAATGCGCTGCGGGGTTCATTGTACAGAACGATGTTAATTGTATATCGAGGTCGGCGAGAGTTTGGTGTTGTGGCTGCATGTGATCAACTTGGAGGATTTTAGGTGGCTTACGTAAGCACCGACTCCGTTAAGTTACAGCTTTTGCAACAATTCATGTCCTGGCGATCTGTCTATCCTCAGAACTCTACAATATGGCCTTGAACGTGGCGTGAGTATATGTAGGCTTCTCATTGCGAATTAGGTAAAGAGACACGCATTTGCCGCGGATTCATGGATGTTGCCCTTTGGTCATGTGCTTGGAAGATATGATTTGGTTTGATCTCGGGACTTTGATATGGCTTCGACGTACGAAGATAAGCAGAGATTACAGACAGCCAGTTTTTCCTATTCGGTGAGTTATTGACATTGTGGAGGCATCACGTTGAAAACGACGTCATCGAAGTAGCTTCCTACCGCGACCAAGACCTCGCATGGCGGCCGCCAAATCCTACTGCTGCATTGGCGAAATGACGTGCAGCAAGAACTCTACATGATTATTTCGCTGTGAAATCAACCTCCTTTACAACGTGATTATGAAATCGAGTTCCCAGCTCTGTTGCAAGAGATCAAATCTTTGCCACGTGCGTGCCCCGCCATGTCAGCCCCATCTTGAGACACTTTCGTTCACCGACCGAGGCGCCAGTGAGAATGCAACTGGTGGGGCTAAACTATACATATCTTGGTGGGATATAATCTTGGCCATGTAATGGCCGGATGCAGGCGAAGGGTAGGATGTAGCGCAATGCATGCGGTCGTCATCGCGAGACCTCCGCCACCAGTACAGCCGGCGCAGCTCGCAACTCAGCCCAGAAAGAGACCTTTAAGCGCCTGCGGTGAGATAAGCGATGCGCGTCTGGAGAATGGCAAGGTGAAAGTTCCGCATGTATCGAGTCTCATTACTGAGTTAATGAGGTCGAGGCTGTCGAGCATCGCGACGGTGAACGCCCGGTTCACGAATGGCCCCGGGCAGCATGTGAAAAGTAAAATGCTAACCACGGATTGGCTGAAGGAAGCCACGATGGGTCGCGCCCGCCATTTCGGCCGGGACCCTGGCGGTTTGGGGCCGTGCGGCAAGCGAGATTGTGGCCGCGGTCTTGGGTCCCAGCACTGCCACCAGCCGGAGATGGCATCTGCACCGCCTTTCTTTCATACTTCTGCACTCTCCTCCCCAACTCCCCACGCCAAGCACCACACCAGACGTTACTTCTCCACGAATTCTCAACGTCCTTTGCAGTACTTAGCCCACACATCTTTACTCGGCGCACGCGACAACCGTCTTCCCAGCCCCTGGTCTGCGCAGAAGATCGCCGAAGAAAAGGAGGCCGCAGAGCAGCGCAGCAGTCATGCGGAGAGGCGTCACCATATTCATACTCGTGACCGTAGTCGTTCTCGGCTTCGCGGTGCACAGTGTGTGGACGCTGCTAGGACTCCTCATCGCTACCGGTCGTGAGGATGCCATCCTCCGCGGCGAACTGCCTGCGCCGAACTCGGGCACCATCAACGACCGCCCGCAATTGATCCCCAGGATCATTCACCAAACCTACATAAACGATAGCATACCAGAGGTTTGGCAAAGCCCACAGCAGAGCTGTGTGGATCTGCACCCAGACTATGAGTATAAGTTATGGACCGACAAAAAGTCACGCGAGTTTATCGCTACTGAGTAGGTCCGCCACGTCTCTCTTACTTCGCCATGTACTGACAACACAGATATCCTTGGTTCCTTGAGACCTTCGACGGCTACCCATACCCCATTCAGCGCGCCGATGCGATTCGCTACTTTGTGCTCCACCACTTTGGTGGCATTTACATTGACCTGGACGACGGCTGCAACCGCAGTCTCGACCCCCTCCTCGCTTACCCTGCGTGGGTGCGCCGCACAGTCCCCACTGGTATCTCCAACGATGCCATGGGTTCGATTCCCCGTCATCCTTTCTTCTTAAAGGCCATCGATTCTCTCACCGATTACAACCGCCGATGGCCGTTGCCATACATCACCGTCATGGCATCCACGGGGCCGCTCTATCTCAGCCTCATCTGGCGACACTACAATAACGCGGGCCCCGAGGGCAACGACCGCGTCCGCATCCTCTTCCCCGACGAGTACAACAACCACCCGTGGAGCTTCTTCACGCACCATCTTGGAAACAGCTGGCACAGGACCGACGTCAAGGTTATCTTCTGGCTCGCAAAACACTGGCTCTTCGTCACCATCATTGGCTTCGCGCTTGGATTCTCGCTGCTCGGATTGCTGTATAAGATGTTCGTCCTCAACAAGCAGCCCATGGGCTCACCGCGCCTTTCTCCCAAGCTCCGCTTTCTCGACCGCTTTGCATACACCCGGATACCACTCTACCGTCGCATCAGTTCGAAAGACTTTGAGCTGGAAGACCGGCACGAGGTCTGAGCTCAGATTCTGTTCTTCTCGCATACACGTTTAATGAGCGTCACATTTGACTTTGCATCTACCGGCGTCACATCATTCCTAACGGTCGCTTCGCATAATTATCTTCTTCGCCACGCACTTTTCTCTCTTCGATTCGAATTTATATTCTGGACTTGTACATTGTCCGTACTGTTGTTTAACTATCTTTTGGGCGACTGGATGCGCACCGAGGGGGTTGGTACACTTAGACGCATCTATTGGTATAGACACTGCAGGCCGGAGACGGCATTTGTATATTGCTTGTTGTGGGAGGGGGGCTGGTATGTAGTTGGACACGATTGACGATGCAGAGCTGCTTATGCCACGTCACGTGAGGGGGAGAAATTCATCATTTGAACACCACCGGAATCTTTGTCGTATCGTGCTTAACAAACAGGAGCGAAGATCCGATCGTTCCTGTCGGTGTTACCCCGCCTCGCCGGTTTCGTACCTGCGTTGAGGGCGGTAGGACCCGCTGCTCGTGCAGATGATCCGACTTCCGTGGGCTTCCGGATGGTGCGACGACTCGATCTGTGCGCGCACAATGTTACACGTGTGTGGGGAGACACGTGGAAAATACACGGGAAGTCACTCGACTGAAGGAACATGAGACGAGGTTCGAGATGAAGGGGTCCGTGAGGCCTTGGACCATACATCTGGTCTGGCATGGAGGAAAGGTAAATGTGCATCGCCACCACTAAAGTAGTATTTCTCTATCAGTATCATGAGGTTAAGTCAACGTCCTCTAACATACAGATTCAATTTGCATCCAAGACTTACGAAGAAACATTCACTGAAGACTTACGAAGACTATTTACTTGAGGTACGATGCTGAATTCACGAGTTCACTGCCATTTATTAGAGGTACGATGTTGAATTCACGAATTCACTGCCAAAGGTTCAAGGTCAAAGGTTCAAGGTCAAAGGTTCAAGGTGTAGTTTTAATAGTCCAAGCTTTTTATTTTCTTATTACATCAATCACTGTTGGTAGGCCTTTTACGGTCGTACGGGTGAATAACAACAACGAGGTTCTTCTGGTGACTTGGTATTGTTATTATTGATCTATGAACGTAGGTGCTACGAAGGTATACCTGAGCTCGGCCGCAAGTCGGACCGAAGCTGGATCGAGGCGGCACGTTGGGCCTCGTTGGACGACACAACGTGTGTGTGTGCCCACCCTACGTGTGTATACCGACAATCACACTGATATATTAGAAGTGTCAAATACAGACCACTCGTTCACCGATCCACACAGTCGAATCCTAACAGTCTACGCTGCTCGAACCCTGACCGGAAGATCAAAGACACACCGAAGCGTTCAATATACACCAAAACATTTAACCACGCTTCTTCGCCGCGCCCTCGCGCTTAGCTTTGTCGTGATCGCCGCGACACGACGGACCCGCCGTGTACGACGAGGTAGTCGTTGTGCTCGGGAAGCGCGTCGTGGCAGACGTAAACGGCATGTGGTCGCTCTCCGGTAAGCCGCACGAAGCGCAGTTCAGATCGGAAGTCTCCAAATCGCGAGTCGTAGACGGCGTGTATATCGATGTGCAGTTCGCGCCGCGTTGTGTGCGCGTCGACGGCAACATCGTGGATCTATCCCAATCGCTGTATTGGCACGTCGATGATGTATCATGCGTCCGCGTCGTCAACATAGACGTCGACGTCGACGGGCGCGAAGACGAAGATGAATGCCGCGAGCGATCGTCCCAATCTCCAAATACACGATCCATGCTCTTGTTAATGTCCTTGGTGATGGCGCGCATCGTACCAGGCACATCCAGCAGCGCACCAAAGCGCGGGCCCGAGCCGTGGAAGGGGCTCATGGTGGTGGAGGTGGAGGTGGTCGTCGTCGTCATGCCACGGGATGTACCTGCGCCAGTGCGCGAGAACGGGTGGTGTGTTGTCGTGGAAATGGTGCGGCTGTTGGCCGTGTCGCGAGGACTGCCGTAGGTGGTGGTCGTTGTCGTTGTGGTACCACGCGTGGTGGATGCTGGATGGCGAGATGATGTCGTCGTCATATCACCACGAGTGATGGCTGGACGGGCTGTCGATACTGTCGTCGTAGTACCACGCGTAGTAGCCGGACAGGCTGTCGACGTTGTCGTTGTATTACTACGCGTGGTAGCTGGATGCGCTGTCGATTTCGTCGTCACATCACCACGAGTGGTGACCGGACGACCCGTCGACGTGCTTGCAACGCTGGCACCGGATGTCGCGCCGCCGCGAGACGGGCGAGCGGTAGAGATGCACGTGGAGGTAGCGTCACCCGTGCGTGCCGTTGACTGGTGAGTCTTCATGGAAGACTTCTTGGTGGTATGGTTGGAAGACATACTGGTGGTTGTGGGGGTGTAGGGTAAGAAGGTGATGTACTAACGGAGCTGTGAAGACTGTGAAGACTCGAGGCTGCTGTTGGTAGTGGGTGGTGGGAGAGTGGTGTAGTAGGGTGAGGAGATATATTGGAGGAACGGTGGTGAGATTTATATACTTCGAGGAATCTTGGGATGGTTGGCTCACAAGCAGGACTGGGTATGTACGATGCTTGAGCGGCGTGATGTTGTGAACGTATATACCCGTAGTGACTTCGAGACATGAGTGTATTGTCCCTGTAGAAGTTTGATTTACGTTTAATACACTATGCTTTCACAGTGTGTATAGCTGGAACTCTAAGATGTTGCGATACTAGTATCTCGCATTGGTTATTTTCTTACAACAAAACTTTTTTATTTGAGGCTTGTCTAATGTTTAAAGCGTGTGGCTTCCTGAGGTCTTCTCTAAGGTTACTACCTAGGTACATGTGTGATTTTCTAGTCACGTGACCATTGGATACTTTTCAAATCACCTGGAGACAAAGTAATGACAAAGACTGCAAGTGGTCTATTAGATCCAAAGTTCTGTGGAGTTAGCATCTTGAAGCACAGCAAGATCGTGATTTAAATGCAGTTGTTTACTGAACAAATAGACGAGTTTTCAAAGCAGAAGACATTCAGCGGTCTCAAAAAGCAGCTGTGTCCATAGAAGTTGTCAGTTCCATTTCGTTTTTCATAGCAACTATTCACGCGTTTTATGGGGATTCACAGATTTACAGCGTATTTTAGTTGAGGTAGTGTTTAAAAGGTTAGTATTCCGTGAATGGTGATAATCTTGTTGGAACATCTATGTCACTAGCAAGCAACCCAGAGTATGGAGGTGTCAGATGATATGCAACTGAGCGCGCCTAAGGCAAGGCCCACTTTGGTAATGGAATAGCCTTGCCATCCTTTTGAACTTTTCGCCAGCCAGCGTAGCCTTTCCAGACCAGAGCTGGCAGGTGAGTCGGAGCGGGGCGTTTAAACGGGTCCTTCTCAAGGCATTTGGCCATCAAGCTCCGTAGCCTTTCATCTTTGTATCGACTCGGTAGAGCCGAATGATGGGCCAAGTCGGGCTTGGAGATCATTCGAGCGAGGCAATGGATAATGAGCGCCAACGTGTAGATATCGCCACGCTCATTGTAAGAAGGTGACTCTGGTGGAACAAAATGTGGCGTATAGCCGCTGTGCCGATGCTGTTTTAAAATGCCGAGCTCGACATCGCGAAGGCTTGTAGAGCAACCCATGTCGCCAACGATAATCGTCGGAAATACCGACTTATCCGCACCGGGTATGTCATCATCGCTGATGAATAGATTTGCCGGTTTTAGATCTCGATGTGTGTACGAGTTCCACTCTGGTTTCATGTAGATGATTTGGCCGTTACCTGCACGATGCCGAATGGTCTTATGGTCTGCACCAGTACACATGTAGCAGATCGCAAGTGAAACATCCCAGAAGACCTTCCAGACCAGAGAGAGCCTTCATTTGGAAGGTAGAGCTTTTTGTCCGCAAAACGACGGATGACGCCATCCAAGGAGCCGAGTTCGCAGTACTGCATAAAGATGCTGCCATAACCGAGTCTCCTACAATCGAGGTCGTCTGCCTTGTAGCGGATTATGTATGGAAAACCGTAGAGCTCTCTCATAGCACTGACCTCGCGCCTGCCATACCCGTTTTTAATAGTTTTCATGTCCACTCGTTGCTCAGTGTACTTCTTTCCGGTGGACTGGAGCTTGACTATGAACAAGCTCGCGTTTTGCCCACCTGCCCTGCCAGCTGCAAGGCGTTTCACTTCTACAAAGTCAGAGCGAGAAGGCATACTATCGGTCTTGCTTGAGTGTATTTGTGCTTATGCTTGTGCTTGTGGAGTAGATAACGATGATGCTCATTGTTAGAGAAGGGTATGGTTCAGAATTATATAAGGACATAAGATGACACTGTGAGTGCATGGAGTGCAGGAATAACTCAAGTTGTAGATGAACACTGGGGATCTCGCCGTCGCAAGCACCCAGCTGTATCTCGATTATGTTCGTACACAATTCCTGATGGCCAAATGCCTTTTCCTAGGCACTGTTAACACAGAATATACATTGTGAGCCTACACATCCGAAACGCCTTCAGCTATAAAACTGAGCACAATCTCCGCCATAGTTGCTCTTCCACACCGCAACACCACCACCACTCCCCTCTCACGACAACCCAACTCTTTCGCCACTCTAGCTTCAGCAGCACACACCACACACCACAGTACATCTAGCCATGGCTCCCCACTCCTCCAAGAAAACGGTTCCAGTGACCGGCGTGGTCACTGCTGCGCCCACGCGCTTCGGTTCCAAACACGTTCGGTTCGACCAGACTTTGCATGTCCCGTCATCTGGTCGGTCTCACCACTCGTCTTCGGGCACGCACCACTCCACCACTGGTGGACGCTCGGGCACGCACCATTCACAGTCTGGTGGTAGCCGCTCCGGTCATCATTCGGGTTCAGCTTCAGGCTCCCACCATGTGGCTGCTGGCTCATTTCGCCCAGACGCAAGCTCAAAGCGTCCAACGGGTGCAATCCATCCCACTTCCAGCTCTTCCCACCGTGGTGAGCTGGAAAGCCGCACTGGCGCCATGGCCCAGTCTAACGGTGGCGGCTCTTTGCGCCAGCCGTCTACACATCGTTCATATCAGCCATCGTCGACTCGTGGTCGGTCCCAAAGGCACCATGCTTCCATTTGGCATGACCGGTCCACCGCTATCTCAACAGATTGCCAATATGGGAAATGAGCGGTCTCTGGTACCACCTCGATCCAACACGGGCAGCGCTTCTACGCACGTCGAGTACGAGTACGAACACGTTCGTGTGCGGTATCGCGGCTCCGCCCAGCGTCGCCTGAACTAAATCCGCCAACACTTCCAGTTCATCTAGCGTGGTCTAGACTGACACCAGCTCATGGCACAGCCATACTTGCCAACAATCAAGCCAATCAATCTATGAGCAAAAGCTTGGATTGTAGCCTGTTTTTGGAGTCATAGGCTTGGACTGCAGACCTATCAAGCGGCGGATGGGTAGATTGAACTGAAGATTGATTGTTATATAGCTCAAGCCTAGCAAAAGTGAAGTTTCTCGCAGCGCTCTACTCACAGTGGGAAGCAGCACTAGAGAACTATTACTTAGCACATGTGATCTACTTCTCATAAACCATCACAGATATAGTGGGCGGAAAATTCGTTCATATAGGTGAGCTGCAACACCAAAAAAGTATTGTGAGATCGCTCCTACAGCCAAATCAGCCGCCTTATCCCTATGTTTTGCGCCCTATCTCCCCAGGGCTATTCTTATTGATAGGCCTCAAGCCCTATCAATCTCACCAATCAATCTTCAATCTCTGGATTGATTTACAGGCCAAAATAGGTGCTGTAGGCTTGGATTGCATGACGGTCAAGCTACCCCTCGGCTTGCCTTGAAGGCTTGCAATCAGCTTGATTGTTGGCAAGTACGGGCACAGCCATGGCAATATCTTGAACTCTCCAGAAAGCTCCTTTGCCTTGTCCGAAAGTGTATGCTGCGGATGTCGGTTGGTTGTTCGCTGAATTAGTCTGATCCCCTGTTGTGTTATATATATATAGTAAAATGGCTTTACATCCAAACCCAAATCCTAACTCTACTTGTTCCTCGTGTAAGTGCATGCTTTTCCCGCTACTTATATCCTCTCCATACTGTCAATATTGACTGTGAAGTACCTAAATATCCCGGCCGTGGAGAACATGAAGAACGTATTTTGCGCTGATCTTCGCTCCACAGCTGATGTCTGTCGTGAAATGTCATCGAGTCTCGAGCAGAGATGAGACAAAAATAGCAAACAAAGTGTTCTTAGGGTTCGCTAAATTGATCTGTCGTGATCTTTGTTACCTTGCATTATTCGAATACAATGATGTAAGTTCAAGGTCACCTGTGAGGAATCAAACCGAAAACACGCAGCGTCGGCATGGCGAACGACCCTTCGATTTGGGAACCCTCATACTGTTTATGAAAAATGCTGGCGAACCTAAGCTGAGAGGAGACAGTACTTGTGGTTTCTCATAGCCAGGCGTTGAGTGATGTGGTATGCTATTGTGGCGACTAGATCCGATGTCAAAGCTCAAACCTAACGTATTCCACACCACATACCTATGCCCATAAATGCTCATGGTCGCGTGCCCAAACTGTATCCATAGTGTGATCCCAGTTGTCAGCCTGGCACCTTCGTGCACTGAGTACACTGTGAATGCTCTACTCACGTGACCCTTCATTACTTGCTTACTCAGCTCATTTGTGTATATAATCGCTCGCTGTAGCTCCCTCAATACAACAACCTTCTTCCTCCTTTTTGCTCTGTCTCTCACCTTCGACACCAGTCCTGTTCGAGTGAACTCCGAACAAAGTCTTTCATCTCCAAACAACAAGAATGAACATTGCATCAGCTGACCTCCATTCACCATGCCCATCACTGTGTGCAATGATAGCGTCGCGGCCAATTTTATAATGCTGCAGCGTCCCCACTTCGTCGGTTGTTCCCCAAATCTACACAATCTCATCCTACAAATGAATATAGGCATGTCACGCCCACGCTCAGACTTCAGAGTCGTCAAATCATTGACTGGAGCTAGTGCCGAGGGAGCGCTCAATGCTGGAGTTTATCTCGTCAAGTCGCGAAGCTCAGGCACCGTATACATCGAAAAAATGTATCGGCCTCAAGATGGTAAAACGAGGCTATGTCAAGCGCGAAATAGACGCGCTGAAGCAGTGGCAGAACCATCCGAACATTGTCCATATGGTGGGTTACGATAGGACAGATTCGTCCAAGCTCGGATACGCCAGCATCTTCATGCAACACTGCGAGCTCGGTAGTGTGGCAGGGATAATGAAACAGTATGCGAAGCGCCACGAAACTCTGGCCGACGAAGCCTTTCTCTGGAAAGTATTCTGGGACACATCCCTCAGTCTTTGTTCTCTTTAGGCTGGGCAGAGCGCGGGATACGTTGCGAACGCGCTGTTAAAGGAAGAGCAGCCGATGAATTGCCGAGCAAAAGCTTTCTGCCACTTATCCATCGGGACATCAAGCCAGCAAATTTGTTTCTAACATTTGCCCTGTTAAATGGCGAGCCTATGCGCTTGCACAGGGTAGTTTGGGGCGACTTTGGTTGTTGCGCGAATGACGTTGACCTAGAAGCCGGCTTTCTAGACAATAACAATGCGTCTTGCCGGACACCTGCGTACAGCCCACCCTAGGCGCCAAGGTACTTTGCGCGCTCGGATATATATCAGCTAGCGTTGACTATTCAGGGCCTTGCTCGCATGAGCAATGTGCCGAATATCGATAGGTACCCGCCGTATGATCCATTGCCACGTAAGTACACGGACAAGCCATTGAGAAAATTACTCGGAAAGTGTCTGCAGAGATTTTATCGAAAACGACCCTTCCGGGCGATCTGCCGATGAGGGTGTACCAGGGAATGTCCGAGTCTATAGCCAGGCTTGACCGAGGTGAGAAGCTGCCGAGTTGGGCTTTCGGATGATTGAATGTTTGCTGAGTGTACTCTAGTAGAAGCGCATAATCGCAATCAAATAATAGAAAGCTGTTATACATATGCTTGACATATGATAACAATATAACAAAGAACTTACAAGTTGTTTATACGTATCGAGAGTAAAGAGTCGTAGTCGTAACGGTACCCTCTATTCGTTAACATTGTATATTGCCATCACCGCTACACCCTCAGCAAAGGCTCTAAATCTCGAAACTTCATCGGCTTGACAAGAAACAAATCAAACCCCGAATCCCTTGCCATTCCCCTCGCCTCCTCGCTCCCCAGCCCCGTCAATGCCACAATATGAGAGCTGTCCCCCACAATCTTACAGCCCCCATCGCCGTTTTCAGCGCGGCTCTCCCCCCACTCATCCCGCACCTTGCGCTGTTGGTCTTCGAAATGGCGTATGGCGGATGTGGCTTGGAAGCCGTCCATGATGGGCATGCTGATATCCATGAATACAATAAAACTCCTTACCATACCTAGATAGAAGGATTACCCTCTTACCCCTAACTATGTAAAACTAAAAAATTACTAGATCGTCGTCGCGTTCGCGCCTGATCAGCGGAGGTCCTCATTTCACGACGTAGCGGGTATCCTCCAATACAAATCTACCACCTCAGCTATTCAATCTCTTACAGCTACAATACTGTAGTATCCGACCCTCCGCCCTTACTCAATAGCCTATAGACCATCCTCAGCCCTATGGCGGCGATACGAGGATGATTCATGCAACGTCGGTACCCCTGTCGATACCTTCTCATTAAGCGAGCATGTCCGGGCCGTCCTGAAAACACCCTTAGCACATCTCACGTAATACTTTACTTGTATTTTAGCCACATTGCTTACAAACGCTGCCTGTGGCTAACAGCCATCCTAAAATAAACGGTTGGTGATCGTCCGAAGTTCCCCCGCCGGAAGTCACTTGGCTCCGCCGTGGAGGTTAGGTCGGAGCAGACTACAGCTAGATGCGAAATCTGCTTCCCCTCAAATACAGGCACGACAAAAGTTTGTGCTACACTACATGCAGGGATCATCTTGCCATGTAAGCATTGGGTGGCATTCTCTAGGCTTTAGCAAGCGAAATAAGTGTTACTAGAAGACCGCTATCCTTGCAAGCACATGCAAAGGTAGAAGAGCCCTGATTACATGTTTTAATGATACATCTATCGCACTGTTGTACAACAAACGGCTATGTAAGGCTACGTGCTATTCTGTGATCGATAATGACCGTTATATTTCTCCGCAATGCTTGTGGATTTCATAGCAACCCTATGCCGTAGCAGGTCGACTACTTTCTCTGCTACTAATCGCGGCATTAAGAGCCAGATCACCTTCAATGTTGTTCATTTCTATTTCGAACCGCGCTTATACACGTGATGCTGCAGCCTAGCGGCTCAGCCACTCTGCAGCTGCCTGCCCCACCATTGTCCTCAACGCTCTCTCTTTGAGCTTTCTTCGCAACATATGCCTACTATACATTACCACTTCTACCTATAGTTCTTGTTAGACTATTGTTTCCACCACTTTCAGAAATCCAGCAATGCTACTGCCCGATCTCCCAAATGAGTTACTCTTGAATATATCAGGATGCCTAGAATCAGAGAAATTCATCAACGCTATTGCACAAGTCAACCGCCGCCTTTACCGTCTACTAAATAGCTACCTTTACCGCTACAATGCACAACAATCTGGAAGCTCAGCGCTATTGTGGGCTGCTGAACAAGGCCAAGAGGCGACGGCTAAAAAGTTGCTGCAGGAAAGAGCCAAAATTCAAGCCCCAAGTGGTAATGATTGGCTACCGCTGCTATCCGCTGCGCAAAAAGGGCATAAGGAGGTGTTGAAGCTGCTGCTGGAGGCAAGAGCCAAAGAACACGCCACAATTAAGTGTGATCGGACACTGCTGATGTGCGCGGCAGAGGACGGGCATGAGGAGGTGGTGAAGCTACTACTAGACAGGGGCGTCAATATTAACGCCCAGGGTGGAACCTTCGGCAACGCACTCCAGTCGGCTTCAAATAGAGGCCAGGAAAAAATCGCACAGCTGCTACTTGACAGGGGCGCTGACGTCAACGCAAACACTGGATATTACGGCCACGCACTCCAGGCGGCTGCACATAATGGCCACAAAGTAATCGTAAAGCTGCTACTAGATGAGGGCGCCAATATCAACGCAGAGAGTGGAATCTTCGGCACCGCACTTCAGGCGGCTTCACTTGGAGGGTTTGAAGAGGTAGCGAAGCTGCTAGTAGAGAATGGCGCCAACGTTAACGCGCAAAGTGGTCACTACAGCAACGCAGTCCAGGCGGCTTCATATCAAGGCTCCAAAGAGATTGTACAGCTGCTAGTAGACGAGGGAGCTAATATCCACGTAGGGGGCGGATTCTATGGCAACGCACTCTACGCAGCTTCACTTGGAGGCCACGAAAAGGTTGTGAAGCTGCTAGTAGACAAGGGCATTGATGTTAATGCTAAAAGGAGACCATTTAATGAGGTCAGCTCTCAAAGGGGAGTTCATGACTCCGCACTCCAGGTGGCTTCATATAAAGGCTTTGATAAAGTAGTGAAGCTGCTAGTTGATGCGGGCGCTGACATCAACGAGCAGAGTGGACGATACGGCAACGCACTCCAGGCGGCTTCATTTATAGGTCACGAAGAAATCGCAAAGCTGCTAGTGAACAAGGGCGCCAATATTAACGCGCAGGGCGGATGCTGGGGCAACGCACTCCACGCAGCTTCAAGGAGAGGCCACAAAAAGATTGTGAAGCTGTTGATAGATAGGGGGGTGGATATCAACGCAAAGGGTAGTGACAGCACCGCACTCTACGTGGCTTCTAATAAAGGCCGCGAAGAGATTGTCAAGCTGCTACTGGATAATGGGGCCAATCCAAACGTGCAGGGTGCATACTATGGCAACGCACTCCAGGCGGCTTCATGGGGAGGCCACGAGGCGGTGGTGAGGCTGCTGCTCGAAAAGGGCGCCGACGTCAACATTCAGGGTGGACACTATGGCAACGCACTCCAGGCGGCTTCATCTAGAGGCCACGAGGCGATGGCTAGGCTGCTGGTAGACAAGGGCGCCAACGTCAACGCGCAGGGTGGACACCACGGCAACGCACTCCAAGCGGCTTCGTCCGGAGGTTACGAGGCGGTGGTGAGGCTGCTGCTGGGCAAGGGCGCCAACGTCAACATGCAGGGTGGATACTACGGCAACGCACTTCAGGCGACTTCACAGGGAGGCCACGAGGCGGTGGTGAGGCTGTTGCTCGAAAAGGGCGCCGACGTCAACGTGCAGGGTGGACACTACGGCAACGCACTCCAGGCGGCTTCATCTAGAGGCCACGAGGCGATGGCTAGGCTGCTGGTGGATGCGGGCACCAACGTCAACGCGCAGGGTGGATATCACGGCAACGCACTCTACGCGGCTTCACAGGGAGGCCACGAGGCGGTGGTGAGGCTGCTGCTGGGCAAGGGCGCCAACGTCAACGTGCAGAGTGGATACTACGGCAACGCACTTCAGGTGGCTTCACAGGGAGGCCACGAGGCGGTGGTGAGGCTGCTGGTGGACGCGGGCGCCGACGTCAACGTGCAGGGTGGACACTACGGCAACGCACTCCAGGCGGCTTCACATAAAAGCTTTGATAAAGTAGTGAAGCTGCTAGTTGACGCGGGCGCTAACATCAACGAGCAGAGTAGACAATACGACAACGCACTCCAGGCGGCTTCACTCATGGGTTGCGAAGAAATCGCAAAGCTGCTAGTAAACAAGGGCGCCAACGTCAACGTGCAGAGTGGATACTACGGCAACGCACTCCAGGCGGCTTCATTTATGGGTCACGAAGAAATCGCAAAGCTGCTAGTGAACAAGGGCGCCAACGTCAACGCGCAGGGTGGACACCACGGCAACGCACTCCAGGCGGCTTCATTTATGGGTCACGAAGAAATCGCAAAGCTGCTAGTGAACAAGGGCGCCAACGTCAACGCGCAGGGTGGATACTGCGGCAACGCACTTCAGGCGGCTTCACGGGGAGGCCACGAGGCGGTGGTGAGGCTGCTGGTGGCATGGGGTGCCAAGTCATCATGAGGGAAATGCATGCATGGCTGTCTGATTGGTGTCATTAAAAGAAGATAGCTACATTCTGAAGAATATGTCTTCGCTTTAATAGTAATTAGTCTGTCAAACACAACGTTGACGGCGATGCTTATGCCGCTGTACTAAAAGCAACGTGCGGCAAATTTGCCACCACAAGCTAAGGAGATAGGCAACCTCCAGTCTGTGTGTCCCATGCCATACCCGCTGTCTAAGACCGGCCCACCCTATTCTATAGGCGCCTTCCAACTCCTTATATACTGTTCTGACAAGCTGAAGCGATATGCTTCAGAGCACGAGGACGCGGTAGGTTGGACGCGGGATCAACGGCGGGTCTGCGGAGCTGTAAAGCGGCGCGATGGTGTATCTCTAGAGCATGGAAGCTTCCGCGTTAGCTATAGTTGTGCATTGCGCTGCGACCTGACGTGCACGATAGCTGTATCGGATGCTGATTGCGGTTGCGGTTTCGATGCTAGCTCCTATCCTGGAGCGCTTGGCAAAAGCGCCGGACAGCCACACAGCCACACAGCCACATATCCAGTCAGCAGCGATAGATTACAGCTAAGCTGCTTTAAGCTAGGTGTGCGGATCTTCCGTATCTGGCACTTCTAACATCCCCTGCCCGTAAGCGAGAAGTGCCCCTCAGCGAGATGGACCAGCCGTCCAGACAACTCAACTTTCCCCACCCGCATCTACAGATCTGTAGTTGATGTGCTCTTGTTCTTTAGCCACTTCTTATTCGTATTCTGTATTGCAGCAGAAGAAATACAACGGTTGTGGTCATGCCGTCGGTTACGTCGTGCGCAGCATCAAAAACCACTTCACCTTCTGACTCTGCTCTGTTGCCGCCATCTACGCTTCTTCCAACTCTGAGATGCTAGAGCAATAGGCCTAGCCTAGACGCACATTACTCCAGTTGCAAAGACGATCAGGCGTTGAAAGTGAGTACTCCAAGGCTATCTCCGTGTGAGGCACGCCTGCCCTTGGCGCTATGCGTTTTGGAGATGAAAAGCTTTCATCTGATCTCTAAAAGGTTGTATCGAATTCATCACTGTTTACCTTGCACTTATGGTCAACCCATCGCACCCTTACAGTAGGTAGAGGTGTACTAGCTGCTCATTTTAGATAGCCATGAGAGCCACCTCAACCAGAATTTCAAGGATTGCTGACTTAAACAAAAGATGCTGGCCCTCTGTATGCCACCTCATGTATCGCACATCCTCTAGCTAATTAACGTGGTCTGCTTTTCGCCGGTGAAGCGCAAGTACTCCTAGCGCGTTAGAGACTTAGCACGCCGACGCGTCTTCCATATCAACAAGAAAGGCTTCCTCCCCGCCTTTAAGGACGCGTTTTTCGACGTAATTACAGCGCAGAACTGTCGAAAGGCCTTTAAGGCAGCAGGGCTAGTCCCTATCAACGCGCAGGTTGTGTTAGATCGCCTTAAGGTGCGCTTGCGTACCCCACCAGCACCCACTAGATGTGTCATAGCAGTCAAAGACTCCAAGCAATACCTATATGTTTGGATCTCAGTCGAAGCTTATACGCGAGTCCCTTACTCAGCTTATAAAGGTGGAGAACTAATGCTGCACCAGAACGCGCTTTAAGCAGCGCGGATTTCTGAGCTTGAGAAGCAATTAGCAGTAATAACCAAAAGAAAAAGGCGCAAACGCAAGCATATTTAGCATAGTAGTACAATAGAGTATGGGACTGCTGTGGCGCAAGTAGCTGCTAAGGCATCTGCAGAGCCTCAGCGATCTAAGAAGGCTCGTAGTAATGGTAATTAAGATCCAGCCCAACCAGCTGTACGGCGCTGTGGGAACTGCGGCGGGACTAGGCATAACGCGCGCGCGTGCAGAAAAGATACAGAGATATCTTCTGAATCTGATGTGAGCACAACGTACGTAGGCTCCTTGTTTAATAGCGATGACAATGAAGATGCGTAGCATAAGTTGGTCGTGCCAAGACTCTTTGTCGCTCTCGGTGGTGGATTACGTTAATCCAAGTAATAACGTGTGACTACATTGTTGGATCCGAACGTGCTCTTCAGGAGAGCTTCGGTCCCAGTGGTCTTCGTCCGATCGGTGGCATGGACTGTGTAGCGACTCTCCCCAACACCCCTATCCTACTTGTGAGAATCGTGGCTTGGGGTCGATGCTGCTAACGTAGACGGCGATGAGTATCTTGAAACAAAGCCTGGAGACAGAACAGGACGCGAGACGTACTCTTTAGCCGGACTGGCCATGATGTGAACGACGCCATGGGGCGCTCACATCACCTTCGACTAAGATGACTGGCGAAGAGCAGTCGTTGTGCGGCGCGATGATTTGTTGAATGGCTGTTACTTATGATTCCAATGATCTGAGACTCGGTATAGATGGTGTAAAAGCGAGGCTCGATATCTACTGCAGATGACGTAGGGTCTACTGTGCCGCAACCCGAAGAGGTCAGTCATAAGCTTTCTGCACTGCTTTGTGCAACAACCTTACGCCACGCAATTTAACCGAGCGTACGATAGGCAAAGAGGCTCATGCAAGGATGCAGGCCTTACCAGCAGCTGTTTCAAGCTCCGGGCGTGAGAGAACAATATCTGAATGCTTCGATTTTATTGGTGTAAATCGACTTTAATAACCTTCTGGTCGCGCGGCTTCTATCACTTGTAAAGTGGTACAATCGGACGCTTCAGCCGGTGCAACCATCGAGACCTCTGTGACGCTTTGTAATACTGCAAACATTTTTGCAGCTTCTCCATATCGCCTCTGTTGTTGGCATCCACTGGACGATGACCCAACTCTTGCGCAAAACTCGTCGCAACCGCTTTTTGGTCCTCGGGGTTGAGCAGGCTGATTGCAACAATTGCATATTGAGCCAAGACACGTTCGAAACCGTAAAAGATGTGGTGTTTGGCTTCTGGATCGTATGTCTGGTGGACGTTGAGGACTTCGTCAAGATATGTTGATTGAACCACGCCATTCTTGTTTTGTATCGTGATAGCACTGTCGACACAGCGAGCCCGAAAAGCTTGACATCGTTGAGCATCAGCATTCGCTGACGGGTGAGTCTTTTGTAGCCAAAGATTAGCGTTCGCCCATCGCTCGTCTGCTTGGAAGGAGTCGTTGCCAGTGGTTTGGAGGACGTGCTCCCAGTACACCCGGGATTCAACAAAGTCCCGAGCTGTGCGATGAAGATATGAGATAGTATGGTCGTAACGGTCCCGTCTCTTGGCCTTTCGGTCCAGATCATAATGGCCAAAAAGACTTCGGAGCTCCAGGAGGCCTCTGCATCGAGCATTGAGGCGTCGCCGCATTTGCTCGGCTTTGCCTAGTGCTTCTTTGACTGTCAGTGGCGTGCACGGAGCGTCCAGGCTTGAGCCTGTGTCTACATGGTCTGCGTAAAAAAGCCCAAGAAGGGTAGGATGCTCGAATGCGCCATCTTCTGGATTGCCGGACTTCGCTCGGAAGGCATGGAGAGGCAGTTCGCGATACGCTCGAAGCAACCGGAATGATTCACAAGCTTGCGTAAAGTATTCCGGTTCCAGATGGTTCAGTATAACGTTGAAAAGATCTTCCAAGTCCGATGGTAGCGCGTCTAAACGCGCTTGAAGATCTGACATTCGGTCCGCATTGGACAAGCCCTCGAGGAGTGATTGCACGACGAGATAGACCCAAAGAAACACACCAGAAGCTTTGTCAACAATCTCGAGAGTGAGACTTTTTGCAGCATCCGGCTCGCTCTCCAACAGAAGTCTGTACTGGTCATTCTTCCTAAAGTGTTCGGTGACATAGATAGAAATATCTTGCCACGTCAGGTGCTCTAGCCTCAGGCTTGGTCGCTGCTGGAAAGCGTCTTCAAATGCAATCCATGGACGACTTGCGACGCACAGCTTGACATTTGGCTGCGAGGCCGCCATGACAAAGTCGATGATCTCTCGTGATTCGCCCCCAAATTCGTCCAAACCATCAATCAGAAAAAAGTACTGCCGAGATCGGTCGGAAATAATGCGATCGAACGCACGCCGTAGCTCGGGCCAGTCAAAAGACTCCTGTCCACCGCCGAATGCCACGTGCTGCTCCCATCGCTCAGGGAGTGCTGTGTCAAGAAGGCCGTAATCCGCCGAAAAACAAGCATAAAGTAGAGCTTGCAGCATCCCAAGACGCGACATCTGCATGGCGCTTCCCGAATTCCAGAGGTAGAATCCCGCCTTGACGAGTCTGTTCCCACGTGTC
Source organism: Ophiobolus disseminans (assembly GCA_010093685.1). Classification (NCBI taxonomy): domain Eukaryota; kingdom Fungi; phylum Ascomycota; class Dothideomycetes; order Pleosporales; family Phaeosphaeriaceae; genus Ophiobolus; species Ophiobolus disseminans. The sequence goes on from MU006231.1 coordinate 664,149, forward strand.
CAGCCGCGTAACATCTCGTCCAGCCGAGTGTGGTGATAGAGATATTTCATCAAGGTAGATTTTCCGGAGCCAGGCTTACCGGCTATCCAGTACACGTTGCTGTCGTTCTTTCGGAGCCACTCAGAGAAGCTAGCTTGGTGTTCTTCCTTGTTTTCCTGCACACCGTCTTCAAAAAGCCACTTAAACGTTTCTGCCTGAGCCTCTGGAATGCTGTCCGCACGATCAACCATGTGTGGGAAGTACAATCTCGAAAGTATCATTTTTTGGAATCGGGTCCTGATAGCTGCCGTCGTATGAGAATCTAGCATGGCAGAGAAAGCCGTGATATCACGACGGCTGGACGCTTGCCAATTATTCTCGCGAATAGCGTTCAACACTTCGACATGTCTTTGGTTTGCTTCCGCATGGGCGTGACTCGATGAGTCTCCAATGCACGCTGACTGGGAATGCGATAACTTGTCCACTGTCCGTCTGGGAGAAATTAGCACGTGATCCTCATGGGATGACTTCCAACCCTACCGGAGCGAGACGAGTATTGCGGTATCTACCTGCTTGCGGATGTCGTCCAGTTGATTGGCGAGATTAGAAATGTCTTTGTCGGTGGAAACACTCTTGAGCGCCTGATACACACTTTGCCATTTTTGGTGTGGTCCAGATACACGAGCCTTTGCAAGTGCAGCACTAAGCTCGGCCACAACCTTTTGGCTTTGGAGTTTGAGCTCAAGAAGTTGACGATCGGAAGCTCTTAGCTTGCGTGGGTTTCCTGTCGATCCAGAGACCTGTAGATCTTTGTGCAGTTCGGATAAATTGCTTGCAGCGCTGTCTAGAATGTCATGTTCTTCGGTCCTACCATTAGCCGACTTGTAAAGCTCATGACCCCGTGAAATAATGCGAGAGGAGAAGTCGACGATCTGAACAATGTTCGATGCAAGACCAAGTGCTGCAATGGACTCCATGATCTTTGATTCAACGGGGATTGAAAAAGGGGATTAACGTACAAAGACATGTTCAATAGGGGTTAACTGGGCTGACAATTGCCTAGGGCTGTGCTCAGCCACGATGATAGCCTCGCATAGCCACCACGTATTTTATTCGATTTGGGCGTTCGTTCGTCCCCGTCTCTCTGAATCGGCAGGTAGGACATTATTTAGAACTCAGCAGGCAGTAACGTTCCATGCATCTCAAGTGACGTCCACAGCGGCTCTACATGCAATCGCTTTGTACGCTCAGCAGGAAGATGCAAGTCATTGATCGTTAGGTGCGGCCATGTAAGTGGTCAAGGACCCATTCTTTTTGTTTCCTCCACGAGAATCTGCTGCGCGGTAGTATTCGTCATTGTGAACCGAAGGAGTGACCAAACGTGAAAATGCGATGAACGGTTGAACCCTCGCTCATTAGCTTTGCGCTAACGGTTTAGCGCCTGTCCCGATCGGGCGACCTTACCATCTGAACCACGGAACGCACAAAAACCACAGCGAACTATCCTCGACGCAGCCGGATGCAGAAACACTGCAGCGCATCATGCATAAAGGCTGCGTGCTTTGCAGCGCATTAAACCCGCCTCCATTGCATACTATCGCATTCCCCAGCCAACTCGTGCATCCGTGCACGATGATTGGCCACTCGCTTGCCCGCCGTATACGGAAAGAAAGGCCATCACACCCTGGGCCCCTGCAAGCAGAACCACCGGCGCCTTCGCGACTTCGACACACCGTAACCCGCCCACATCGCCAGAACGAGTCCATCACATAACGGCGTCACGACACCCCAAACCATCACCTTGCTGCCCATCATTCGAAAGCGACGGGCGCTGCGAAACTTTTGATACCCATATCGCCAATATTAGAGCGCGTCGAGGGTCGAAATCGGGTTCCGGCGGGGAAGAGGCCACCTGGCCTGACTCCCTTTCTTCTGCCGCGTCAGGATTTGCAGGTCACGTGCCTCGGCTTTGTTTTGAGTCGCGACATCACAGCCTGAGGCAAGCATGACGCAACGGGTCACGGGGCAGCGCTTTCGCCAGCGCAAGCTCTCGACAAAGCAAAACTTACCCGTCGTAAGAGAGCATGAGGTCGAGCAGCTCGCTGATGACGATGCGTCGCGACACATTCCCAAGGTCGAGACGGGTGTTGAGAAGGGCGAAGAGATTGTAAGTTCACGCTATGCCGCTTTGGGCGTTCACTCTTATCGACGCAACAATGCATGCACACTCGTCGTCGCGATGCACTGCGTCTTCTTACCTTTTTGAAGCATGCTAATAATCTCGTAGGAGCACCATCTGCAAGCCGTCATTTCTGCCGCAAATGCAGCTGCTCAAGGCTCGACTGGAGGGAAGATTGCGCAGCTCTTCATTCCAACGCCTGATGCTGTCGCGAGTAAGTTGCAATACGACGATGTATACCCAAAGGTATTCCGACAGCCTGCGACGTATATCCGGTTCTCGTCGACCGTCGAAGACACAGCAGGCTGTCCATATTGCATGACCGGCGACGATGTTGCTTTCCTCAAGTCGTACAACCAAAAGCAAGGCAAAAAGTCGCACTGCTCCGAGGATGAATTTGAGGAAATTGTCAACTTCTTTGAGGAGAAGACGCAAGAAAAGCAACCGTATGCTGAGGTTGACAATTCGCCTGTGCTCGCCTATGAGGACCTGGAAGCCGAGTTTGATGAGACCATCAGCGAATCGGCGCGTCGGTTTGCCAAGGATGTCTATGCGCACTGGAAGAACCAACGGATGCTTAAGGGCAACCGATCTTTGATGCCGGCGTTGAAGTTCGAGAAGAATCTCGAGACTGATGATGCTGACCCATACGTTTGCTTCCGTCGTCGCGAAGTGCGCCAAGTCCGAAAAACACGCGGTCGTGACGCGCAGGTAACTGAGAAGCTCAAGAAGCTCAGGAAAGAGCTCGAGGATGCGCGTGTATTGATGGCAGACGTCAAGAAGCGCGAGACATTCCTTCGGGAACAGCTCGCCATTGACAAGCAAATCTTCGAGCAGCGACTTGCTGTCAAGGAGATCAAACGAAAACTCAGCATCAAGGGCGACGACGAAGAGCTGCTCATTACACAAAAGGTATGTCGTCCAGCTCTTGATCAAATGGTGAATCGTGCTAACACGTCGCAGCCCGCGCCCAAGCCGAAACGACCAGCTGATCTGGAGAGAGTGCGTCAGAACATCCCTGGTATGAAGCCTCGTGACACTCGACCGGATGGTCGTCTTCTCGACAGCGACCTCATGTACCTAGAGGAGCAGCAAGCCAAGAAGACGGAAGCAATCGACAGCTTCATTGAAGACAATCTCATCAAGCACCAGAAATGGAACGTTGGATGGGTTGATGCAACATGGCGGCCCATCACACCGCCACTGGAGCAGGCTGCCGCGAAGTCGGATTTCCGCACAGTCTTTACGGAATCCCAACTACCTACACCGCCAGCCTCAGTCTCCGACGAAGAAGGCGGCGACGCAATGGCCGTTGAGCGAGTAAACAAGGCATCGTCGCCCCGAAGAAGCGCACGAATACGCTTCGCCACACCACCGGAAGACGTTCCCTTCCAAGATCAGTCTCGATTCCGGCGGAGAATAGGACGAGGTGGGCGCGTAATGATTGATCGCCGCGGCGTGAAGCGGCAAAAGGTCGAGGACGGACAAGTAGATGGACGCGCAGCCGATCGCTGGAAGTTCGCTGGCGACAGCAGCGAGGACGAGCAAGTGTACCCTGTCGACTGGACCGACACGTTGCATATTAGGTATCGCATAATGATCGAACGGCAGGGCGAGAAACAGGCAAACCAACAAGTCACACCCGTTCAGACGAGGCGGTCGATCGAGAACCACAATCGGTCGGCGAGTGGACATCTCATGCCGCCAACACCCACGAATGTGACCGCGGGGTAAACAGCCCGCCAGACGGTTATTTTCTTCTCCGCTCAGATTTTCGATGCAGTAGTTCGACGATGGTACCCGGTGTTGATTGTGACGATACCCTTTTTGCGTTTTGGTTGTTTGGAAGGTACCGGAGGGAGGTGGGATGAGGAATGGAAACATTTACTGAAGCTATGTATAGTATTCAAGGTTGGAGGAGGAGCGATATGCCTGTATAGAGAGTAGGTTAGCGAGGGAGCTTGGATACATATAATTAGATGCGGTGAAAGGTGGCATTGGACCAACCTGGAGCTGCGCAGAAAAAAGTTGAAAACTTACCAAGCACATCAAGAGTTTTGCCTATGTGGTGCGTACTGTCGTGGGATGTGTATATCATGCAGGTGTTGTCCATTGTCGGCGACGAACGTTCTTTTTATGCCCGTTGCTTCTTCTCTACTCCGCCCATCTCAACATCTCCCTCGTCATCTATAGCTCTTTGCCTTTTGGTGGAATTCCCGTCTCTTGCAATTATCTCGGCCAATGCGTCCGCAGTCTGCTTGAGGAGATGCTTCTCACCAATCCGTAATTCCCTTGCCATTGCAAAACGGCACTCCTTCACCCTCACATTTCCAGGCTGCGGGTTCTCAGTATTTGCCTGGAGGTCCTGGCCGAGCGTTGTTGCATATTGCGCAATTCTAGCTTGCACAATCTTGAGGACGGTCTCGGCCCCCTTGCTGGTGATCTTCTCCGGCTTCGGTAATTTGCCCTTACGCTTGAGGCGTTCGAATTCCTCGCTTGGGAGGAGTGACGTTTCCACGAAGATGATGAGCTCGGGCGATAAGCTCTCCTGTATCGTAAATGGACTGCTGGCGGTGATGTCGTACCCCGTGTCCACAATCTCTTGCTCGTCTAGGTATGCCATCCTCTCCTCGTCGACAGTCAGGATTTCGGTCACCAGCTCCATGGGTATCTCCACAACATCGTACTGCGCGTAGTTGTCTGTGGCGTAGCCGTACCGCCTGAGCAGATCGCTCCTCGGAAGCGCACCATAGTCGTTGAAAATCTCCTCACCCGCCCGAATCGTTTTCAAGGCCTTCATATCGAGGTGCGAGTCCTCGTAGAAAAGCCGGGCGTTGTTACGATCTGCATCAGCATTCAGCATGTCTGCCAGCGGAACCATGCCCTTCGGCAACGCTTCGTCTTCCTCCTCCTCGGCAAACCCTTCGTCGTCGACATCTTTGCGGGGCGTTGCAGGTTCGACGTCGAAAGCGTATGCCATGATGAGGGAGCCCATTTTGTGCATGAGCGACATGTTGCGCTCGTCGCGCATTTCTCCTGCTCTTTGCTTCGCGCGGACGTCGCCTGCAAAGAAGATGTTTGCGAATTCTTTAATCACGGGCAACAATTGCTCTGTAAACGCTTCGTCCGCCGCCTCTTTGCCGATTTTGTTGACCACGGCGCTGGCCTGTAGCTCTGCGAGTTCGTCGTCAGACCAGAACATCAGCGTATTGAACTCTGTGGGTAGAACAGAGAAATATGGCGCCCAATTTGAGGCCGGTCCGTTGGTGTATTCGTATAGCATGACGAGAATGAGAGAGAGCCAAGGGCCAAGCATCTCAAAGGTGGAGGCGGGGATCTCGGTGGACAGGATGGAGTTTTCGACGCTGAGGATGGCGGAGCGGGGGATGCGGAAGAGGACTTCATACTCGGTGATGTCTTGAGTGGCGACTGTGAAGTGTTAGAGAGGTGTCAGGTGGTGGGAGGTAGGCACAAGTAAGACGTGTACTCAATGTCCGGAACGATCACTTACCAACGCCTCTTCCGGCCTGCGCATCACGCAGGTCCTCCAACTTAACCTTTGGACTGATTTCGGCTCCTGAACGCTGGAGCCATGCCAGAAAGGCTAGGCTGGCACCGTCAAAGTCCTTCATACCAAAGGACAAGTTGGTGCGAGTGGTGGTGGGCGGGAGGTTGGAAATATAGTCGGTGGATCATTTAGCGGTCAATACGTCGACAGCCGAGGCGCGCCGTGCGCTTATTGGCTGAACGGAATACCATTCGGAGGCCATGGGATGACGTATGGCCAGGTTATGCAGACTATACCTACACCTCTTACAAGCCATGCACATGAATTAACCAGGCTGTGGATCTACATGCGGGCCGCATTGGCCCAAGTTATGTGGAACATCTAGCAAAACATTACAGCATGCAGGTGGTGAAGAGCGTCGTTATCGATAAGCTCGGCTCGGCCACCCCACGATGTTTAACTTCGACGCGTCAAATGTCTCTCCAAAGTACACAACAACCACAATGATTGCTATCGGGCTAGAAGGAAGCGCCAACAAGATAGGCATTGGCGTAATATCGCATCCAGCGCCCGACAAACCGCCCATCATTCTCTCGAACCTGCGACACACGTACATCTCCCCCCCTGGCGAAGGATTCCTCCCAAAAGACACGGCGATACACCACCGAGCATGGGTTGTGAGACTGATTAAACAAGCTGTCCAACAGGCCGGTGTCAAGATCGAAGACATTGACTGCATATGCTACACCAAGGGACCTGGCATGGGCGCACCCCTCCAAAGCGTCGCTCTGGCAGCACGTACAATCGCCTTACTATGGAACAAGCCCATGGTCGGTGTAAACCACTGCGTAGGCCGTTAGTCATTTCCCACACGACTTCTATCCCATCTCGTTTGCTGACTCATCAAAGACATCGAAATGGGCCGCTCCATCACCCGCGCCAACAACCCCGTCGTACTCTACGTCTCGGGCGGAAACACCCAAGTCATCGCCTACTCAGCCCAGCGCTACCGCATCTTCGGCGAGACGCTCGACATCGCAATCGGGAACTGCATTGATCGCTTTGCGCGCACGCTCATGATTCCAAATAACCCGTTCCCAGGATACAATGTCGAGCAGCTGGCTAAGAAGGGACGGAATCTGGTAGACTTGCCGTATGGCGTCAAGGGCATGGATGCGAGTTTTAGCGGGATTTTGGCGGCGGCGGACCTTCTGGCGAAAGGGCTAGATGAAAAGCTGACCATCGAAAAGAGGCTGAAGACGGAGGATGGGGAGTTGGTGTCGAGGGAAGATTTATGCTTCTCGTTACAAGAGACGGTTTTTGCGATGCTGGTTGAAATCACCGAACGTGCCATGGCTCATGTCGGATCTCAGCAAGTATTAGTAGTCGGCGGCGTTGGCTCGAATGAACGGCTGCAGCAGATGATGGGCATGATGGCTAGGGACAGAGGGGGGAGCGTGTTTGCGACCGATGAGCGGTTTTGCATCGACAACGGAATCATGATTGCACATGCAGGGCTGCTCGAGTTTGGAACTGGCGTCGTGACGGGCTTGGAAGACACGACTTGCACGCAGCGATTCCGCACAGACGAGGTGTTTGTAGGGTGGCGGGATTAAAAGTTGTTCAAGGTAGGCACTCTCGGTTCTCCCCTTTGTTTCTTCATCAGATACCCAGCATTCGAAGCACTTCCAATAGCAGGCGGCATAGATTCATCCAGATGTTCTCAGTTCCGTCGCTAACGTGACTAGACGTTACCGTTGCAAATATGGTAAATGACCAACTACCATAATTCAGCTGGGAGCTCATATTTGACTTCCGTCCCATACTTCCAGTCCAAGTCGAGTTATCCCTCTACATTTCGCTACTCTCCTCCTCCCGCACAGGCGCAAAGACTCTCGCATACAACTGCATCAGCGGCACAAGCACCACCGCAACAATCCCCACCACCACGCCAACCCAACCATCGAAATCGATATTCTAGAAAAGCAACAAGTCAGCGGAGCCTCGCTCAATATACCACAACTAGGGGCCAGACGTACGGGTATACTCGTCCCACCGCTTTTCTTGACCCACTCAAATGCTCTGGGTATCATGTCTGCTTCATACGCGGCGCACGCGGCGCTGATATCAGACGTGCTTGCTCCCTTTTTGGCCACGGTCAGCAGCCGCGGGAGCATATCTGCGCAGTCCTGGAGAGCCTGATTTCCGCCTTGTCCTCTAGTGGTTTATCAGATGCGCGGTTTCGTCAAAGAAGTTAGGTCATAACGCACCGATTCGGCTGCATCGCATGTATTGCATCGCCCATGAGCCATACACGCGCATGTCCCTGTCCCGGATCAGTTAACCGCGCGCGCCAGTCCGCCGCGGGTTTGCTGCTGGCGTGGAATTTGAGGACGAGTAGGTCCGCTGCGTCGGCATCATCGGCGCCGATGCTGAACATGGTGTGGCTGTGACGCGTGGGTGTCAATAGACGTTTCATTGCAGATGGCTCATAAAGGACGACTCACTATTCCAGCGCCCAGTTCCGAATATGGTTCAACACTACCTTGCGCTTGTCTTTAATCTCCAAAATATCTTTGTACGGAAGGTCCCGGACGGGAATGTTTACGCCCCAGTAAAACAATGCCTCTGCTTCGTTGTACCGCTTTTCAATCTCGGCGCTTGGCATGCTGGCCTTAGAGAAGTCTTCGGGGAGATATACTAGCGCCAACATCAGCTCAATGCACCCGTGCAAGAAACGGAGAGGAAGTCCTACGCGCATAGTACATCGAGGTATGTTTTGTCGACACAACCATCGGGCTCTGACGCAACTTGGCAGGGAGTTGCATCATGCGCTCATAAGGGAGATTCCCCTTTGACACGAATGACCAATGGCTCTCGATGCGAGTAATGTTGTTCAGCCCCGATTGTTTATTGACCTGCAACTGCAGTCAGCAAAACAAAATCTCATAACGTTGTTGGATTCTTCGCACCCTCGAATTTGCACCGTCTGCCCCGACAACCACATCCCCATACTCACACGACCCATCCTCAAACTCGACCCGTACCTTCTCCTCTCCCCCTCGCTCAACACCACTATACCTTATAAACGCCTTCCCATACTCAATATGCCCCGCCAGCACAACATCCCTAAGCAAGCAAATCCCTCAACACAACGCGATTTATACCCGCAGACTTCGCATACGACGGCACAGCCGAAAAGTCAATGAGTTCCCTGAACTGGCTCGTATATAGCGCTGGCGCCGTACTCGCCGTCACCGTCGACTTGCCGAGTTTATTCGTGATGGTCTGGATCTGCGCGTCTGTGAGGCAAACGCGGAACCCAGCGTTGGCGCCGGCGCCCAGGCGGATCTGGTAGCCCTCTCTTTTCGAGTGCGCGTGGTCGCGCTCGAAGATTGTGAAGTCGATGTTGTTGTTGAGGAGCCCGTTTGCGAGAAGGGCGCCTGAGAGACCGCCGCCGATGATGAGGACTTTGAAGGATGACATGCTGGAAGGGGGATGAGAAGGTGCTGTGTGTCCATGAGATGCTTCATGCAAGATATTAATGTATATCCGTAAGGTGTTGGTGTGGCTTGAGGCTTGCCAGTTTACCCCACCGGTCCCGTCGGAGGTGATGATCGGCCTGCGTTCAGACGGGCCGGGGAAGTTGTGGGGTAGTAGGCGCCATTGGACTTGACTAAAACTCAGAAGCGGGTCGTCTCATCATGTCGAAATGCGGGGATTGTTATTCTGAATGTCGATAGCTGTCTTGACGTGTTCGCACTACAAATCCAACACATATGTTGTTGCCGGTGCGAGATCCCATACCTTAGAACGGCTCCCACTCTCCACAGCCTCTGCAGCGGCCTGTGTCTCAACCCTGTAAGGGGGAATGCAGCTTTAATGGTCAGCAAAAACTACCATATACCTTGAGGAATATCATACCTCTTATCATGCAGACACCATATCACCTTCTCCGGCTCAACAAGCCACTTGACTTGCTTGAGCGCAAACTCCGCAGCAGATCCGTCATAAGGTCTGCCGTCAAGATTGGCGCGTCCGGCAATTGCCAGAATTGCAATCTTGGGCTTCGGCTTCATGGACTATATAACACCCTCGTACGCACCAAGATGAGCACTCCAGAGTAGAGCTTCGCCATTGATGATGATGTTGAACATGAGCTGGCCGCCATCGCAGTGTGAGAAAACGTTACGCTTGTCATCGACGTAGTCAATGAAGGATCGCATACCCTCGGTCAGCTTTTCCGGTGGCACAATTCTGCCGAGTCGAAGCAGCCCATACTTCATGCCTTGCGTAATATCTAGCGTGCAGACGTATGGTGTAGCCTCTCCAGTGTACACAGTCTTCGTATCCATCGTGTCTGGGTGAGGATTTGGTACATAAGCATGAAGAGATGGCCAAACATGCACCGTAAATGCCGCGAATGTGTGGTCAGGCATCACCGGCTGTCCAGGAAGTCCCACCGCAGCTCTAATCTCGCCCTTGATCGCCTGCTCTCGGACCGCGCGAGTGAAGAGAAGTATTCTCTCGCCTCCAGCTACAGGTAGAAGTTGGTTCTCTGGCACACCGGATGCTCTCAGTAGATTGATGGCCTCGCAGTTTGCTACCACAATAGCTCCGGTCCGAATCGCGAGGCGATCTGCTCCTGAGAGACTAGCGACGTTAGACAGGGATGACGAGTTCCACAGGGTACATACTGGTCAAAATGCGCATGGGATATGAAGATGTAGTCTGCTTCGTCGACATTGTTGATTGATAAGTATTGAGGCATGACAGATGGCCTCTCTAACCAGGTATCAAGGAAGATCGTGACCCCTCTAGCGCGAAGCCGATACGTCGTTGCACCTGTTTGAGTTAGTTGACCGTAGACACACAGCTGAGATTGGGTTGATTACCGAACCATTCTAGAGTCGTATCTGAAGTCATTGGTAAGTAGCTGTTGATGGCCAAGTTATGAATTCAAGAGTAAATTGCTGACTACTGTTTGCAGATTCTTCTAGATGTTGAGGACAGATCTGACACCTCGGCGGCCTTTCGTGGCCTCACCGTGTTTCGCAGTCTTGACTATGATGAAGCCGCGCGAGATAGGCTAAGAGTTAGTGGCCGGTGGGGCAGCCGACGGGGAAATTTGCCATCCGTCATAGCAGATGTGCCCATGGTACCAAGGATGTACGGCTCGATTATTTAGCACAAGAATAAGGAATTTCATGCGTCACGGCAGAGAAGTAAGAGGTTGGTAAGTCGTGGAAGGCAGCGTTGGGCGCGTGTTTCGAAGGTGCGAGGGCGCTAGCTGTGTCACGTGTCTTGGCCCACACCTGGGCACGGCTCCGAATGTTCCGAGCTCTTTCCCCGCACAATCCATTGATTCGCATTGGCGCGTCTCAATGACAACTGGCTTTACCACTGTTTGTGCTCCTGATGTCCTCTACTTTTTTGCTCGCGGCTGTCGTCTGAACTACAGTTAGTGCCCCACCTAGCTAGCCGTGTCGTTTGCGGGCAGCAATACGAACGAGGATGACGCGCTCGAAGTTGTTAATGGGTTGTGAGCATTGTCATGCAACCTTTAATAGAAATGAGCACATTGAGCGACATCTGCGCCTACATTCCGGCTCCAAACCATTCCGCTGCGACGTGTGTCCGAAAGCGTTCTCAAGAAGGCATGGCTTGTTCAGGAGGTCTTCGCTATGCGAGATCAGAGCTAGAACTGACCATTCGTAGTGACACCCTCCTTCGTCATAAAACAATTCACCAGCGGCGTGTATTGAGAGGCTCCCGTGGCCGAAGTGCTGCGGCGTGCATGCAATGCGCAAAGGCTAAGCAACGATGCGATGGAGAGGCACCTTGTTCAAGGTGCGCTCGTGGTGGGATCTCTTGCGAGTACGATCTCAATCGAGGTCTTTCCACGCCTACTGCATCTACAACAGGAGTACCAGCGGCTGGGACCATGACCATGACCATGACCTCATGACTCCGGATTCTGAGTACATGAACAACGCCAGCACAGGAATACAGCCACCCAACGACGTTCCATTTCACAACATATCGGGCGGGGGCGCGTCGACAAGCAGGCCACCTTCACACATGCTTGAAGATACCGCACATTCCCCGTCATTGCGCAACGGCCAACTTCCACTTTCGCTCGAGTCATCTGCATGGGATCTAGACTTGTTCACGGGTATGCAAGACCTAATCGGGACGTGTGCTTCTGCACATTCCTTCCTTTGGGCATTTCCGGAATCAGACGTATTTCCTGAACCAGTCGTATATAACGGCCATCTTGACGAAATAGGAGGCTCGGAAGGATTCAGAAACATCAGTTATGCCTCAGCAGGCCTTGAAGGCCCAGATAAAGATGTAGATCAGTTTCATGTTCAGCCCACTAGGAGCCAAACGTCAAGTATTTGCCTTGAACTCCCCATCCTTCAGCTGGACGATTTGAACATAGCTGCTACGGAAGTGTACGGCCACATCGATACAATTCCAGAAGAAGGCTTCAAAGCGATAGAATCATTCTATTTTGCCGAGCGAGAGGGTACCAGTCATTTCGTCACTATTCAGGTGTTTCATGCTTTTTTAGAGCTTTATTTCGAACACTTCGATGCTCAGTTCCCGCTCCTGCATCGTTCAATACAGCAGATGCAGCATGTAACATGGGTTCTACTGCTGGCACTGGCGGCAGCCGGAAGTCACTATTCGGAGATCCAACCGGCGCCTCTAGTTTCCAGGGCGTTATAAGAGTTACTCACACGAGCTATTCAATCCGAGGTTTAGTTTCCTACGCATATCTATTTCATGACTGATCGTATGCAGCTACCTGAATTTACCGAGAAACCGCCGCTATCGCTTGTACAAAGCTTGTTCTTGCGAGACATTGGGCTCTTGTTCTCCTGATCGATCAGATCTCAAACCACACTTTTCCATGATAGAAACATACTTGTAACCCTGTGTCGAAACCTCATGTCTGAACATGAGCAAGCCTTTGCCACACCAGATAATTATGAAAGCTGGTTTAGTGGCAGAGCAGAGAGTCAGGCTGTTCAACTGCGCTTACAGTAAGTCTCTATCTCTGAAGTGCACATTGCTAGACTAAACTCCACGAGACCTAGAGTGCTTGGAGATGCTGTTTCTTGACCTGCCACCCATTTTTACATTCTCAGATCTCCCCAGGCGGCGACCATGCCCGGACGATTTGTGGAGAGCTCAAGATGAAGCCAAATGGCAGGATCTACGCGAGTCTGGACATCTTGATGGTAAAGTCCTGCAAAAAAACTCGGTGTACTATCTCTAATCGAAGCAGACTGCGCGCCCCATCCAGGGTCGTTTGTACACAAGATAACTGTGCTGAACAACTACATCGAAGAGCGCGTCTTTTTAGATCAAATTCGGTCGTCGAGATTGTTCAGACACTCAATTGCGTCGGAGCAACCGCGCTTCATACAGGCCTGGATTGCTTCGAGACCCACCGTACTGCAAAGTGTTGCAGATTCGGACATGAGCACGACCGAGGCATCGTGCAAAGACTCAGTCGTCCACGTTGTTGCCATTCTTCACCATATTCCATTGAAGACGGTGTATGCGTCTTTAGGTTGGCAGGTATCTGAAAGTAGTATGCGGCTTGCGAGGGAGATGTTCAAAACATTTCTCGAACAGAAGGGAGAGGCTTCGAGGAAGTGTCTTTGGCATGCCGTCGGCATCTACGCAATGCTGCGTGGCGTCCAACATCTTGCTTGCTATGACACTCTAAGTTTTTGCGTTGCGATCAACTACATTTGGGCTTATGATTGCATGGCCGTCCCCGCCGCCCATGGCGAAATCATCAGGTTAGATCGACAAAGACCCAAGGTTGATGTTTGGGTGCGCAATGGAGGTCCCTTGCGGCTGCACATAACGGGTGTTGGCATCCTGAATGGTCATGAGAGTAGAACTCGGTTGATGGCGGACGCTATCAAGATGATGCGATCGCAGATAGCTTGGCGAAATATCTCGCACGGGCTGGCCGCAGGGTTTGAACAGACTCTAAGAGGAGTTAGGCCGACTTTGGTGTCCGAATGATAAAAAAAAAGGAATGTGGCTTCCAGTCCATCTTTTCGAGGACGCAATTAAACCTCCAATGCAGTTTTGGGGAGGTTTACGATCTCAAGAGTCTCTGCTAGGAGAAAGTGTCAGCTCACAGCTATCAAAATTTCTGGCAATATGTGTGTAAGTGTGGGCATCGTGTCAAAAGCTTAGTGATGGCCGCTCGAAGGTCTTCGTTCTAACTCCTCACAGACGCTCTAGTTTCGACCGGTCCTTCCCCCGCAAAATCTCCCCGCATAGTTCCCCGCAAACGTCCGCCACCGCTGTTCCAGTTGTGTTCAATCTTAAATCGGGATTTCCATGCCACAGCATCCAGTTCATGTCTTCCCTCTTCTTCTGAGATACCTTCGTTGCCTATCCATCACAATGCAACTCATGAATCTAGTGCTGTTGCTTGGCATTTTCCTCTTTTGTCACCTGTTCTATCGCCTATACCACGCGTGGACCGACCAGCTCCGAGATGTTCCCGGCCCGTTCTGGACAAGGTACACTCGACTGTGGTACTTGAAACATGTCATAAATGGTCGCTTTCACGAGGAATCGCTCGAACTTCATCGCAAGTTCGCGAAGCCGGGGGAACATCACGCTCGAATTGTCCGCTTGGCACCAAATCTGTACAGCGTCGCATCGCCAGAGAAAGAAGCTTATGGAATTGCGTCGACTATGCCAAAAGGCGCTTGGTACAATGGTTGGGTAATTCCGAATACTGCTACCGGCCTGTTTCAAGAACGCAACATGGAAATACATGCGAAAAATAGAAGGAAACTCTCAGCAATGTACTCGGTCTCATCCCTGATCTCGTACGAGCCCTCTGTGGGAAGATTATTGGATCAATTCCAGACTCGACTTTCTGAGCTTGCACATGATGGCGAGACTTTTGACATGGCGCAGTGGCTGCAGTTTTGGGCGTTCGATGTCATCGGCGAGATGACCTTTTCGAAACCATTCGGGTTCCTAGATCAAGGGCATGACGTCAACGTCATGTGTGAAGCAGTAGATCAGTCCACAGTATACTCTACTCTCGTTGGCATTTACCACCGGGTTCACAATGGGCTGTTCCGAATCCTTTCCAACCTACCTGGCGGGGCATCTGGTACCACATACATCATCAACATGGCGAGCGCAGCGATTCGAGAGAGATTGCTGAAGCGGAAGAAGGGGACTGAAAGAACATCCCGGGACTCACAAATTGAGAATGGACCGACCGACTTCCTCGACAGGATCATGGATTTGGTTGATAAAAGAACAACTGCTGCCTCCGAGCCTGACATTGGAACAGCTACGACCGCATCTCTGCAGAATCTCTTCGCTGGCAGCGACACAACCGCTGTCAGTTCATCATCCGTATTGTACTATCTTATTCGAAATCCGCGGGCGCTGCGGAACCTCCGCGAAGAGGTCGCTACCTGCTCGAGCGATGGACGACTCACGTTCCAGGTCGCCCAGAATCTGCCTTATCTACAAGTGTCTCAAAGAGGGGCTCCGGCTGCATTCTGCAGTCGGATTACCCATGTGGAAACAGGTACCCAAAGGTGGCGCGAGCATCTACGGACGCGTTTTCCCTGCTGGCGCTGTAGTAGGCATCAACGCATGGGTTCCGCACTACGATTGCGATATCTGGGGTCCTGATGCTTCCGAGTTTCGTCCCGAACGTTGGAGCGAAGCAGAAAACACCCCACAACTCAAGCGGATGAACGCGTACTACATGCCCGTAAGCTTGAGCATCTTACTTAACGTCTGGAGCTGATCTGTTTTAGTTTGGGCTCGGTTCGAGAACTTGTATCGGCAAGAACGTCTCGCTATTAGAGATGTCGAAGCTTATCCCGCGCCTGGTCATGGTTTATGACTTCGAGCTGGAACGAGATGGACCATGGACGACAAAGAATCTGTGGTTCGTAAAACCTCTCGACTTCAAGGTTAAAGTGAAGCATCGAAAGGCTGTCAACTATCTGGGCAGCCTTTAAGTAAACGACTGGTTGTTGCTAGGGTTGCAGTGTAGCAAGTTCATGGAAGAAACTATGCGACTTTTGAGAAATTCCGTGTTTCCAAGTACTTGTCTCAAGAAGTGAGAACGGCTGTTGCCTCACCAGGTGGTGCAATAATTCACGTCCGCTCACGGAAGCAACCCCACCATCTGCATCATTATTTTAAGTAGGTGCAAACTTCAAGATAGTGCCACCACTATCAAAACATAACTAATTCAATTTTTTTAGTGCAATACAAAGCCCGCAAACCCCTGAACAAGATGATACCCTACTTGTCCCCAACACCGAAGAGCGCGCGCACTATTTCTGGCACTTAGACACCCAACAGTCTAGTGAGACGATGAAAGCTGTCGCTAAAGCTTGTAGCATAAATAAGCGTACGGGATGACGCTAGAGGCGGGAGAGAGCTTACTTTGGCGACAGGCGACGCGTAAGAAAGGGGAAAGCTGTAGAGAAAGGTCATAAGCTTGGCTGGCCATGGAGAGTCGGTGATAGGCAGCTTCAAAGGCTGCTCAACAATGAAGAAAACCCAGTTTGAGACGCTCTAATTGATGTTCAGCAACGCGTAAATAAGGTCTCTCTATGCCCTCGACCCATCCGCTATAACCTCAGCAAACGTGAGGATGCTTATATCATTATATGTCCGTCGCGGCCGACTCAGACGAAATTTTGGAGCCAAATAAACGCGCTAGAGTGCGCTATGGCAACACCTATAAGAATGAGCCACTCCGCAGCTTCTGGGATACTGTTGTCAGATTCACAGTGGTCTTTGATGTGGACAATGGAGTCGTGGAAATTAATGATTGACTGATTGTGTCTCTCTCTCATCTCGTCCTAGTTTTGACGTGTCCCTGCCAAGTCCGTTTCACGCTAATACTCGTGTGGGCCAATTAGAAGACTCCAAGTCTCACCCGGGAGGTTCTGATTGGCTAGGCGTACTGAGGCTCTGGTTTCCGACATACAGTCTACCTTAGGTCGATCTGCTATCTGACAACTGTTTACTTCACTAATAAAGCTTATTTTGATGGAAGGCATAAGTGAGATGCGAACTTGTTTGCTATTGTAGGCTATCAGAAGTTCAGAACAGGCTATGTAGAAGGAACGAGCTGAATAGACGCTAGTCCCAAAGAGGTACACATGTGACTTGTACCCTCGAACATATTTTAACCTAATAGAGAGCTTCCAGATGCCTCATATACTGCGCAGAAGAGCAGAGCGACTAAAGCTAAGAAACGTTGGAACCCGGAAAAAGCGCAAATTGTCATCTCATACCCTCTATATGTACGCCTCTGTTAATTGGAACTTCAAGAGCCCTTTAAGCTTCTATAACAATGCAAAAGACATGCTCAAGCCGCCTAAACAGCTGGCTAAACCTTGCAAAAGCAAGTACAAAACAACCAAGAAAACACCAGAAGAGAGTCAAAGAATGGGAGGCTACACTGCCTCTGCCGCTCAAAATACAGAGCTCTAGGCATCACATAACCCAGGAGTATTACGCTCTGCATATCCTTCCAACGTACATCAAATACATACATAAAGCTTGCCTCCAAGAGCCTCGTTTGTGGCTCCTCTAGGAGGATAACGACCCTATACATGGCACAAAAAGCAGGGATAACGTGGCAGAAAACATGTGCAAAGCCAACCAGATTGCTGTTTTACTTCACCCAGCACCGAGCCCTAATTTAAACCCCATTGAAGGCATGTAGTTGGTGCTGAAACAGCGCGCAAAACGGCGTATTCTGTACCTAGATGATAGCCAAAACGAGTGGAATGGGACAAAGAGGCACCTTAAGACGATCCTTCAAGAGGTTTGGGACTCAATAACGATGGAAATAAGAGATCGTATAATTGAGATGCCCCAGAGGTGCACAGAGCTCACTGTCAACGGCGGAGAGAAAATCCGCTCTGAAACCTGGTAAAAATGAGCCTATATAGCCCTCTGTACAGCAATCTAAAGTTTCATGAACATATACAGCAATATCTATCAAATGCGGTGTCTTCCAAAATCACTATGGGCTCTTGTAGGAAAAAGTGAAGGTGTGCCATTTGGTGGGGTGGCTGCTTACGTGAGCGGACACGAATTATTGCACCACCTAGAGGCCTTTTCTTTTGCATTAGGTAAGCTGTCTGGATCAGCAAGAGCTAGCACAAGATGTTTATTCGCCAAAAGGCACACACCACTTTAGGAACCAAAAAGTGGAAACACACAACACTTGATAGGATATCGAGCGACAAGCGAAGAAATTCGAAGCGATAATAAGATATGCATGGATTCGTACACCACTTTCATATGCGCCGACCCACTAAATGTTATCTCCGACGCATTATGTCCGACTGCTTTCTCCGAGCCGGGACGGGCTTTAAAACAACTGCTCTCTTCCAGTGCTCACCTTCTTCACCACGATGGACAACAACCCCCGAAAACAACGACGTCAGCGTGCGATCCTCTCGTGCAACGATTGCCGGCGGCGAAAATTGCGGTGTGATCGACTCGATCCTTGTAACCGGTGCATCAAGGGTGGCATTGCGCACTCTTGTGCTTACGGCTCAGAAGCCCACAGTATCCCACCCGACGAGATACGGGGCCGTCCCATCAAACGAGCCCGAAGAATAAGTGGGCGACGCCAAACGTCTCATGTTGCGAGAAGCCTCTACGAATCGGACAGCGATCGCGAGGTTCTGGTTCCAGTGGATAAGCGCGCGCCGAATACTTCTTACAATCAAAGATTTCAGCACATTGATAATGGAATAGCTCAGCATGAACACGTAGGACCGAGCGGTGAGCAACTCCCAAAAGATCAGGTTGAGTTTCTCGCCAGGTCGCCAGAGTTGAAGGGTATCAGTCGATCTTCAGCAGTAATGGGCATGTCGAAGGGAAGAGGGTTTGGCACGCAATTCTATGGAACATCGGCAGCGATGTCGGCCGTTGCCCATTTCCCCGCTCTTAGGCTGTATATGAAAGCAATATATAGCGATTCCATCGCTCGGAGATTGTCCCAAGACATCAAGGCTTCAGAAGATCGAGCTCGACTCGAGAAATCGAACCACCGCACTCTTTGCGTTCCCAGCTTGCGATCGTTGCTCCCAGATCGCAACACGGTGGATCATGTTGTTAACAAGTACTTCGACACATTCGAAACAACGTACAGGATCGTTCATGTACCGTCTTTCAGAGCTGCATATGAGACTTATTGGGACCCTGAGAATTTCGAGGATTCTGAGATGGATGCATTGATTTTGGCGATACTCGCATGCACAATATGTTTATCCACCCACACTACTCCACGATACAATCATATTGGATCGACTTTCCACAGCAAAGCATACATCTGGGCCAAGGCCTGTGAAGCCTGGCTTAGGCGGCAAAGCAACAAACATAGAAGTCTGGCGTCAATCCAAGTCCGCTGCTTGCGTTTGCTGGCTCTTGCTACAGCGAGCATCAAAGCCAAAGAGTATTATCAGGAAGTGCAGGCACATGTGTCCATCATGCGCTCCGCAGGATTGCATATCGATCCCAGTATTTTTGGTAGCCGCTGTTCGCCGTTCGAGGGAGAGATGCGAAGAAGGCTATGGGCGACGACCATGGAGTTAGAGCTCCAAGCTTCCATTGATAAAGGTGAGCTATTTCACACTATTGAGGTGCATGCAACGGCTAACTGTGTAGGCACACCCTCGATACTTGGCAGCCTCAGCTACGACTGCGCACCACCTCGCAACATAAACGACGTTGAGCTTCACCCTGACATGGAAGAGGTCCCATCTTCTCGCGTAACAATTGCACATACCGACACGGCATTCCTACACCTGTCGATGCAGACCTTGGAGTTACGGATTGACATGTGTCACCAAGTAAATGACTTAAAAGAGAGCCCAGACAAGTATGACGCTCTGGAGTACGAGGACACAATTCGATCAAACATCTCCAAGTTTCCGCGCTGGACCGACCCAAAAGCTCAACATGCCCGAATACTACTTGAACTTCAGTTGACTCAATTTTTGATAATACTACATGCGCCGCGAGTTCAGCAGGTAGATTCCCGCCGGAAGTCAAATTGCCGCTACGGAATGGTGACAGCTTTGGAAGCTGCAGCAAGAACGATAGACTTACACAATAGTCTGGCGGCATCTGAAAACTATGCCTTGGTTCTCACCCGTAATGATTACTTCCGCTCAATTCTACAGATATGCCATGTCGCATACTATGCTCGGATGGCAAGCGATACAGTCATGATCCGACTAGCCAAATTATTCTTCGACGACTCGGTGAAACAGGCCCTCATACTCCAAGAAGAGCGCGCAATGCGGCCTGGTAGAGGCAGCGAGTTTTTCTGGTACGTCAGCGCTGCAGTGAGCCTTACGGAAACGCAGTTCAGGCCGTCTCAGGCCGATGAATTGACGAGACAAGCTGTTGATCGAGTCTCAAAGTTGCTGTATAAAATTTTGTCGCTTCACGATGACCCCAGTGAAGAAACACTAGCAACAGAGGTCAGTTAAGATTACCACCATAGTCCAGTCGAAGCTTACGTGACTGACTAGGTGATGCTGGAGGGAAATCGTATGAATGTGCCCATCCCTCCGGGTTTGCACAATTCCGAAGGATCTTTCACTGCGAATCCTTTCGCTGATGCTGGTCTGCGACTCGATACATTCGACTACGGCGGCACCTCTGACTTCATGATGGATGATTTTTGGTTCTTCAACGTTCCGCCATTTGACTTCGATGCGCAGTCTTATGCTGGATTTTGAGCCGTCTCGCGGTATGTTACTGCGTAGCACTTGCCAAACTCGCGGAACGAGCAATTGCCGTTGGGTGGGAGCTCTTGCCTCATCTAATACAGCGTGCAGGGGCGTCTTACGGTTCACAAGGTACCTGGGGCGCGATGGCAATCGTCATTGCTCACCTAGTATACTCATCTCTCACACATGCGTGCTCCCACCCACACTTCGCTGTCACCGATACATCGTCCCGAATATCCTCACTACAATATTGATAAGACACTCTTCGAACCAAACGTACCCGATATGCCTCACGACCACCCACAGCCTGCGCCACCTACCCCAAGCAACCAAACGTGGATTTGCGCCCATCATGGCATGCTGGCGGTATTGCCACAGAAATGGTGTGGTGCCGCGAGGCTCCATCCGGCCAAACCTCGAGAAGCTTGCTCATATGAGACTGGCCAGCTGATTCGTCCTGGAACGCAACATTGGATCTGCGAAAACTGTTTCCCTACGAGCATCCAGCTTCATCCACCTTCAATCACAGCATGCACCTCTTGTGGACGCAAGCGCGGTCCTGAGCCTTCCAACAACGCATATGAGCACATGCTTTGCGACAGATTTACAAGCGATGCGGCAGGCAATACTCAAAAGTGCCTCACATTCAATCTGGTGAATGCGAAAAATTGTATCGAGTGCGAATCGTCTTTCCCAGCACAACTAGATCTCCCGGCGTGGCGTAGAGAAGTAGTATTGCTCCGCAGGCTGGCGTTCCAGGCACAATTTTGGTGCCGGGTATGTGGTCAGGACCTCCCAACCGCTAGTTCCGAGTGTAGAAACGAAGATTGCGGAAATGGGCTGCCTTCCAGACGACGACACGAGGGTGTGCTGGATCCCACCGACATATGGTTTAAAGAACTATCAAGGACAGGACCGGTCGGCCTTGCGACCAAAAACCATCTGACGACCGAGCCTGGATCTGGAAATATTGCCAGCCAGTCACTTGCCCCCCTAGCAGATTCAGAGAAAAGCCGTGTGGATTCATCAGGCGTAACGATGGATCGACTCGTGGTGAGTCTCGGTTGATCACTTGAACAAATATGTCTAATCTGACCAAATGTACAGCAAAACGGGGTGTGGTTGTGCATCCACCACGGTCAATTGATCCCAACCACAGTCTCGACTTGTGGCACGTATACCAAGCACTTTCCAGATCCGATGGAACTTGGGGAATGCCAGTTCCAGCAGCACGCACTCAGTTTCAATTCCTCCTGGTGCTGCCGTACATGTGCCCTCGATCCCAGTACACTCCGAGATTTCTGGCTCAACGGCCCGGCAGATAAGAGTTGCAAGTACTGCGGAACACCACGATTCGCCGACTCCCTGCCGTATCGCAACTCGATGGAACACATGATATGTAGGACGAAAGGCCAGAACGGGTGTCTCAAAGTCAACCTCGTTGATGCACCACGTTGCAACAACCCAAAATGTAGCACGTGGTTTACTTCTCTTCAAAACAAGCATCCCTACATGTCCTCGGCCCAACAGAACTTTGTCGTACACGACAACACGAGTAAGTGTCTCTGTGCACAATGTAACCACCTTTTCCAAAATGCACAAACCTGCACTACCAAGTACTGTGGAAGGACGAGGAGAGACGCAGGAATCCTTGTACTGGAACAGCAGAAAAGGCGCAAGGCTGGGAGCACTTCGATGCTTCAATGAATGTTTCTAGATTGCACTAACGTTCGAATTAGTGGTCATCCTTTGCCGGGAAGCGGTCTCCGTCAGTACGTAGTCTATTGTTAAACAAACTCGGTTTCTTCTCATGCTGTCTGAAAGTGCGAAACCGTAACGAGCCATGGCCCTAGATCCTATCCAGTCATATAACACCCACCGCAGATGCAATCGCCTTTCATATCTGTTGCGCTATTATCCTCCAGTCGTCCCCCCACTCCTGTTACGAGGCCTCATCGCATAATAGCAAAGGTCCAATGTCTCGGTACCTGAACTCCCCGCCGTCACGCTCCTTCTCGGCCCCCACTCGCAATCGTGGGGAAACAGGCGCTCCACCATGCACAACTGGCCTCCGGTCGCCGAAGCAGGTCTCTGAAACAGCCAAACTCGTACTGCGCAACCAATGAGCCGACGTCGCCCTGAAGAATGTTGGTGGTCAGCTCCTGCGTTGTTGGCTCGAAGAAATGGGCCCTATGATGTGCAGTTCACGGATCAGGCGCAGAATTAGGCTACCCGGCAAATAGGCGCTGGGAACGGGGCTAAAAGAGCCGCAGCTTCTTTCACGACATGACGACAAAAAGGTTTTAAGAACATACATGGCGTCGGGCATCATATGTTTCACGTCAATTTCCGACCTATCAGCGGCGTGCGCTCAGCTGGGCCTGATCGCCAGGCCTGCAAAGTTCGCACCGCATCGTATTCGCGTGGACTGAACGCGGCAGTGGGCGACTTGTTTTGCAGGTACTCGACCCCGATCGGTCGCAGGGTCTGCGGGGTCTGTGGCCGTGAAGTTGGCTGGCAGGGTCGGCGAGGCGGCGAGTCACCTTGAGGGAAAGTGACTGTCAGATACATTTGCGAGTTGGACCTGAGCCGCTGATGCGACCGTTTCGGCGGACTACAAGATCATTTCGACCCTTTGACCTTGGCGATGCGCTTTGGGTCGTTGGGTCGGTCGTGATGGGAAGGAGGGAAAGGTTGGTGGTCTGATTGCAACCGTGTTGGGTTGCAGAAGCAAGTCTGTGCTCAGGAACGCGCAGCAGGATAGCAAATGCGCATCAAGGAGGCTTGCTTCCAGCATGCATGTCGCATTGATGTGCGGAAAAAACGGTGCTCGTTCCAGGTCTCAATCAACTTGAAGCAGGCGCTTGGGGTGGTCTCATGTGTTTCTCTTTGGTCGTGAGATACATATGTACCGCTCGGAGGAACAAGTCGACCAAAATAGACGAGACGCGCCATTTGAATATAGCCGTCAGCAACTCAGAGGGGTGAAAAACGCCTCTCGAGATAGACGGTAAATTGCAGGCTACTGCATTGAGAAATCCTTCAGAAAAGCTTGCCAGGAAGATTTATTTTTGTGCCATCTTTACGTGCTCAACAACATCTACCAGCGGGGACTCTCAACAACAATGTAATGCTAAGCAGTACACCCAATTCCTGACCGTCAACCTAGTACGTCTTTATGGAGATTGTGGCGACAAGCGGTGGTGATTGTACATGATAGATTTATCAGACCATGTTTCGCTAGGTATCTTGCATCAGGTGGAAGATGGCCGCGATCGTGGGAAGTTGTGAAATGGGTGTACATACATGCGACGATTGGTAACAAAATAAGGGCGCCGCTGTACAATATCCTCTTTCAGAGTGACTTTGTTGGTTGCGTAGTGCTGCGCTCTAGGAAACTGTAGCGGCACTCAGAGCTGGAAATGTACCCTGGAAAGTATCCAATCGAGGAAAAAGAGACAAAAACGAAAATGAACAGGGTTTCCAGTAAGAAAGACATCGTAAGCCTTGACTTGCCATCATTTTACAGATCTCTTTTGGGTCGTTGCTAAGAAGCACCGACTGAACGCTGGGCCTTGTCGAAAAGCTTGATTGACAAATATGATGTATGTGCATGAACTGAGGCTACACGGCGTCGGAACTGATAGATAATCGATCCTGGTGTCCGAATTTGCGCTGGTTCACGTGCTTGGCTGTTTCTGTTCGCCATTGGTTTCTCCCTTCACACGTACGCGGGGTTTGTCGAACACAGACTATGACGATCATGCATAGCAGCACGATCATGCATTCAAGAATTCCAGGGCTAACGTGCCGCCGCTCGCAGCCTCAGCCTCAATGGAATCGCTGGATGGAAGGCCTTGAAACGAATGGGATGTTTCCTGTTGGCGAGGCGCATGTAGCCTTCCTAGTCCGCTAGGCTCAGAGGCGGATCTAACGGCGGCAACTCAACGGGGTCGGCCTCGCGCGTCATGAAGTCTGTGCAGAACAATGGTCAATGAGCACAAGATCAGTCTGCGATAACAGTTCAAATGTTTCCCGTTAGGTGTCCGTAGGCCAGAAACATCGGTGCGGCGTGACTTACTTTGCCATGGGGTACTATCCCTGTAGCAGATCCCACGCTAGCGGCCCCAAGCGACGTCACCAAAAAAAGAACAACACTTTCCCCTTTTAATCCCGAGTACGCCGAGATCAACGGTTGGTGCGCCGTTAGATCAGCCACAACTCCAGTCTTTCCTTCCCAAGCACTCCACACGCTTGCTCAATTACCGGCCACAACACGGGACGGTGATGCGCGACCGTTCTGGCGGCAACAGCATTTACCAGAATCTCGTCAGATGCTCCCTACTGTACGCGCTGCGCTACGAGTCAGGGCTGATGCGTGGCTTGACAGAGGTTATTTTGCGCTTCTTCGCCGCAATCTGACAGCCTTGCGAGTAGGGAGGTCCAATTACGGGAGGCGGTAACAGTCAGAAAGTCACCAACATAGTTTGATTCCACGATGAAGATGGACTAAGCTGGGCTTGATTTACCCTTTCCGCCCAAGCGCAGAGCACAAGCTGTCGATTCCTTTCGGGGACTTACCGGGCTATACAGTGGAAGCGCCTTTGGTCGATGTCAGCCTCTCGGTATGCAGGTCGGCCAACATGGCGGAGCCTCATCTGTTAATACCTCTGCAACCCAGACGTTTCAAAAGATGCATCTAGTCTCTGCTGCACTATTCTCTTCGAGGTCGTACAGTCGCAGCCTTTTTCGTTCCAAAGCTTGATCAAAGGCATTACTATCCTACTCTCGCCTTCACCGTATCCACACTCACCGGACTCGACACTTTGCATACGTACCTGACGGATTCACCAACGTTAGGTTGCCTAGCTTCTTTGAGGATATCACTGGCTTCGGCTTATTCATTCTTTGTTCACAACTTGTGCAGCACCCCAAACTGCTAAGGGGCTTCGCTACAAACAAGATGACCATGGATGCTGATCGGAGACTCGCCAAAGCACTGGAGGCAGCAAGTGATGCTCTTCAGCATTTGTCAATGTCGCCTGATCTCAATTGCCTGGACTGCACACACATCGACAGGCTGCTGGGAAGAGTAGTCGATCTTCCGACCGAGGGTAACCAGAGGAACAGCAGACGGAATCTTCTCGTCATAAGGCAATGGATGGTCACTGAAGGCCCCGGCGTGGTGCTCCTAGAAGTTCTTGGGCAACTTTACTGGCGGCTAGGAGAACTCAACAGCAAACAGTTCGAGAAGTTCAAGGCCACACTTCAGCAACACAAATCCTATCTGTCACTTGTTCAGGATACCCGTACAGTAAATTTGGTCATCCAACGGATACGGCATATTCAAAAGTCAAAGGCAGATGCTTGCCAGGACTTTCTTTGTGAGCTTTCTGATACCAATGGAATGAAGGGTGAGTCCCCTCCCATGTCCTAATTACGATAATTATTGACAGCCGCCACAGTCGATTCTCCGATGGCCGAGATGGATTCTCTACCCGCAAGCTCCAGCAGTCCAACTTCTCCACGGTCCATGCACTCGATGGACAGCAACTCGTCACAAGAATCAGGCTTCGTTAGCCTGATAAAATACGTACCATCAAGCACAATATGGGGCGGTGATATGGAACAAACTCTTACCGATTTCTACATCAATGGCTTCTGCCCAGGTCGCACCGTCGCCACACATTCGAATACGTACCTATCATACTTGCAACTAGCGAACATGTGCTCGAGCACACGATACGCACTCCTGAGCATATCTGCGTCGTACATCTGCGAGTATCTACCTTCTCAAAAGGACATGTATCACCAAGCCGAGCTATACTACTCCACACAAGCACTCCAGGCCCTTGCAGCTCAAATCAGTAGCGGTCAGCATTACGAGGGTGCAGTTGCGACCAGCATGCTCCTTATGCACCACGCAATAATCAACGGCGAGGACTCGCCACTCTGTTGGTCGTGCCACGCCAACGTCTTCGAAATCATCCCTTCCGAATCTGTCGATCTCCACTCCGATGCCGCGCTCTTCATGCGCGCCCAGCTTGTTCTAGCTCGGACAGCCCAAGGTTCCTCACAACTTCAGACCACGCAGTTCCACTCGCTTGAGCAAAACAACTGGCTCGATGACGTACCGCAATCAGATGCGCAGAAGGTATGTGCCATGCTTGGCTTATCACCTCAGCTGGTGTCTCTTATCTCATCGGTTACTTCCCTTGCTCAGGATATCGCCAGCCCCAACAAGCTCATGTGCGCCCAGCTCTTAGAGACACAGATACAGAACTTGAAGCAATGGACTGCAGAGACGCATACTGCAGAACAGGAAGTTCTTTTGACAACAGCTGAGGCCTTTCGGTTGGCGGCGCTGATATACCTTCGCTGTCGTATATACGGGTAAGCAAACTAACAATTATGATTTGGAACATTCATTGACATCATTCTAGATATACCCGTTTCCATCCTTCCATCCTCGAGCTTTCCGATTCTCTCAACATCGTCATCCTATCACTTCCCGTCAAGGGCAGCTTATACACCGCTCTGTATCCTGTTTGGCCGCTTTTCATCGCCGCCGTGACGGTCAACTCGGACAAGCGCGATCGCCTCTACCAACGTGTCGTACCAATCCGCGAAGGCGACAAGAACACCCTCCCAGCAGTGCTGAAGCGCATCAGCGGAACGCGCATCTGGCTCGCGAATCAAGACGCAACATGCCAAAGACGGAGTGGCTGGTGGGATGAGATGCTAAGCCCTAGCAGCAGTACAATAGCCCTTGGACGTAACCTCTTGTGCCTGGGCTGAAGTTTTCGGCCCCTCCATGCTCGCTGGCTTCGGAGTCATATTTTCTTGCCCATACTTTCGTCTTTCATTCTGCGACAGCGTTGCGTACTTCTGACACCCTCAGTTTTTTTTAACTCATTATATATTAGCGTTTCACTTTAGGTGCTCCGTCGCATATGGGCGTCAGCGTACCTCGCATCTGGTATTTCGCGTCGTCAAGTGTGTTAAATGATAGATCACGACATGACGTTTTATTTTTCTACGCCCGGCATGGGACGCTTCATCGCCACTGCAAGATGTAGTATTAGCACTCTGCATAGTGCGCGACTGTGTATATTAGTGTATCGCGACCCGTACTGATCTTTCGATCACGCAAGAATCAATACAGCAAAATCACGAAATAAAAAATCATTTGAATCCTTTTTCCGAGTCTTGCACTCACAGTCCGCATGAAGGTACCGTTCCCTCTCATTACAACGCGATTCTTAACGATAGAATTTCATGCCTCGGATCACTAGTCAACACACAAGGCAAGCGAACGCCGAGGTCTCTAAGTGTAAGTTTGTTGAGGAAGGCTCGTCAACCTACAGCCGGGGCAGCTAGCCCTCGCGGCGGACCCACTGCATTTTAGCTCAGGACGAATTACGGCGGGCGCATTTCACGATGTGCAAGCTTTCTCCCACTCATTTCGCGACAATAAATCGATAGCCCCAGTTTCCTAACCCTCTGTTAGGTGCTCGCATTTCTTCCCAGAATTCGTCAAGACTCTCATCATTGCGTTCCTACGTTTGCATGCAGCATTTGGAAAGACGTCGATCTTTATGTGGTGCGGTCGAGGTTTCAGGGCCGGTACAACGCAAGCTGATTGCACTTACTAGATAATTTTCAACGCCCATTTGCAAGCACGG
The DNA here is from genome assembly GCA_010093685.1 of Ophiobolus disseminans. NCBI lineage: Eukaryota > Fungi > Ascomycota > Dothideomycetes > Pleosporales > Phaeosphaeriaceae > Ophiobolus > Ophiobolus disseminans. The sequence continues at coordinate 692,298 of MU006231.1, forward strand.
AGTTTTTGCAACCAAATCTATCCCGACCAATGGCGTTCACTCCGCTCTGTAGCGGCTCTAGATTTTAGGACGAACATCGATATGACGTGAACATACATCCATCCTCCAACGCTCGTATATAACGAAGGATGTCGTCCTTGAAGGGAAAGCTATCAAATCATCGGAAAGCACCGAACTATGTCTTATCCCGAAACATACACGGCTTTCCGCCGCACCACAGGCGACCTTCCAAACACAATCCAGCAGACTCAAGAGACACTCCCAAAAGAGCTTGGCCCTAAAGATGTAGTCATCAAGATCCGCGCCGTGTCCCTCAACTATCGCGAGCACGCCACACTAATCGGCACGTATCCTGTACAAACTGACGCAGGAGGTATACCTTGCTCGGACGCCGCAGCCGAGGTCGTTGCAACGGGGTCTGCTGTCAAGATCTTCAAGGTTGGAGATCCTGTGTCGCCACACGTCGCCCAGGGGCCTTTCGAGGATACCGATGATGGGGTTGCTGTTGCGATTGGATTTAGTAAGGAGGGTGTGCTGCGGGAGTATGCTATCTACGAGGAGAAGCATCTAGTGCATCTGCCAAAGGACATGTCGTGGGAAGAGGTGAGCATGAAAATCGCATTCAATGTTCCGGTGGGAAAGAGTACTTACTGTAGAGAAGGGATCAATCCTCCCATGCGCTGGTGTCACAGCGTGGACTGCTTTGGACCGACTCACGCATGTTCCAAAGAATGCGAGTGCATTGATGCAAGGTAAGGAAGCATTTGGATATGTGGTGACATTATGTAATTAACGACATCGTCATAGGTACTGGAGGTGTTAGCATCATTGCTCTCATCCTATGCATATCTGCTGGCATTCAGCCCATCATCACATCTTCTTCCGACGAGAAACTCCAAGCGCTGCAGAAGCTACACCCCAAAGTGCGCGGTATCAACTACAAAACCACAACGGACATGGGCGCCGAAGTCAAGCACCTCACGAACGGCCGCGGAGTCAATTTTGTCATCAACAACACCGGACCGCAATCCATCATGGATGATGTAGGCTTTCTCTGCGAAAGAGGTGGCACCGTATCCCTCGTAGGCTTTCTGCATGGCTTCGACGCCGATTGGGAGCCGAGGAGACTCGTGGAGTTGATGAGCAAGTCGGCTAAGATCAAGTACGTCTCTCTAACCGTTTTGATACCGGAAGTGTTGAGCTGACTGAACCCTCCTAGGGGTATTGCCGTAGGCTCAAAGGCCGAGTTCGAAGAGATGAATCGCTATCTAGAAGAGAAGAAGGTCAAGCTTACGCCTGCGCTGGATCGCACGTTCGACTTCAAAGATAGCAAGGAGGCCTTTGAGTACCTTGCTTCAGGAAAGCATACTGGCAAGATTGTGATCAAAGTGGCAGCGTAGATCTTGAAAGTCGACATCCCCAGGGCCCGTCTGCGAAAACGTGTCTGTCCGTGATAGACCCCATCCCAATGGAATTGTCAGACTATCAGCTATATCAACCTTCATGCTACAACTGCAAGAAGGTCGGCCTTTTTGTAGTTCCACAGGAATGTTACTATTGCAGTTCGCATCAGTAGCCGCCTCAACATGAATTATTTCAGCCTTGATTTCCCCAGAACCTGGAGCACAGCCCTCAATGCGTTTACGCCCTCGCTTTCGAAGGACCCTAACAACCAAGGTTTGAGCGAAGCGCCGAACTGCAGGCCGACGCTACCACCTAACGGTGCGCCACGTCCACCAACACAAACATGAGACCGCCAATTCTATTTCGGGCTCCGTGAACGGGTCCAGGAGCGGTGGCGCTGATGGCCTCGGGGATTAAAAGACGGCACGTGGCGTGCCTGACGCTAGGCTGTTTGTGGGCAACGGTCCAAACGCCACAACCTTGGAAGTTGTCCAGGTAAACGGGGTGTACCGTCGTGGTAAGTGCTCGATTTGGTGGTACAAGAGACTTCGACTAATGTAGGCGTGTTCTGTCATGTCAACTTAACTAAACTTGTCACCTCAAATGTAGCTGACCTCCGGATCAATTTCGGGCTACCAATATGCCGCTACGATCAAACAGCAATGAAATTATTGCGCGAGAGGAGAACGGTGCAAACGCTTTGAATGGGTTCTGTGGGAATTTAGTCGAGCAATGTGCGGTGAATGGTACTTCGACCACGGGTGTTGAGGCTCTCGCTACCAGTTCTGGAACCTCATCTTTTCGCCTATCGTCGTGAATCCTTCCCTCATTCATGCACAACACTATACAATTTATTTAGGTCAATTCTCCTCAGCGTATCGAACTAGAATGGACTCCTCTGACAAGCGCTTCTCTCGACGACAAGAGCTGTGTCACACACTACTCATCGAGCTTCTGGCGTGAGAACTCTAAGATAAAAACGCTTCTACGACACTAACCGCTTTTAGCTATCAGTTCTGCTCTCCGGTGCGATGGACGGAAACACAAGATTTGATAATCTCCGAAGGAACGAGGCGGACGATAGAGGTTGGCCCGGCGGAGACATTGACGAACATGATGAAGCAAACCCACGGTACCCTGTTTCGCGAGCACGACACAGCAAATGCGATCTCGCGTAATTTCCTGTCATTGAAGAAGAATGGCGACGAAATATATTATGTTGTGCAGGAGGAAGAAGCGGCGGTCAAGGACACAGTGGCCAGCCCCGCATCCATAAGCGAGGTACCTCAGCAAACTGACAGCCCTGCCGACACACCACCACCAACCATCGCTACCGGATCCATCCAAGATATACCGATCCAGGTCGTGGACATTGTCCGCACTATTGTCTCCGTCGTACTCAAGAAGCCATCAAATGATGTCGCATTTGATCAGTCCATTAAAGCCTTGGCGGGAGGTAAGCGCTGCCCATGCGACGCGACGTGTTAACCTCCTGATTGCTGACATTCACAGGGAGGTCCACGCTTCAGAATGAGATCATCGGGGACCTCGATGCTGAGTTTGGCTCAGTGCCAGACGGTGCAGAAGAACTGCCGCTGAGTAACCTCTGTTCTGCCCTTCAAATGATTTTCTCGGGCGCATTGGGCAAACGCACAAAGGCGCTCGCCGACAAATTCTTCAATGCAAAAATGCCAGGAGGCTTCGGTCTTTCGAGGCTGCGGGAACTCCTTCTGAAGGACTACGGTTTGGGTCCGGGTAGACAGGACGCCATCCTCCTCACGGCTTTGCAAAACCCACCAGTAGCCCGTCTGGGGTCAGAGTCGGAGGCAAAGGCATTCTGGGCGGGCCTTGTTACAAGATATGCCTCATCTACCGGACTGGAGATCAACGAGGTTGTCAATGGACCTGGGGCCGTTGCTGTAGCGGTCGACTCAAAGACTTTGGATGCGCTGAACCAACGCACAACTGACTTTCACCGCGAGATCTATGATGCATATGCCCGCCATCTCAGCGAGAACAGCCGGGCTGCAGATTTGGAGGCTGCGCAGCTCAGAACCGAAATGCGCAATATGCAACACGAGCTTGATTTGTGGAGTGGCGAACATGGAAACGACTATGCCAACGGCATCAAGCCTTCCTTCGACAAGCGCAAGGTGCGGCTATACGACTCTGCTTGGAACTGGGCAGTACAGGATCTGTTCAAGCTATACCACAGTGTCTTTTGCCAATCATTTCAGCTGCAGTCAGACGAAGTAGTAAGGCGCCGTCATCACATTGTCAATTGCTCTAGCGAGCGCTTGCTGTGTGTCATGAGGTATCTCTTGCAAGGTCTGGAGACAAATTCTACGTGTCCGACAAACGCGAAAGAGTGGCTCGAAGATCTATTCCAAGACTGCACAGCTGCCTTGAAACAGGCACCGACCTACCGCGCCAACAGCCAGCTCATGGTACCTCGCACGACCATCGACTGCACCGGTTGCATACAATTTGCTGAAGTACCAGCCACTATCCCCGGTGTTGCTGATAATTACAAAATGGCCAAGGAAGATGGAGCTACCACCCATCAAGTTGGATCGCTGCCTCCAACCCCAGCGATGACTCCAGTCTCCATGACATCAGCCACACCAAACGAAGCCGCCAGCACTCCAGAGTCTTTCATCTCTCGCAACATCTACTATCCCAAAATTCAGCAAAAGTTGAATGGGACCTGGGTCGCCTCGCACCACCTTAGCAACCAGTGTGCGGATACTCTCGAACGGGCACTGTCGATTGGGCTAAGCTTCCAAGGCAAGAACGTGTTAGTCACAGGTGCTGGAGAGGGTTCGATTGGCGCACACATCGTCCAAGGGCTGCTGTCCAGTGGTGCCAGAGTCATTGTCACCACCAGCTCATATACGAAGGCGACCAAATTCTATCAGAGAATGTATACGAAGTTTGGCGCCAAGGGCTCCACTCTCATGGTACTGCCGTACAACGCAGGTAGTTCACAGGATGCGGAGACGCTTGTTCAGTATATCTACAACATTTCCAACGCCGATTGGGACTTGGACCACATCATCCCCTTCGCTGCAATCTCCGAGGCCGCAAGTGGCATAGAACTCGGACCAAAGTCAGAATTGGCACATCGTATGATGCTTACGAACGTTCTTCGTTTGCTCGGCGCAGTGAAGAGAGCCAAAGAAACGCGGCATATCGTCACACGCCCTGCGCAAGTCATCTTGCCTTTGTCACCCAATCACGGTATTCTTGGCGGTGATGGCCTCTACTCCGAGTCTAAACTTGGGCTCGAAGCTTTGCTCAATAAGTGGCATACCGAAGACTGGTCAAATTACCTATCTGTGTGCGGTGCCATCATAGGCTGGACGCGTGGCACTAGTCTCATGAATGACAACAATATAGTCGCAGAAGGTGTCGAGGCGTTAGGTCTGCGAACATTCTCCCAGGACGAGATGGCTATGAACGTTTTGGGTCTGATGCACTCCCCGGTCTTGGAGGCAAACCAGATGGAGCCGGTTTTAGCCGATCTCAGTGGTGGCATGACTGCGGTACCGAACCTCAAAACTGAGATTGTCGCTATTCGGGAACATCTTTCAGAGCCCAGCTCCATCCGCCGCTCTCTGATCATTGAGCGACAGGTTGAGCCCAAAACGTCACGTGCCGCCTCTCTTCACACTCCATTAGGTCCCCTTCAGCGACGTGCCAACACGACGACAAGTTTTCCAAAGCTCTCCACCTTCGAGTCCGATGTCGCGCACTTATCGTCATTGGAGGGGATGGTTGACCTCGAGAAAATTGTAGTTGTTGCTGGCTCCGGAGAAATCGGCCCACACGGTAGCTCACGTACTCGGTGGCAAATGGAGTCTTCTGGTCACTTTACATTGGAGGGCTTCATCGAAATGGCCTGGATGATGGGTCTCATTGAATATCAGAGTGGCGAGAGCGTACTTCATGATGGATGGGTTTCAAAGGAAAGCAAGAAAGCTATTGAGGACGACGAGATCAAGAAGAAGTACGAGGAACACATTCTGAAGCATAGCGGAATCCGCCTTCTGGATGCCCGCGCTCTAGATGGCCCAGATCCAGCGGCTAGACAAGTCCTTCACGAGGTCGACCTGCAACATGACTTCGCGCCATTCGAGGTATCTCGCGAGACTGCGGCTGATCTTCTGCGCGAACATGGACGTAAGGTCACTATCAAGCCCGGCGCCGATGAGGACACTTTTACAGCTTTACTGCATAAAGGAGCTCGGCTGATGGTACCGAAGTCGTTGCCTTTCGATCGCACAGTTGGTGGGCAGCTTCCCACTGGCTGGTCTGCGAAGGTGTATGGCGTCTCTGACGAAATCATAAACCAGGTTGACCCTGCGACGCTGTATGCGTTGGTTTGTACTGCTGAAGCACTACTTTCAGCCGGCGTGACCGACCCTTACGAGTTCTACAAACACATCCATGTCTCGCAATTGGGGGTATGCGTTGGCTCTGGGTTTGGTGGTGCAGCATCGCTCCAGGGCATCTACAAGGAGCGGTTCCTGGATAAGGTGGTGCAGAACGACGTTCTCGCCGAGTCTTTCATCAATACAGGCAACGCGTGGATCAATATGCTTTTGCTCGGCTCATGCGGGCCGAATATCACGCCAGTCGGCGCCTGCGCCACCGCTCTCGAGTCTCTCGACGTCGGTGTTGAGGCAATCTCCAGTGGGAAAGCGAAGGCGGTGTTGGTCGGTGGTTACGATCATCTTGCTAAAGATGTGTCCTACGAGTTTGCAAACATGAAAGCTACAATCAATAGTGACAACGAGCTCAAGAATGGACGGCAACCGCAGGAGATGTCTCGTCCCGCTACAAGTACTCGCAGTGGGTTCGTCGAGTCGGAGGGCTGCGGAATACAGCTCCTGACTACTGCGAGCCTCGCACTTGAGATGGGCTTGCCCATTCATGGCATCGTTGCTCTGACACGGACGGCCTGCGATGGGGTGGGCCGATCGCTTCCAGCCCCTGGATGTGGCACCATCAACTTCAGTGGTACTTCCAAAGCGAACTTCGACTCACCCTTACTCAATATGAGCTACCGCAAGCGCCAGATTGAGCGGTATATGTTGCAAATTAAAGAGAACGAAGAAGCTGATATCGCACGTCTCACAGAGGAAATAATTGCTTATAAAACGGGCCCGGCTAGCATGGACGTCGAAACCTATCGTCAACATCGCCTCAAAGCAATCCACTCCGAAGGCGCCAAGCAACGCTCCGACGTCCTCAACCGTTATGGTAACGATTTCTGGAAGCGTGAATCCACCATATCGCCCATGCAGGGTGCACTTGCCGTCTGGGGCTTGACCGCAGATGATATATCCGTCGTTTCATGCCACGGAACGTCCACTGTGAAGAACGAGCTCAATGAGTGCGCTGTCATCCAGGAGCAAATGGACCAACTCAAGCGTAACAAAGGCAACCCTCTCCTTGCTGTCTTTCAGAAGCATCTTACCGGTCATCCCAAAGGTGCAGCAGCGGCATGGATGCTCAACGGCGCCCTCCAGATCATGGATAGCGGCTTGATACCCGGGAACCGAAACGCCGATAACATCGATTCCGCACTCGAGGAATTCGATCACATCGTCTTCCCCAACGAAACCATCCATTCGTCTCAAGACGTCAAGGCCGTCATTGTTAGCGCTTTTGGTTTCGGACAAAAAGGCGCACAGGCCATCGTGGTGCATCCCAAGTACTTGTTTGCCGCGGCGGGTAAGGAGGTATATGAGACGTACAAGGAGAAAGTTCGCAATAAGCAAATGAAAGCAGACCAGTATTTGGTGAAAGGCATGATTACGAATACTGTTTTTAAGGCGAAGAATGAGCCACCGTACCCGAAAAACGTGGAGACGAACTGGTTGACGAATTTGGACGCGAGGTTGCCCATAGATATGAAACTTTGAGTTGAGGTTGGCGTGTAACGTGTAGGTAATAACACATTTCTGTTCAAATGGTATGTATTTGATGACTTTCAGCAGCCTGTTTAGTTGGGATATCTCCATATAATTGCAAAAGATGCTAATCTTACAAATGACTAGTGAAGGGCGTCGTACAATAGCACGAGTACTCATGCATGCGCTGGGCAACCAGCAAAACGTCTTTGTAATCTCCGGCCGTGCTCAAACTCTGTAAAACAAACCCTTGCTACCGATCTAAATTTCTAAACCACACTACCGCGCTGCTCAACAGGACGATAACCAGTGTTGTTCAACTGAACTGACTGATCTGCATGCTCCATCAACTTGCCCGTACTCCTGACACCCTTGCCAGCCGGACCCCATAAGTCTCCAAAAATACGTCCGGGATGAAATAGAGTAATAGCAGTCACCGCGATGATAATCATGGGTCCCTCGAAGACCATGAACGTCGACTCGTGGTTGGCAAGCTCGCCGCTGAAACCCTCCCAAAGCTCGGCAACACGGTACAAGCAGCGCACGAAGATGAGAATTGTAGCTACGAACAGACTCCACTGAAATAGGGTGAAGTTTCTGTTCGTGCGCAAGGATTCGTACATCATGGGCTGAGTGCGAGACACCGAGCCCGAGACTTTGGCGCGGCGTGTGCGGAATGCGACGTCCGCCCAGAGCGCGAGGAAAAGGGTCATGGTGATGACTTGCGACACCAGACCCGCGATCATGATATCGACACCGCGCCTTGAGCCCTTAGCGTCGCGGGCTGTAGCTGCCATGCCGCCGCCAATGGCTTGCAGGATAAGCGACAGAACGTCGCAGCCGACAAAAACATATGTGTACATCTTGGGCTTGAGGCGGGAGCTTTCGGCACCGATAGCGACGATGACGCGCCCGAGACACATGTAGATACCGGCGGTGAGAAGTGCGGGCGCGATTGTGAGGGGGATTAAATTAACTGCACATTGAGTTAATAGGTCTCGCATGTATTTCGAACAAGAGTAACGTACCAAAGAAGTTGTTCATCAGAAACGGATTAAGATTCAGCATGACGCGTCCAATGTACCCAACAATCTCTCCCAGGACACCAGCGCACATTGTGCCCATGAACGACCATGTCTTGCTGCGAATGCCGAACCAGAGCTGTGCGCTCAAAAGAGCGAAGAAGCATAGCATGTAGATGACGTTGCCTGCGATGTTTGGTCGGTATTTCATGGTCTGCCATGTTTCAGGACATGTGCCAACTTTGCAGTACTTTCTTGACATGGCGATCTTGAGGGGGTCGGTGGTGGTGACGTCGATGTTGTCTGGATCGATTCCGTTGGCGTCAAGAGCTCTAGTTACGAGGTGAAAGATTGCGTCCATGGTGCTCATCGTGTAAGGGGTGTGAAGCTAATGTGTTGTTTGCTCAGATGGTAATGTACTAAGTGGTGGAGTTGCGAATGACTAAAGTCGAACAGACTCGGACAAAAGATACTGAGCCAGAAATGAGAATGTTGATGGAGCGTAATGATGGCTTTCATTTTGTGGTGAACGAAAGATGTCTTATACAGAAATCCCAATACCAACGATGCCTGCGGGCCAGGCGGTGCTCGACGCTGATTGGTCCGCTCGTATGTGTTGCAAGGCAAGCAGTGCTGCGGATTTACCAGGAGAGGATGATCGTCGGCGAGCGTGCGGAGCCTTGCGAACTACAGAAATACCAAGCTTCGAACTTATATTCCCGCGATTGGATTGTTCGTTCAATGCGACTGAACTGGTGCATCTGTAACCATCGTCGTGCGCATCGTGAACACGTCGCAGAGTCGATCGAGCGAACCATCGTGAACGCAGCAGAGGAGCTGTCCGTGTTCATTAACCACCTTGGCATAACTTAGCGACAGACCCGAAGCTCTTCGCTTCATGCAAAACTTTCCGTTCTCCGATCTACACCTATGCAATGGAGCTTTGCATCCTCGTGCACGTGACCACAAGCCTGGAACGTTCTTGCTACCCCACCCCAACCTCGCCAACAACAATGCAATTTCCACCCCTCGATGCCTCAATCTAATAATACAATCGTATGGCAGTACCGCTGCGCCTTAATGATGCGTGCTGTCGCTGACCCATCAGAATGTACGAGCGAGCCAATCACAATCGATCCGACCTGTTCTTGTGCATCAATACAGCGCCGCAATTGCAAAATCCATATCGATGTTTTTTTTTATCAACCGTTTGACAGATAGCACTTTACAAATCTAAACTGGCAATTAGTGGCGCACAAATAAAATAGCAATTGTTGGTTTTCAAGACAAAAGGCAGAGTCCATTCCGCGGACCTGGAGCAAGATTAGTCGAAGAAAACGGGACTTGGTTAAGTCATGTATCGAGAGTACCATCGCCCAAGATCAGACCCTCTCCATCTTGCATAGCGCGTGCAGTTCTCGAAACACTCCTTATGACAAGCAATGACGTACTAAGCTTGCAAATGTGACTGCTATTCTTTCCTTTCACTCCAAACCCTCCACTAGCAAGAGGCTGCCGCAATGCCTCGTGACACGCCCACCCTCTCCATTTATATGTACAGAAACGCTGAGACTATGGCTATACTCACCTTAACCTCATCTTTATCACTTCAACCAGACATTTTTATGATCAAGCTCCACCACCGTCCCGAGCGAACAACTACTCTGTAACTTTTCGAGACTTCGTCGGTACGTTCTTGGCAGACCCACCCTCCCTGTTTCTAATCCAGACCCTCCTGCCATCACCTCAATCACCATAACGCACACTACCCTAGCCTCAACCACCACCTTTCGTGACCTTGCCCCAGAAGCACCCACGTACTGGTCATTCATCAACAATCTTCTCTCCACCAGCTTTATACGAAGAACCCGTCTACTATTTGCCTTTCAACGTAGCTATTTCTTCTCACATCTGAACTATTACAGGCCCAAGCTGTCCACGCGATGCAAGAAGATGACACTAATTACGTGTAATCCACAACGATGTCCAACAACAACTCCTCCTCTCAGTCTTCGGCTGCAGCCGCCACCTCGACATCTAACACTATGGTTGGTACTGCACCTTCAGGACTTGACGTATGACTAATGTTTCTCCAGCCTGGTGTATCTATACCCGTCGTCAAGGCCGCTCTCGCCAACGTCAACATCGACGACAACTTCAACAAGGCTGAAGCTGGTGACCCTATACCCATTTCAAACGTCACTATCGACGTCAAGTTGCACCGGAGCGGTGTGCTGAAGATTTCGAAGAGCCTCAAGCGCGTACTCAAGGATTGCAGCTCCTTCGACGAAGCAGCAAAGTATCTGCTGATACTTGCGCTGGCTCTTACACTGGAGCAGCATGCTACCTGCGCCACAGTAACCCATACCAAAGATGGTTACGACGCGAACATTTCAACCTTGGCGGCTGAATTGAAGTCTTGCGAGGGTGAACCGGCTACAGATGGCAACATCCAGGAGTTCGGAAACTTGATCGCCGAGTTTGCCAACAAGGCGCTCGCGGTTACTACCGCTCCCACCTCATCCGCCGTGAGCATACAAAACGCAGACCCGGCACCGTCCCCTAGTCCAGCACAGGCTAATACCACTCCCAACCCATCCACCATAAGCATGCAGAACACAGACCCGGCACCGTCCTTAAGTCCAGAAGAGGCTACTATAAAGCAAGAGGCCGAGAACGAGCTCAACGAGCCGGAACCAAAGGTGTTAGAGCCACTGAAGGCTCCGACCATCGCCCTCAATTGCATTCCCCTCACACTCCGCCGTGAGGGTTTGGTCCACATGTGCAAGCGGCTCAAGCACCGCAGTGCGCTTGCTTTCGAACATTCTCGCTATTCAGAGCGTTTAAACGGCCTCGAGCGGGCCAACTGTTCACAGTTCCTCGAGAAGGAACTCCTCGCGAGCATGCAGCAAGACTTACGGGGCATGTCACAACCACCTACCCCACAGCAGATTAAGGAGGAGTACGAGAACCGCATCAACCAGAAGACGGAAGAGTTTGAAGCTCCGGGAAAGTTCATCGCGCTCGCGCGCCGATTCCATCAGCATATGAAGAAGGTGCAGGAGTGGATGATGAAGAAGCTGAAGAAGCTCTCTTGCTTTGGTTCCAATGGCCCTGCAATGATGCATGTGGACGACCGGGAGCGTACGTGGTCCGCCACTGGCATGGGTACACCAATCCAGCCTCACCCTCAACATCAGCCTTCGGCACGGCATCAGCCTCAACAGCAGAATCTACATCATCAGGAGATGGAGCAGCAACAGCCATACAGTCTCAGACCGCCTTCAACCCCTCGAGATCCCCGCGCGGAGCTGAAGTCAAGGCTAAGGGATACCATCCAAGGCATGAACTGCGATACTGTCATCAACACAGATTGCCCATTTCTGCCACCTGGACAATCCCGGAACATGGCCGACATGCTCGAGAAGCTAGTCTTCGACGAAATCCTAAAGAAGCACGAGCAAAGGCGACTACACTGCGCTAGCGAAGGAAGCTGGACTCTCGCAAGAAGAGAGTGAAAATCCTCTAAGCGAGGATGAGCAGATCAAGGAGTACGATAAGCTGGGCGACGAGTGTCTCAGGAAGCTGAAGGACCGGGGATGTTTCATGAATACGGTCGTAGAGTACAAAAATACTCCACGCTGAGCACCAGGTCATCTGGGCAGCACCCACCGTATTGGAAAATATGGCAAACGCAGGTATAATTATTAGATGTAAGTATTCAGCCAAGTTTCGCTTATGATGCACCTACTGATCATCAAAGGGGACAATCATCGTGGAAGAACATCGAATTGCAAACAAAACCCAATGACTTCATACGCTTATCAAGAAGAAAGCATTGCAGCTGATCTGCAATGCCACCGAAGCGGAAGTCTTGCTTTGCGTTTCATCAATCAAGGAAAGCCGTTTCTTCCCTTCCATTATTACGCAAAAATAGAGCGTTCTCGCGACTTTGTGCTGCATTTATGAGTAAATAAAAACACCAAAAACAATGGTAATACCATACAATCAGGAACATGTGTTATACGCCTTCGAAGACTTGACGTACCTGCTCACGACATGTTGCGGATCCCTACGTCAACGCACTGGCTATTTGTGAGGCTGAAGACTGCCGCATTCTCAAAAGCTGGTCAACCGACATCACAGACACAAATAAGCATATCGACACAAGAGCAAGACACGTACAATGGCCGCTAACTTATTCGGCCAACATCTCCCAAAGAACTTCCCTTTTCGACTGGGATCGACGGAGCCGTCACACTCGCCACTATGAAACATGAGTGGCAAGGGAAAACATGGGGCAGGAGGATCTCGAGTTCAAGAACTGTTGCTCAGGTGGACTTGGACAAGATTCTAGGTAAAGGATTGAGTATAGCCTCGCATGTATATCGCACCCGTGAAACGCCTCTGATGATATGCTGGGGCTAACTAAGTGAGGCACCCTAAATCCTGTTCAAAATTGACGTTCAGGACACGGATCTTGTGGAAATTGTCGCTCTTCACAACCTCCACGTGGCTTTCATCCTAATTCTAACACCACACCATCGTCTTTTGATCCCACGCCATAAAACAACGATAGATTTAATGCACCCCTGATAGTCAGTCGGGTGCCAAGAGCTGGGCTCTGCAAGTGGCTTACAGCTCATATTGTCCTCATGAGCTTTTCCGAGGACGGTCCGTGCCGGGTACGAAGCGTTGGGTCGTTGAGACTGCATAGCCTTGCCTCGTAGTCCATCTGACGTCTCTTTGGAGCAGCCAAGATTTCGCCAAGTTGCTCTCGATTGCGCAGATGCAATACCACTGAAGGTAGGTAGGCTATGCATTGCGTACACCTTGCTTGGCAGACATGGTTCCGTTGTGCCATTCATCAAATGTAGCAGGAACAAATAGTTTCCACCTTTCTATGGCTGCTATAAAGACTGATATGCGTCGCCTCCAGAAAACACCATTCTCCTCAGCTAGCTCTCACCGAGCCATCACATCTTGAAATACTTCACTCCGAACATCTCCACCATGCAGCCAGTTAGCATTATCAAAGGCTCCATCCAACTTGCTGGCTTGCTGTTTCAGCCAAACATCACCTCTGGTTCGCTTCCAGGCGTGGTAGTCATTCACCCTGGCGGAGGTGTCAAAGAGCAAACCGCCAGTGTCTACGCAGAGCGACTTTCCCATGCGGGTTATGTCACAATCGCCTTTGATGCAAGTCATCAAGGCGACTCGGGTGGTCTACCTTACCATCTTGAAGACCCAAACGCGCGAACCTTAGATGCTTCCGCGGTTGTCGACTACCTCGAGAGGCTTGATATCGTCGATTCGGAGCGTATAGTCGTCTTGGGCATATGCGCTGGCGGTGGACACGCGGTTGCGGCAGCCACCGGCGACCACCGCATCAAGGCAGCCGCCATCGTCAGCGCGGTCAACATCGGTGACTCGAACCGTCTAGGCTGGTACGGCAACGAAACTGCGGCAAGCAAGATCGGGGGTCTCGACGCAGCCGCTGAGCGCATCCGGAACGAGTCGACAGGAGCTGAGCCCGGTGTCATCAACTACGTTCCGCAAGTCAATGACACTTCCGCCCCTCCGGATCTTCAGGATGCTGCCGACTACTACCTCACGGCGCGCGCCCAGCATCCCAACGCACAGAACATCATGCTAGACCGTTCGATGCCATTGCTCCTCAACTACGACGCGTTCGCTTTCGCTGAGGCGTACTTCACGCAGCCTCTTCTGATCATCGCCGGAGAGCAAGCGGATAGCAGGTGGCATTCGGAGAAGCTCGCCGAGATTCTAGATGACAGGGACAACGTGAGGAAGGTGATCGTGCCTGGAGGTCGTCACATGGACTTTTACGACATCGAGGAGTATGTTGGTCCGGCTGTTCAGCAGATCACCGACTTCTTCCGCGGCATCTAGTCCGACGCTGTGATTTCCCCACCGCATAGGAGCACGAATTATCCTGGTCGAGTTGTGTTGAACGAGGCGTCTGTGCCTTGTAAAACCGTGGTTTTCGGGCAAAGGTATCGTGTTGTATTTGTGAGAACTGTAGTGTATACAGTAAATAGATCGTTTTGAATTGCAACCACCTCATGTTCAACTTTCTTGAATAGGCATGTTTCCTGTTTTCGAGACTAAGATACCTTCTCATGGCGACTGAAAAGTCCTTGCAGTGAGCAGTGACGGCTGGCGATGATCCCGCCATCAGCACGCTGGGATTTCTTTATAATTCTTTGGGCCTTGATGACATGCCAAATTGCCAAACTTTTAGGGGACAGGTTCTTGTAGCCACAGCTTACGGTAGCTAAATGAGAAAAATGCAATAATTTGCGCGTCGCACGCTGCAAAGGCGTTTGGAGGGTATTTGTGACGTAGCACGTAATGTCCGCCTTGCCACTTGAATCCCTGTGCAACATCGGCCCGCGAAGCGGGTTCACGGGTGGCAGCCGTGCCCACTTATCCCAACCTATTTTCCCAACCTACCCGATGCTGGACTTACCATCGGACTTTGACCGTTTATTCAATGGTCCTTAAATCCGTCACGGCGTGATGTGCTCTCCGACTCACGGCAGGATCGCGGGAGGACTGCAACGCATAGCGTCGCGCTGCATTCGTGTGCGGATCATGGAATAAATAAAGTCGATGTCATAACACCATCGTACCAAAAAGCTCAAAACACTCCTTGGTTTATTGAAACCTTCTCCAGTATGACACCACAAGTTTGGCTGATCACCGGCACCTCCTCAGGCTTTGGCGCTGCCTTTGTGCACAGCTTACTCGCCCGAGGAGACAAAGTCATCGCAACAGCCCGCACTCTGTCCAAGATCTCTAACTTGAAGGACGCCGGTGCATCGATTCTTCAACTCGACGTCACATCATCACCCAAAGCCCTCCAGAAAACCGTTCAAGAGGCCGTCGCCATCTATGGCAGGATTGACGTTCTCGTCAACAACGCTGGATACTCCCATTTTGGTACCTTTGAAGATGCGACGTAAATCTGTTCATCCTGAGTTGAGTTCTCGAGTACTAACCGCCATACAGACCAAAAGATTGGCAATCCCAGTTTGACACGAACCTTTTCGGCGCAATTAACGTATCGCGAGCCTTCCTACCCCACTTCCGAGCCAACAAGGCTGGCGTTATAGTCTTCATCGGCTCAGCTGCAGCATTGTGCGGCATGCCAACCCTGGCTTTGTACTGCGGTAGCAAGTGGGCCTTGACTGGTTAGTCCATCCTCTTTGGATCATAGTTGACACCAGGTCTGAGACTACATAGGTGCCGCTGAATCCCTCAACGAGGAAGTCAAGTCCTTCGGCATACACACGCTCATCGTGCAACCCGGCTTCTTCAGAACTGAGCTCCTTAACGCAAACAATACTACCTACGTCGAGACTAAAATCTCAGACTACGAGCCGCTTGTGAACGGAAATTTCGAGATATTCCGCGGCGCAAACGGCGTGCAGCCCGGTGATCCGAGAAAGGGAGCAGAGCGCATCATTGATACGGTTAAGGGTGAAGGACTTGCAAAAGGGAAGAAGCTCCCACAGACACTGTATCTGGGGAGCGACGTGATTGATCAGGCGAAGAAAAGAGCTGAGGCTACGCTAGAACTATTGAAAGAGTGGGAGGAGATTGGCTCAAATCTTGATGTGTAATATGGCAAATGCTTGAGAGCAAGAGTACAATATACCTAGGTATACTCCTCCGCGCACCATGATCAATATTCATTGATCATACGTACTTTTGGCTGCATGGCGTGGTACGTCAATGAATGCACGAAGTTCAAATTAATGAGATATTGCTAGTAAATATAGAAGAAGGGACGAGAACCCTACCATGCTGCCGTTGCGCATTATCCGCGCGTGACGGCCAGTAGATCGCTGTGATTTTAGTCAGAGATCAAGTTTCTACAACCATGATCATTGGGCGAGTCAATCCCCGTTTTCAGTGGCCTACGCGTCAGTTCGTCGCGCCGCTCGGGGCGTTTCCGGGTGGTGATCAATACCGTCTGAGCCCGCGCCTGGAGGTGTCTCGTACACAAGCACGGAATCCTGCTCATCATCGTATACATGGCCGTGTTGGTACTCCTCAGGGAATTGCGTCTGTCGGTAGCTCTCGTCGAGATCCTGGGATGCATCGGGCTCGACTGGAGTTCCTTGCACGAGAACAGCCTCCGATAACGTTCCTACCTGTTGCTGACGCATAACTAAGCCATACGGATGTTGCGAATATGCCACCAGTTTGACGTCGTTGAGACTCTCAGTACTTCCATAACTTTCCTGGTGCTCCTCGTCGTAAGCAGTGCTATACATACCAATTACTTCTGCGCCGTTTTTTGAGTTCTGCTGCGCCTTGATCGGACGGGAAGTCTGCTCGTACTCATAGTCGTACCTGCTACGAGTCTCTTCATCCAACTGCTTAGCCTTCCTGGTATTGCTAGACTGCCGCTGCTGATTTGACCCTCCGACATCACCATAGCACTGACTAGCATTCTTAGCGCTGTTGGCGTCGTACGAGGAAGGCGCAATTTGACTGGCGTCCTGGAGACCTTCTTCATAGTCATCGGTAATCGAAGGCAGCGGGGTGTTCGCGCGCCAATGCTGCGAAGCAGATAATGCATGCACAATGTTTTGGGTCATGCTCTGCTCCGAAGGGTGGAAGAAACGTGACACATTGTCTGGGCAGATGACACGGCCAGGAAGTCCCACAGCGGTGAGATCTGGCAAGGACTTGGAGATGCGCTCAACCAGCTGGGACCCCATCGGACGAGAATGCCATTCACGGATAGATCGTGCATATAGATCTTCCAGGTCCTCTGCATAACAATCGTTCGTGAACCACGCATGAGCCAGGGCCTCGGTGGCAGTCATCCGATCAGCTTCTTCAAGCACCAGTAGGCGCCTGATGAAGTCCTTTGGGAAAGGACCGACTTCACTCCATGATGGATGATACTCGTCATCCAGCACACTCAGATCGCATTGTGCTGCAAGGCCTACAATGACTAAGCGAGGGTTCTCAAAGTACTGAGGATGAGTGCGGTCGGTGAAGATCACATCTCCAGTCAATACGGTGGCTGTGATCGAGCCGATAGACCACATGTCGACACTCTTGGAGTAACCCTCATCTGCGGGGATCGTGCGGTTGGCTTTGTGTATCTCTGGCGCCGCGAACTCCAATGTACCGACATATGAGAACATCCGCTGGTACCTTTTTATCTCCTGCGTGCCTATACAGGCGGCGTTGGGTAGAAAGCGGGCATTGCCGAAGTCGGTGATGACCACACGTGCGCCATCTTCGAGTGAAGTCATGAGGATGTTGTCTGGCTTGAGGTCTCTATGCACAATCCCCTGCTCGTGTAGATACTTCACGCCAATCAAGACCTGTCGGATGACGACTGCGGCTTGTGCATTATTGAGTCGACCACCCTTGTACTCGAGGAAAGAGAAGAGATCACCGCCGGTCACAAGCTCCTGGAAGATGTAGATCGTGTTGTTGCTCCAGAAGACCTTTTCGATGCTGACAATATTGGGATGGCTCAGATCTTTAAGGATGTCGAACTCACGGAAACATGCTGCGACGCGGGTAGGCCAGCGCTTGCCGCCTCCCTTAGTTTGCTTTTCGTGTGGGCCGGTAGGGAGTCGAAGATTAGGAACCGCCACCTTGTCGTACAGATGGTCGAGTCGTATCATCTTACACGCGAGCTGGCGTTGCGTAGCCTGATCGATGCCGATCAGCACTTTACCATACCCGCCTTCGCCGAGCAGGCGGCCAGTGATGAGGTAGTCGCGTGAGAATATTGCCTTTTCCCGCTCCTGGATAGGGGTGAATTCGACTTGCTGGATGGACTTTGCCGAAGAGAA
Source organism: Ophiobolus disseminans (assembly GCA_010093685.1). NCBI lineage: Eukaryota > Fungi > Ascomycota > Dothideomycetes > Pleosporales > Phaeosphaeriaceae > Ophiobolus > Ophiobolus disseminans. The sequence goes on from MU006231.1 coordinate 710,496, forward strand.
GATGAGTGTGACGGTCTCGGAGATTTGCAATTCGTCTCCTTCGCTGAGAAGGAAGGTATTGCCGCGGCCCATGAGGATGCCACGACCTTGAGAACCTGCACATTCGCTGTTGTTCTTCTTCAAGAAACTGCCATTGACCGACACATCAGTCGCGTAGACAAACGGCGCAATGTCTGAGACCGGATCCTGCTCATACAGAATGCAATGGACGCGTAGATGCTGCCTTGAGATGGTGAGATCGTCTGACCAGTAGTACCGGCTAAGAAAGGGTCAGAACATGTTCATGCAACGACCAGGAGTCAGGGCCCTTACCAAGACTCTGGATCCCTGCCGAGGACAAACTGCTCGTTCCCGCATATCTCGATGCTGCCATGGATATCTGCATGCGTTAGTCGTTGTGTGATGGTACTCGAGCTGGCACGCACCGTCCGGGTCATCTTCAGCCATCCGAATGTCGAACCACGCCACCGCTTCACCCTCCATCTTCGTACGATGCCCTGCTCTTCTTGATATTGTTGTTGACTAGAGATGCATGTCTGAAGTCTGAACACGCATACCTGACGCGTGACGTGCCGGAGCTCCGACCTGGCGCTAAGTCCCATTGGCTCTCGCTTAGGCAGCCCCGCACCGGCACGCTTACCTAAGCCTCCCACCCTCCAAAATCCAAGTGTGCATCTCCATCCACCTTCTCTTCTGCACCCACGACACTCATCTCGACAGCAACGTAAGTTTCCCAGTGCACCACGCCCAAAGCTCTGGTACACTCAATCGAACCCATTGAGCTGTCCCTCCAGCTTCCCCGTCCCTCCAATCGACCCCGCGCAGCTCAATCGCAGCCGCTGACCTCATTCTAGCTAGCCGACAAGATGAGAGCCAAATGGAGGAAGAAGCGCGTTCGACGTCTCAAGCGCAAGAGAAGAAAGACGAGGGCTCGTTCGTAAGTACTCACCATCATTGATGCGTCTTCCGCGTGTCTAACACTACTCCAGCAAATAAACGTCTCGCCCCCTCAATCACAGCATCCGCCTCAATCCTGAACGACAACGATCAATAAACGACACGTTATCAACGCACAACCTTCCGGCCGACTCGCAACTGCTGTTCGCTTCAACCTCGGTACCCCACTTCACGGGCTACGTCACACGGCGGACACGCGACACTACGAGCTTCTGAATGACCTTACGGAAGGTCACGACTGTGCGGGACTGAGGAACGTCATGGGGTGCTGGTCAACTGCACGTTGAGGTTCTCGAAAGTTTACTTGACTCAGATGGTCACTCTAACACCGGCTTGCTCTCATCATGGAGCTTGCCTTTGAACGATACATCACGATATGTGGACGCACGATAACGGAATCAAAAAATGCTTCACGATCTCTGCCTTTTTCTCTTCTTGTGACGTGTCTTAGTTGCTGCTTGCCTATCTCTGTGTTGTTGCGGGTATAGCAGTATAGCGTGCATTATTCATTCACTCCACCTTGTAGTCGATAGCGGCGTCCTACCTGCCTCAATGATCTTCCTCGAGAGCGCAGCCATACATCTCTCCCTTCATTTCTCAATTATCCCCGTTTTGATGTCAAGTGACGCCCGCTTGACTTGCCTGCACACATTTGAGACTTGTCGCGAGGGTGGTATTTTCTGTAGGCCTCCCTCATCCGCAGCCACGCTGGCCTTCCTGGGAAGTGAATTGTCCTGCTCGCTATTTCAAGATGATCAATTATAGAATGATAAAGGCGGAGTTAAAAACTCTCACAGCGTCACTATACCTCGATGATGTGATTTGTTCAAAAGTGCTTAAACGTTAAGCTCACGGCATGTACAAGGTGATTGAAACTAAGACAATGCTTTTGTTAATTGATAACTATGTACTAAGTAGAAAAGCGAATGCTAATGCAGTCATTTGCTCGCCGGCCAAAGTGATTGACGATAATAGAAGAAGGCGCCTTCGATGCATCGCAAGTGAACGTTTGCGATAGAATGAGCACCGCCGACAATCCCATGACGACGCAATCAATATGCCACGCGACTCTCCCATACAGTACCGCCATACTCATGCTCCAAGAACAGCTCATCAAATGCTCAAGCCATATCATCGCTCGACTTCTTGCCCGCAGCCTCCTCATCAACTTGGCTAGCAATGCGCACCTCGCGAAAGACACGCACGCCATCCGTCTCACTTTCATGACGAGAGCTCGACTTATCCGACTGCGTCGCCCAAGCACGCGCCGACACACCGGGTGAGCGATCGCGCGGTGGTGGTCGCGAATCCCTCGTCTCGGGTATGAAGTGCGAGCGGTGCGTAAAAAGCGGCAGGACGGCGTGCGGCACAACGGTGCGGCTGAAGATGCGGGATAGGAAGGATGAGCGCGTTGAAGTTGACTCTCGGGGTGGGAGGACGGGTTCTTCCGTCATTGTGCTTCGGAACTCAGGGAGTTCCGCCATGACGACTGAGGTATTGCGCATTGTGTCTCCAGTCGTCGTCGGCGCAGAGACAGAACCCGAGCGCGACCAAAGCGCGCTCTTAGTGCGACTGGTCCACGTGCGCATGCTAGTCGGCGTCGAGTTCCCGCTCTCTTCATCTTTGTACAGCGCCGGAAACCATTTACCTAGCCCGAGTGCAAGGCCCATTTTCTTGTACGTCTTCCATGCGTCTGCACCCGTGCCGAAGACGAAGAAGATGACATATCCCGTCGCGACCTGGCCCCATTTGTCGATGGGGACGCGGCCATAGGTAGGTACTCGCATGATGGTGTTAAAGGTCGTGGAGTCGTGGACGCGGCCCCTGGAGTAGGGTTCTTGGCCTTGCATGAGCCGGACGAGGGCGGCGAGGAGGTAGCATGTGTATGGTACGTAGACGACGATGACGATGAGGCAGATGATTAAGAGGCGGATGAAGCGGGACTTGGTGGTGTTGCGAGCGGAGATGAGGCGAGCGAATTCTTGGCGGTAGATGTAGAGGCGGTATGTGAGGAGGCCTGAGACGAACGTTAGCTAGTTGGCTCATTGAACAGGAGAGCAGAGAGAAGGTCTGGGACTTACCAGCATATCCAGCGGCGACTAAAGTCGTCAGAGGTGCCCACATGAAGCTCAGCACGATACTAGGCCAGCTCGTGTCGTAGGCTGGTAAGCAGCCCTGGATGCTGTACAGCATGTATCGCACCGGCTGAACGACATAGTACACGATGATGAGTACAAGCGGATATACCCAACACCACGCCACCTCGAGGCACTGCTCCTTGACCTTACTATTCCGACTCGTGATCACAGTCATAGAGCTCGTGTCCATGACCTTGGCCAACTTGCGCACAATCATGACCGCGCTCGCAGTAGTACCTACAATAGCGCCAATCTGTATGCGAACGTTGATGTCGCACCAGACGTTGCCGTTCCACCACTCGGTCAGGTTGTCGCGCGGCCAAATCAGAGGATTGATGCTGTTGAAGAAGTTTACGAGGCATGCCCAGAGGATGAGGGACCCGGCGGCAATGTTGCCTTGACGAAAGTGCCAGACGAGTGGAGGGAGGCAGAGGATCCAGGATGGAAAGGCGAGGATGGGGAGGAGGATGGCCGTGTTGTAGAGGGGGGCGATCATGCCGGACATGGTGCTGGATGTGTTAGTATGTGGCTGGATTGCGAAATCGGACGACTTACGGGAAGTGAGGTCGCTGAGGATCAGGTGATCAGAGTTCGAGAAGCTACGAGCTGACGTCAAGTCAAGCAGATGCAGAGTCGATGTCTTCAGGTACTGCTCAATTTGCGAGTCTAGACTTGACGTAAAGGGTCGACCGTCTCGTGGGTATCTTTGTCCAACGATGCTTGTGGCGTCTTTGTTATATTTCGACGATGATACCGTTTTCAAGATAGTTGAAGTAGCGAAAAAGGGTCGAAATTGGTATAGAGGACTAAGAAAGATAAAAGAGAAGAGGAGTAAGGAGCGTCTATTCTGAATCCTGCATGACGGGCACGCTCAATAGAGAGCGTAGTCGCTGAAGAGATGTCTCACTCCTCCATAGGCCTCAATAGAACTTTTCTTATTGTGAGCCGTTGCACTGCGTCGGAGGTGAAAGTGAGGACAGCGACCCCACCCCGAATTTCCGAACTCTGTTAGCTGGCCATTCATGCTCGACTCTTCGAGACTTTATTCGAAAGGCGCGAAACTAATATTCCTATTCAAACAGAACTGCTGGTTGCTGGCACGTGCCGAGGCCCTTAGTCGAGCAGGCGATGTCGTTGGCTGAGTACTTGAGCGTACCGCATTTGGGTCTGAATAGCAAAGGTCGCCAAAAACTTGAAAGCTGAATAAGATATTGACAACGAGCAATGAAACAGGCCGCTGATTGAATCTCCACACATGCACTTAATGCATCGCTCGTTATTATGGAGTGGATCGTTTGGTGGATCCAGGCTATATCCAGGCTATAGTAATCAGAGAGCACGTGTGATCGGCGTGGTACGACAGGCGTCGCTCGCTGCAGTACCTGCAGCATAGGTGTTTCGTTTACTACTATGTCCAGCTTGAGAGCTTTTATGGCCCCATGTAGAAGCATGATGCCCATGCGTAGACTGTAAATTGGAGAACTTCAGCAAAATCACCAGTCGCGTCAAGGCTATGACGTAAGCGCAACAGGCACGCCACCAACGCCTGCACCGTGGCAATATCGAGATTATTAGCGTATGGGCGAACGAGAATGATATATGCTCTAAGGACCCCAATTATCCAAACCCGGAGTCTAGGATGTTGGCATGTTTTTGAGTCCTGGTCTTAGTTCTGGCGAGTTGTTGTGCCCCAACTCCTGTGGCCTGCAACTCATTAGTATATGCTATCAGAGAAGCAAGAAGTAGACGCACCTCTCCGCCGCAGTCCATCGAGATAGTGTCCTCTCTAGAGAAGTCTTGGCTGCTGGTTTCGTCAAGTAATCATCCATGCCAGCGGCCCAGCATGCCTCGCGATCGCCCTTGATGGCACTCGCCGTAAGTGCAATGATCGGCAACCTCCGCGTCTGCTCGTCAAACATGTCGCTATCGCGCCGGATTCTGCGCGTCGCTTCGTAACCGTCAATGTTGGGCATCTGGCAATCCATAAGGACTGCCGCAGGCTTCGGCCGGGTTGAATCCTTGGACAGGAAGTGCAACGCTTCTTGTCCGTCGCACGCCGTGGACACGGTATAACCTAGTTTCTTGATGGCTAGAGCTATGACTTTGCGGTTAATCGGATTGTCTTCTACCAGCAGGACATGGACCTCCGGGTCAAAAGATGGCGATAGAGAGGAAGCTCCAGATTCTTTCGTGTCAGTGGGGGCGCTGCCGGCTCGCTTGCGTGGTTCCTTCTCGTTGGTATTATGGTTCTTCTGAGACACTCGCGCCCTACGGGGTAGCGCTGTGGCAGTGAGGACGCCGCTGACGGGCCCATCGTGAACTGGGAAAGGAATGTCACATATCGCTGTTGTGCCTTGGCCAGGGGATGATTCAAGCGCAATTTTCCCGCCCATGAGCTCGACTAGCTGCAAAGATTGTTAGCGTGTGGCTTGTATCTGCTTCAAACATAGTAACTTACCTGCCTGCAAATTACCAGACCAAGTCCTGTGCCTCCATGCAGCCGTGCAGTAGAGCTGTCAGCTTGTTGAAAAGGTTTGAACAGCGCTTTCATTACATCCTGATCGATACCCACTCCGGTATCGCGCACAGAGAACTGTACTACCATGAAACCTGGTTCGTCGTGCTCGATAGTTCGTACCGTGAGGTCGACATGGCCTTCGTGAGTGAATTTGAGAGAGTTTCCAACTAGGTTCGTGAGAATTTGTCGCATTCTCCACGCGTCACCAAGCAAGACGATATCGGACTGAAGATCGCAGTTAGAAGTCAAGGCAAGTCCTTTCTCTTTGGCCTGTAATCGCAGAGGTACGACAACATCGCTGATTAACTTGTATGGCGAGAAAGGAATAGACTCCACGTCCATGTGGCCCGATTCAATCTTGCTGAAGTCTAAAACGTCGTTGATGATTGTCAATAAAAACTTCGCGCTTTCGAGAATACTGCTGGCGAACTCCAGTTGTTCCTCGGTCAGTCCACAGTCCAGGAGGTGCTCACTCAATCCGATGATACCCGATATGGGTGTGCGAATTTCGTGCGACATCTAAGAAAGTTAGAGGGCAATGATTCTTGAGTTGAGCAATGACGCACGTTTGCGAGGAATCTACCCCTCAATTTATTTGCGTCAGACGCCATCTTTTCGTTGTTTACTAGTCTTTGATTCTCCACTCGTAAAGCCGTTCGCGCCTGTTCGTCAGTAATGTCGAAAGTGAGGGCCAGCGCAGCTTGTACACTGCCTCCAAAAGTGGCGCGTTCAGCAACGAAACGGGTGCGGAAATAGCGTTCGCCTTCCCAGTGCTCCACGATCGGATTGAATGCTTCACCTTGGATCACTGCTCGGACTGTGCGGAACAACTCTGCCCGACTTGTGACGTTCTTGGTGCCACTTGCTGCTCCGATTTGCTGTTCCCCACCTTGTTTCAGGAGCTTGGCGATTATGGTTGGATCCCAGTCTAGTTGTCCCTCGCAGATGTACATCGAGAATGATTTATCTATGCCCCAGAGCATGACATCTGTTTGCGAGAATAAGGTAAGCATCACATGTCGCCGTCTGTCAGCCTCAAGCCGGGCCATGACCCACTCATTGATGTCCATCATGGATGCATACCAGCGCATGACATTGCCTTTGTCGTCTTTGTATGACTGCGCGCGGATCAGAAACCAACAATAGGATCCATCCGCGTCCTTGCGATAGCGAGCTTGGTGTGTCCAGTGAGAGCGTCCGGTCCGCAAGACTTCGTTCCAGGCCTGCGTAGCTTCCTCCACATCTGAGGGATGCATGCTGTGCAGCCATCCGTCGCCCAGACTACCTGCTTCGTTGAGACCTGAGAACCTATACCACGATTTGGAGAGGTTGATCACTTGTCCATCTGTGTTGAGTGTTGCCATCATGAAGGGGATGATTGAAGAAGCAACATCAGGTTCATCTGGGGTTGCGTCCTCAATATTGGCGGGTGGGTTTGTATAGGACTTTTCGTACCTCTTGCGACAGGAGCGGCAAGTAAAGACCTGCGGGGTTTCAGAGGCGCCGAACAGATGGCTGACTGGTTCTGCAAGTAAGGTGCTGGGAGTTGGTACCGCAGCGGCGGGTAAAGATGTTCGGTTGAAAGTGATTAAAAAATGCCCGTTTTCCCTCTGTGGAAGCCAGAAGACGGTCGCGCGAGCTTTGATCATACTGGACGACTTGAGCAGCTCGCCCTTTTTATGCGCGGCAGGATTTTGAATATAGCGCGTGACATAGACATCCGTCTCGACGATGGCTTGTTGCTCGGCTTCTTCATCCCAGAAGTCATCAGTGTCCTGGAGAACGTCGATGGTGGCGTCAGGATCACGATCGCCCGTGGTATCTCGGTTGATCTTGTCGGATTGGGCAGCGTCGAGAGCAGCACGAAGAATTTCACTCCAGGTCCACAGAATAGGTGGATCGCCGGGAAGTGGAACGAGGCCAAGGTCCGAGACAGTCTTGCCGAGGAGGACATTATGCGCGCTCTGGCTTGCTGGGACGTGAGAGGGGAGTATCAAGCGGCAACTGCCTTTGTTGGCGGCGATGACGGTGCCGCGAGAATCCAGGACCAGGGCTGGTCGTAGCTGGTGCTCAAGGACAGTCGGAACATCGAATGCATCGCGAGACATTCTCTGCGGCGACTGAGCGATGGTTGTGCCAGATAGGATTGGTATTGGCGAAGAGAGTGTAGGTCGAGGGCGGGGAGATGGACAGTTCATGGGCCTGAAATTGGTTAGGCGAGTGGGTGCATCTGGTTTGTGGAGCGGTAGGGATGCGATTTGCGAGCTTTTCGCATGCTAAGGTATGACGAGCACATGGAGAATGTAACTGCGCTGCGGAATACCTGAAGGCTCTACGTGTCGCCCCTTCTGTCGCCTCTTTTGTCGCTGTAGACTGGTGACATTGGTCCGGGTGCGAGTTCCGGCCGCCATGACGGCATAGTAAAAGAACGCGATTCGGACGCAAAAAGACTGTCTCTTGTCCTCCAAACACTATGAAGGAGACTATATGCAAATCGCGACGACTACGACGTTGGGATCAGATGTTGTGATGATAGAGTGCCACTTCGCTCAAAGACATGACGTCACCGCTAATGCCGAGGAACCATGGGATGCATTAGACTTCCCGCAAATCGACTACACCACAACATGCGCCTAGAGCGTCACCGGAGCCGCCAAAGCGAAGAGACTATGCACCGCCGACGGCTGCCATGCCTCGCACCACAACGTGGCTTCCTGATTGACGTCGCACCTGCCAGTCCTCGCAACGTCGCTTCCCCGCCATGGACGCGCCTGCCGTCGCCCACGCGCCTGCCTCTCCAATACCCTCCCAGCTGCGCCAGAAGATGCTAAGCCGCGCATCCACCTTTGCAGACGGCGCGCGACCGTCGTCTCCAAAGCTCCGTCCGCGCCGAAGCTCCACCTTCTCCAACCTCTCCGACTCGCAGCACCCGCTGCGACCATCCCCCTCGTTCGAGAGCCTCGGTCGCGTGAGCAGGAGCCATGCGATGAACAAGCCCACCACTTCCGACGAACCCACGTGGTGGCACTCGAGCCCCATCCTTATCGCCGTCGTTCCGGCAATCGCCGCGTTATACCATCCTAACGGCGGGACAATCGCCACGGACATCGTCTTGCTGCTCCTCGGCGCGTGGTTCATGCAGAAGTGTTGCGCGGTGCCATGGTGCGTATGATGCAGGTAGACCACTAGGGCAGCGGCTGACATAAGCAAGGGAGTGGTATCACGATGCTCAGCAACGGCAATATGTCGATGAATTTGCATACAGCGATATCATCCATGAAGAAGACGAAGACAGCATGCCAGCAAGCCCAGAGCGCCCCGGTTCTGCGAACGACTCCACAGATGACCTCAAGGGCCCCATCAAGCCAAGCACGCCCCCAACTACCGACGCACACGACGCTGCTCGCGAGGCGCTGAGGCGCACAGAGACGATGGCCTTCGTGGCATGTTTTCTCGGACCGCTACTGGGAGCATACGTCTTGCACACCATACGCTCGCAATTTACCCATGAAAGCCAGGACAGGATAGTGACCGATATGAACCTTACCATCTGCGTCCTCCTTGCCGAGATGCGACCACTCTCGCGCCTGATCCAAATGAATAAGGAGCGCACCCTGCACCTTCAGCGCATTGTCAGCTCGACAATAGGTGACAGTGCGCATGCCGGGCATGCGCAGGGACTCGAGCAACGGTTGGCAGCGCTGGAAGCTCGCTTTGACGGACCGAGGCTCGACAGCAACATTGACGCTACAAAGATTGCCGCGCAGGTGCGACAAAGCATGCAGCGCCAAATCGACGACTTGTATGGTGCTGTCCGGCGGTATGAGAAGAAGTTCATCGCACAATCAATTCAGCTCGAAGCGCGCTTTGACCGGATCGACGTGGGCATGAAAGATACGCTTTCTCTGGCTGCAGCGGCTGCTAGATCTGGGCAAAAGCCGGGAGTCATCTCTGTTGGACTGCATTGGATTGCGAGCACGTTTGTGTTCGGTCTGCAACTAGGTTGGGATGTCGCCGCCTATCCGTTCCGCTTGGCAAATACCTTCCTTGCGATGGTGAGTTCGTCCATGTCCACGGACTCGAGAAATTCACGGAAGCGCAGCAAGGCACAGCTGAATGGGTATGCGCCGACGCCTCGGATGCAGTCGAGAAGTGTTAGATGAATCTTTCGATACCAATACACATCACTCTATAGTTGCACGCGCAAGAATGGCACGGGAAATCGCAATGCCTCCGTGACGAACATGAAAAAATGGAATGCACCGTTCTCCAGACAATTCCCCCTAATTTTGTCGTAGCGACAGATCCAGGCCAGCCTCCCGGTCACACTAAGAAAAGCAGTACAGGCTCCACTTCGAAGACTAGCCGACGGCAGAAGGCTGCGCCTCAGGAATCTCACCTTTCTACAGTATGCCAGCAATGGATGGCACAAATCTCTTTCCATGAGGCTAAGGCGTTCGCAGAAAATGGGGCTTTGCAGATGCGTTATAGCATGTCTGGGAACTGGATTTACTAGGAGGAGAGAAGACCTTGGTAGAGTACATTGAGTGCGATGCGTGTTCAACGCTGCTTACGCGGAAGTACATGGACATAAACTCGCACATTGTAAAACAAGATAGCTGTCCTACTTACAGAGCTGGAAGGACATTCTGAGCAATGTTAACGATGGATGCGCGCAAATGTACACAGTGCCTTCGGATGGCCATGGCCGCCATCCCCATCTGCAGCTTTGACAGATGATACGCTATCTCGTCTTCCCTACATTCAATTCGTTGGAGTGTTCAAGGGAGTACATGACATCTTGGGTTGCGCTTGATACCCAGACTTCACGTAATTTATATGGCCAGATATCCTGCTATAACCCTTCAGAAGATGGGTTGAGGAATCTCTTCTTGATGATGCAAGCTACACCCATGCGAAGACTGTTTGGGTTATAGAACAGAGCCTTGTGCAGGCAGGACGGTGGCCATGAAATTCGGCCGGGTCAGCTTCTCAGCCGCACCGCGTGGACTAAGAGGTTGTAAGAGGCATTTGCGGCCGCGGAAGATCGACCGCGTAAGATTAGGATACTTTCGATGGGCTATCGGATGATGCAGATCCTGATCGTGCTTCGTGATTGAGTAACGGTGTGGAGAAGACATCCTGCAAGTGATCGGCAAGCACCTCTAAGCTTTGCGCTAGCCGCTTGGCGGAGAACGCCGATGTGCAGCCCTATCACGCGCATGACAGCATCCATCGTCGGATGAAGGCATAAGCCCGAAATGCTTCCCACCGCACCGCTACAACGTTACTCTGCTACGCTTGTCAGCACACCGCTACTGCGTCTATACCGCGAACTCGGCCTCGTAAGCAGTCATTGTTGCACCGCCACTCGTTGATCCTTGATCGCCAACTGAGCCGGACTATGACCAGCTGCCAACTCCAAGGCCGATGTAGCGTGGTTTGTGGATAACTTCCTAATCGACTCCACTGTGCGTCTGACGTATACGACACGGAGGTCCGAGCGCAGGATGCCTTTAGTACGACTAAGGAATACACCGAGTGTGGAAATTGACATAAGTAGTGCGCCAAAGGTCCTGTTAAGCTATCAATCTCAAGATTATCCACGCCCAACTACCGCACATATATTTGAAATCACACAAGACCAACTCCGACATGAAGTCTGCTATAATTCCCTCAATACTCCTCAGCCTCATCCCCAGCATACATAGCTTGACATTGCAAGAATCACAAGCAAAATGCAACGCTCTTCTACCTCCCAACGTCCGTCCAGATGATTCCGTCGACCTATCGATCCCAAGCTCCAGCGGCGTTACGCCGCGGAAATTCCGCCTGCATCTGCCACCTGGCTACGACGGCACAAAACAACTTCCACTCATCCTGTCCTTCCATGGCCGCAAGCAGAACGCAATATACCAAGAGAAGCTAAGCCAATTCTCCAACGCAAGCTACGGCTTCAAAGGAATCGTCGTATACCCTGAAGGTGTACCAATCAAAAAGGTAACACGTCTCTCCCATCACTACCGTCGAACCACATTAACAAAATTCCAGGATGGAAAAGAAATTCAACAATGGCAAGGCGATCCCGAAGCCCCATCTTCCATTAACGACCTACAGTTCACAATGGAGCTCCTCAAGCACCTAAAATCCACATACTGCATCGACCCGTCCCGCATTTACGCCGCCGGCAAATCCAACGGCGGCGGCTTCACCGGCATGCTTGCTTGCGACCCCATCGCGTCAACTCGCATCGCCGCTTTCGCCGCTGTATCCGGCGCCTTCTACATCAACGACACAACGCACAAGCTTCCGGACTGTCTACCTGGCCGTCATCCCGTTCCGCTGATGGAGTTCCACGGCCTAGCCGACAGGGTGATCAAGTACGCCGGCGGACCGAATAAGCGCAATAATGCGAAATCGATTAGCATCGTCAAATACGTGGATGACTGGGCTAAGCGCGATGGGTTTACAGTTAGCGAGAATAGTACGAGTACGCCTTGCAGTGGGAAGAAGGAGGTTACAAAGTATGCTTGGGGAGGGGAGAAGGAGACTGTGGTGCATTACGCGTATAAGAACTTGGACCATGATTGGCCGAGTAGTTTTGCGAACAAGGACACGGGAGATGATGAGAGCTTGTTGACGTGTAAGAAGGCGGAGGCGACGAGCTTGATTTTGGAGTGGTTTGGGAAGTGGACGCTGTGAGGGAAGTTGAGGTTGGAAGCATGTCATAATCTCGATGTTGCGGACGAACGGGGAGACGTTCAACGCGACTCTATGTCTTCTAAGCTATGCTTCGTATGAGTACTTTAGCCAAAACTCCGACTCAACGAACAACGAGAGCTTTTCGTTGCGCGATGAATTACTTTTGAATCGACCCAATGTGCTCTCTACTCGAACTACAGCCTCGACGGCGCACCACTCTTCTCCTTGAACTGCTCATACATCTCTTTCTCGAATTTGCGCTGTACCGCGACGACTTTCGCATCGCCCGGAGGCACAACTTGGGTTGCGAACAAGCCGCATATCCCGGTTGAAGGATCGACCCACTAAACATCGCGTTAGTTAGACACGGTCATCAAAGCCTAATCTTGAAAGGTTGCAGGAGTTGATGACTTACCCATATCATATTTGGATACCCATTCCACAGCATCGTACCAGCTTTCATACCCGTCTCATCATCGTCACTCATGAGAAGCATACCGCCGAGACCCCAGTCCTTGATCTCATGCTTGGGGGTGCCGCCCATTGCGTTGTTCATCTGACAAGGTTAGTATCTCGCGTCCATGTATACTAGAATGATGAGAACAGCATACCCAGTCAACTTGAAGAGCCGCATTGAGCATTGCCTTGCTGCCCTCACTCAACTGCGGCTTAAAGAACTCCTGCACAGTGCTCTTCTTCAGTATCTTCTCGTCCTCGTCCGCGGTCAGTACAGCACGAATTACCTTTAGGTATTCTTCTGCAGTAGTGAAAGAGCCCTGACCACCCATGCAGTCGGTCGCTTCGTTGCCGTCGTCATCTTGCCACGGCATTGTTTTGCTCCAGAATGAGAGTTTGCCGTCTTCTGTTCTTCCGCTCTGATCCGCCATGCGCTCTTTCAGGTCGGGTCGGGTCGAAGGGAAGAAGGTGGCGTCTTGAATATCAAGTGGCTCCCAGAGGTTTGCCCGCATGTAGGACTCCAGAGATTGACCAGTGATGCGCTCCAGCAGGAGACCAGCATAGTCAATGCCCGGACTATAGCACCAGCCAGTCCCGGGTTCGAAGACGAGCGGCGCCTTGTAGCGCTCCAGTAACTTCCCGCTCGTACTACTTCTCTTACCATGATACTTGAGCCATGCGATATTGTTAGGGGCCATAAAATCGTACGTCAAACCGGACGAGTGCGTGAGGAGGTGACGCAGTGTGATTGGGGTCGGGTTCTTTTGCTCAATCGGTCTGCCTGTGCCTTCTTCGATACTAGAGATAATGGGAAATGCATCAAGCTCAGGAATGTGCTTGTACACTGGTTGGTCAAGGGACACGAGGCCCTGTTCGACAAGCTGCATGCAGCAGATTGATGTCATCAGTTTTGTGAAGGACGCTACCCACATTGTCGTATCTAACTGGAAGGCTTTTGCGTTTTCGGTTTTCACCGAGGTTTTCCCGAAAGCTTGGGCATAGTGGAAAGAGCCTGTCTATACTTAGTCGATGGTAGTGGTAAAGGGTGGAGGATACTACCATTGCGGTTGGTCGATACGAGGGCACAGCCGGGGATTTCTTGGGCCGCGATGGCGGATTTTATGTTTTGTTCAAACTCGGCCATATTGGTGAACGAAAGTTGAGTTCAAGATGATGGATGTTGTACTTCAGGAAGTCCGCACGACTTATATGAAGTGTTGCTGCCTGATGATCTTTAGCGCCATGTCAGAAACATGTCAGAACCTGTGTCAGAAATGCATGCGTATACACTTACTTACAAAGGACTCTTCAACTAACCATAAGCCGTTGATAATCACTCAAGATGAAGCGATTGACCTCAGCAATGCAGGGCGCGATAACCGAGGTTTGTCGAGCACTAGTTTCTGTTGGCGTCCGAAAACAGTAAGGCGGGTTCCCCGCATGCACACCATCACGAGATGTAAGACGTCTGAATAGTGAAGCTTACGATGTCTAACAAGAGGTATCAAAATGTCGCGTTTGCCAGGCTTCGTCAATGTACTCAGCGTGAGACATCTATGGAAAATTGAGGAAAGTAATGTTCCTTAAACACGACGCAAGAAAGCGTGACCGTCAATGCGAGGACCATTTAGCTATCTGTGCCTGAGCTAGTCGCCTTCCGGTTCACTCGTAGCAGAATTGTACGCAGGACTATGGCCTCGTTAGCCCATTTCTCATAACTTGAAGCTGTGCACACTCACTCCACCATTTCCACATCCGGCGAAGTTTGGAACGCCCACTGCAATATCAAGAGATCATTGGGCAACGCATATAGCGCGGCATCGTCCTTGTATGTGTCTTGATCCCTGATGAACTCGGCAATCCCTTGTATCTCCAGAAGTGGGTCCTCTGGCTCTTTCTGTAATTGAGGAGGCTCGTGTGTGGTCCATGGGCCAGGATCAAAGCGCTCCACACTGTCAGCGAAGTTGCGATAGTCAAGCATCGTAAGCTTCGGCAATGGCTTGAGATCTACAATCAGGTTAGCTACGAGCAATTAGAGAGGCGGTAGTATAGACGTACTCCCAATATAACAGTCCCACTTGTGTCCCACATCCTCCCCGCAGTCCATACAGGCGAGTCCAGGGTACATGTCTGGGTCTTCTGGAGGCGACTGGACTGGCTCTGATATCACGTCGTTTGCATCGCGCTGGTCATGAATCTTCTGCTTCTTAGGCTGCAACTGTTTATCGTTTGATGGTGCTAGAGAACGCTTGAGTGGGTTGGCCGGGTTTGGTGCGGGAGTGGGTATATCATGCCGTTGTAACTTTTTGTTAAGAAGATCTGGTGTGGATGGCTTATGCATGTTTGTGGTGCTGGCGGCCGTTACTGGAGGATATCCGGTGGTGGATGACGCGCTTCCCGCAGCTGGACGACGATTGGGGTCCGCTAACGGCGGATTTGGGGGCGCCTTCTCGACTGATGACAGTGTGTTCAATGGAGATCGGGTGAGAGCAGGGGCGTTTGGCAGCGAGTGGTTCAGGGTAGGTGCATTGGGCGATGGCTCGCTATTCCAAGGAAGGGGATCATTCGATAGAAGTGGTCCTTCCGAGTCGAAAGAATCGTGGTCTAGTGGTGGCGGCCTGCTAGGTAGTAGCTGTGCTTGTTCATATTGGTGCGAAAAATGCTGTGCGCGTTGTTGCGCAAGCTGCTCTGCATGTTGTTTCGTGAGCTGCTCTGCCCGTTGATTCGCAAGCTGTCGAGCATGTTGTTTTGTAAACTGTTCTGCTCGTTGTCTTGCGAGCTGCTGCGCGCGATCGTCTGGTAGCTTCAGGTTCAACGAAGGTCCCAGCGGTGGATTTGGAGAATCCCCCGTGAGAGGCTCAAAGGGTGAGCTGAAGCCGTACTTGAGCTTATGCAAGGCCGGATCTGACTGCGCGGGAGCAGCGGCATATTGTCGGTCGTTCGCTGTCTGGGTGGATGGGAATGAAGGTGGTGAAGGGCGAATCTGATCCAGTCTTTGAGTCTGTAGAATGTCTGGCGCTCCTAAATGTGGCTGGCTGTGGGGAGGCCCAGGTGGCTTACGAGGCTGCGTGACCTGCCCCCACTGTTGTGCGCCAGAGTGACTCTTTTGATGATCTTGCACTTCATGATGTGTGTACACTTGATCGACTGGAGGTCTATGGTTATTTCGAGGTTGAGCAGCCTGGCTCCCAGGTTTGCTGTGGTTGTTGGCTTGCGCCTTCTTAGCCTCTGTGCTCCGCGGGGACTGCGATGCGCCTTGATTGGCGAGTGGCGGCCCTACCGAAGTTAATTTGGTAGAAGGAAGATGCGCTCTGCTAGTCGCTATACGCGACGGAGGCGTTTGACTCTTTAGACCCGCTGCAGCGTTCGAATCATGACGGCCGTTCCCATGTGACTGACTGCCTTGTCTTGTATATACGGCATGTAGTCCGGTTGGAGTTCTCGATCCTGGCGACAGAAGCGCAATATTGGGCGAATGTGTCGATGTCCTCAGTGTTGTAGGCCGGGCAGGTTGCTCTTGCGCTCTCAACACAGCACGCCTGCGTTCCCAGAATTCCTTCAACGCTGGATGTGCTGGATAGAGCGGAACTTGGCCGCGAAACGAAAGTTCCTTGCCCAGAAAGCGTCGTATGTCGAACAAGTCGACAAGATGTGCCCTGGCGTTTCCGACCATAGCGCCCTGCATGTTGGGATCGATGTAGCCCGGGACCCAGCGCAACCTGATGTCGTTATAGGGGCCATCGCCGTCGGCGACACCGACGAGGATGTCCTCCGGTGTGTGGAGCCCTGTCTCGTATGCGCGATGCTCGTCCTGACGACTGGCGAATCTCCAATATCCATTGTGTCTATGCGAATCGTCGGGTCTGCAAACAAAGTTTATAAACCTGCCGTGTATGTCCATCGCGAATCCGTGATAAGCCGAGCGATAGGCAGGCTGGTTGCTGGAGTTGAGTGGCGGCATCTCGCAATTGTGGGCGGAGAGTTGAGTCGCGGCGAGGCGGTGGTGAGTGCAAAAGAGATGCAGAGAGAAGGAAGGCGCGCAGAAGGAGCAGGAGGAAGTTATGAACCGATGACGATGTGTTACATCTGCAAGGACGAGTATCAACAAATTTTGTAGTCTCACCTAGTTGGGAATACTTCCGCCTTTGGCGCATAGCAACCGATACTGGAAGTAAACATTCACAGCCGGGACACCATAATGGCCGCAACAGCGATGAATCGCTCGTTATGATCAATATATTTAAACATCTTCACTTTGGTGAGCTTGACAACTCATTTTGCTAGTCTTGATTTTTGTTACCGCAACCGCCGTTTGCGCAACCGTGAGACGCGACCTGCGTGAACGCGGTGACCTGGATCGGTGTGCCATCGCGAGCCGCCTAATATCGCCATCAAACATAATTGAAAACACCTAGTAAGCTGTAAATACCACCTCGGTAGTGTTGATAGACTTGCAAGCACTTTTGAGAGGTGTGTGCGAAGTTACGTGCAAGAGGTCGCAGGTGTAGTCTTAGCGCGTTACGTCATCGCTGGTCCGCACTTTCTACTCCAACCCATTCAGACTCTTTCCATCTCGAACGCAAGATAATTGAATCTTTAAGACGACGCACTGTGCGACACTGCATATAGGGCTATCCCACATATGCTGTCCATCTTTGTATAGTGTTTCCGCACACTCACCTTGTCTCTTGAAAACACCCCTGTATCGGCGTACCACGGCCGAGTTCGTTCCCCAATCTCAGTGAAAGCCAATGAGTTCATTGAAGTATGACTAAATCTCTTCATCAATAGACATTTAAGCTGTCACATCCTTCCTCCTTACCCCACAGATCGCACCGCACACCTCCTTCACCCAGCCGGCCGACCTCACAAATATGCCCCATCAAAAAGAGACAAAGGACCTACAACACTCCGACTCCTCTCCAGCCACAGTTGGAACTTCCAACCTAGAGCAAAAAAGCTAGCCTTCCCATCGACGATATCGCTTCCCTTAGTGGATAGGCGTGAAACCCACTGAAGAGAAGTCGCAACGTATGGACTAACTCGAAAACTCCCTATGCCAAGAGGGCAGAGGTTTATCACAATGGAGCGCACCGACGTCTGCTTGGGGAGACGATTTGATGGAGTAGTAACAAATGAAAGAGGTTATATAGAGTGAAAACGTGTGGGTGTCGAAGTTTGGGGACGTAAGTGAGAGCATTGGGCCACGGACCGGCAGCAATGGTTTGCCTTTGACCCTTACACACTAAAGGCCGCACCAGAACATAACAATTTCAAAGACTTCCATCAAGACACAGTACATGCAAAGTACCATGTGCAAAGGATCCGAGCATGTTGGGGAGTTGGGCCGCTGTCTCTAACAAAGTGCACGTGTGGTGCATCTTGTCTTGTTCCATACAATACTGAGCAACAGAGAGTGCCATCATTATGTTCAACAAGTAATCTAAATCTTGATGCTGTCGGATAGGATTCAGCTTACTCAGACTACAGTTTCGACCATACCTACGAATCTCATTTCGTAGAAAGCTATATCGTCGCCACAGAAGCTAGTCTCCACTTACCTACCTACATGTGGGAAAGACACTGCTGGTCTCGCAACACCGCGAAGAGTCGTCAACAATCAGCAGCTCGAATATACCCCGAGTCGAGATTAAGTCAATGAAGAACGCCCTCCAAGGTTGACCCTCGAGGATATTTCAGGACGAGCAGACAGCTGCATTTGCGATCGCAGAACCGGCTTATACTTTGAGCTGCGCCGCGCTTAAAGGTACATTGGATGCCTTCCCATCGCCCATCGCATTCTGCAGATTGAACCCTCGCGCTTCCTGGCCCGCATTCAGTCCCCACGCCGTCGAGCTATCGTCATGTACCGTCGTGCGCCGCATATCCCTCACAAACTTGCCCTCAAAGCTCCCACCCGTCGCACGATGCATCACACATGTATTGTCCCACGCGACCATATCCCCCTCGCTCAGCCAATCAACACTCATAACATACTTCGGCTGCGTCACATGGCCCAGAAGTCTTTGAAACAGCGTCGCACTTTCCTCCTTCGGCAGCGGCACACAATCGCTCGTCTCGAGACGATGACAGTGCGTCGAGAGATACAAGTTCATCCGCTCAGACGGCTCGTGCCTCTGCACAATCTTGTGCCTCATCATCGGCTCACTCTCAGGCTCGAGATCCGCGAAGAACTCCGGCGACCCTAATTTCCTCGAATGCAATAACGTATGCGCGCCCACCAGATCCCGCTCTAATAGCTCCTTTTTCAGCTCCTCGTCTAGTTCGTCCCACGCCGTCCGACTATCCGCAAACTCCGTCTCCCCGCCCATCCCCGCTGGCGGTAGCTTCACAGCCCGCAGCAGCGACCAGCTCGCCCGCCGCGGGTTGAAGCTCGAGTCCACGTGAAACAGCGCGTTACCTTTGTTATAGTGCGCGCGCGGCGAGTCTGGATCGATGGGATTGCCCTCTTCGTCCACGTTGCCTGCGTCGAAGAGCTCGTAATGGGTGTACCGGAGTTTGCGGCCGCCAGTGAGGTAGCGCCGGACGTTATCGAGGGCGCCGATGCGCGAGGAGAAAGATACGTGTTCGGCGTCGGAGAGGCGGGTGGAGCGGAAGACTAGGACGCCGTACTGGTATGGGTGTTAGAGGCATGGCATAAACAGGAAAGGAGAAGGCGCACCTGAGCCATTGCGGCTTTGATCTCGCTGAGCTGGGACTCAGACGTGTCCTGGAAGTTTGCGCCATGGACTTCAGCGCCATAGGTCGGGTGGAGCGGCGTGATGGATATGGTTTGGAATGGAGCAATGAGGCCTGGCATTGCGCTAGGTGTCTAGATTGAGTATCTCAGAAAAGTTTGAGATGATTGTGCATAAAAGTTGTCGGAGAGACGTTCAAGCGCGTCGCAGTGTTGACATGTCCTTCCCCGCACGCACCTCCACACGTTCGCAATGTGGGGCCTATCGCGACAACGAACAAGCCCTGAGTTTAAGCTGAATACTTACACACTACTCCAATATTCTTTAATACAAGGCGTAGTACCTGCGAAGATATACAGGCTGCTGCATCAGTCATCGTGTTCATCTTGTTGCAAGAAGCATGCACGAGATCAAGCACAAGTCACACTGCAGCAACGAAGACATGCATTGACGTTTTTTTTTTGGTCTTTTGTTCATTTTATCAATCGCGACGTAATCAAGAAAACAAGCAATAAATCCGAAAATATCCTGAGCCTCAAAGCCTGTCGATACCCTGATCCACAAGCCTGAAGCCATCCGTAAATCTCAAGTCTGTGTGTCCATGTTCATGTGTGCGCGAGTGTATGTCCAAAGACCCTTACTGCCACACGTTTCACCAGCAAGCCAATCATGCCTGCACTCAGCGCCTCCGGGAACCTCCAGTCTGTGCGTACTTCTCCAGAGCCAGGCGCTGGAGCTCGGCACCGCGCTTCTCGGCGTCGGTCGTAGCGGTGAAGTTGAAGTCGAAGTTGAGGTCGCTGGACGAGGCGGCGTTGGCGAGGTCCGAGTCGCTGAAGTTGACGTTGGCGGTGCCGTCGTACTGCGAGAAGTCGAAGTAGCTCTCGGACGAGACGGGGTTAGCGACGTTGTCGAAGACAGACTGGTCGAAGATGTCAGACTGGTCGATGGTGTCAGACTGGCCGAAGGAGTCGATGGAGGACTGGTCAGCGGCAATGAAGGCAGTGAGCATGCGCGCGTTAGCGTCGTCTTGCTCAGTGGGCTGCTGGTCAAAGGTGGTGTCCCGGGTGTACGACAAGAAGTCGAAGGAGGTGGCGTGGTTCTGCGCGGCAGTGTCATCGACGTAGCTGCCCTGCTCCGAGGAAGTGATATTGTTGGACTCGTCGTCGAAGGCGAAGAGGGTCTGTGCGGCGGAGTCCTGGGTGTAGTTGTTATGCTCATAGTCGAAGACGGTATTGTTGAAGTCGTGGGCATGGGCGAAGAAGGCAGGCTCAGCGAAGTCCTCGATGTAGCGGCGCTCACCTTGGTCGACGTCGTTGACGAACTTCTGATCGAATGACTGCGAGACCAGCTCAGCAGCGTTGTCGGCGTCGTGGTCTTGCTCTTGGGCGCCAGTGTTGTCGAAGTCTTGACCGAAGGACTGATAGGACGACTCGGCGGTGTCCTCGATGTAGCGACCTTGCTCTGAGAAGAGGTAGTCGTTGGTGTCGTCGCTGGTGTCGTTCAGGTAAGTGTTCTGCGCATCGAGGGCCTGATCTTGAGTGGCTAGTGAACCAGATGCAGAGAGCTCCTCGCCGGTAATGGGGTGAAAACCTTGGAGCATAGGCAGCAGTACAGTAGCCTTCTCGACGTGGGTGAGGTTGTCGAACGGCATATCGAGGAGCTCAGCCATTGAGCGGACAGGCTGACGAAGGGCTTCGGGAGATAGGGTTGTCTGGGCGCCATCGAAGTTGAAGGTGTTGAAGGAGGAAGAAGGGGGAGAGTTCTTGGACTTGGCCTTCTTCTTTGGCTGTCGCTTGGCCGGTGTCTTCTTGGGAGTCGCATCTTTCTTGGGTGTCGCGTCCTTCTTGGTGTAGCGCCTCTTCTTTGCGGGAGGGTTGGGCGTTGGGGTTGGAGGAGTTGGATGGGTCATTGCAGTCGGACTTGAAGCGTTGTAGGCATTGCCAAGTCGAGCGCGCTCTTCCGGCGAGCGCTGCTGGCCCCATGTGTTCTCAATGGGGCCTTGCCCAGTCGTGATGGGACGGGGACGGTTGGGCGGTGTGTCGTCGGTCTCGAAGGCACGTGACATATTCCTCTTGCGAGGAGTAGGCGTCTTGGGCGTCTCAAGCTCGGCGAGACGAGCCTTCAGGGCGGCAATCTCAGCTGCGCGACCCACCTTGAACGGCTCAGTGGGAGCGCCGTCAGCCACGGAACCGGCCGGCCGAACCTGCTTTCCCGCAGGACCTTGGAGGCTCCCAGTGTACAGAGAGGTAGTCGGAGACTGCCAACCCGCACACTGCTCACCTCCATAGCCCTGATTCGGCAAGTGGTTGGCCGGGTTGTCGAAGGCGGTCGTGGAGACGTCCGAGGGCCCGTCCAGGAACGGATCTTTCAAGGTCGCGGACACGTTGCCGCCTGGATAGCCTCCAGGGAGGCCGCATTTGAAGTCGAAGTTGGATGTGGGTGCCATGGTGGTGGCCGATGTTGCGGTTGTGGTTGGAGAAAAGGTTGAATAGAGTGTAGAGGAGAAGGTTCAAAAGCAATTTTGAGAGACTAAAGTGCGCTTGTGGAGGAGGCTGGGAATTAGATAAGCCGCCTGCTTGTCGTCTGCGGGAGGAAGGGGGCTGGGAGTGGAGCATGCTGGTCACGATATGCTCTCCTTCACCTGGAACGAAGCCCCCGAATTGGCCAAGCTGATCCCGTAAAGCGCTCAATAAAAAGTACAAGAGCAGGCCTTAAGAGGGCCACAGACTGGCCCGTGAGCCTCGTCATTTTCTTGAGCGCAATTCGTGCAATTGCGGCGAAGGTAAGGTGGAGGGCGACCGTTGGTGAAGGGTTTGGTGCGCCCGCGCAACACTCGGGATTGAGCCTCTCGACATCCTCTAAGCAATGTCAGACATAAGAATCTTCACCGGTGAGACGATATTTTGCCCTAGTGTTCGAATTGCGCGCTTCCAATAGATGTGGCCGTTTTGCTCTTTTGTTGGGGATGGTGAAGCAGAGGGAGTCTCTGAGGCATATTTGCGAACCAGGCAACATAGCGAGCCGTGTAAGATGAGGAGTTACTTAGGAAAGCATTTGCGATGGATTATTTCTCTTTATATGCCACCATGTTTGCAATTCGCATTCACTGCGCTCAGTGTTAGGCGTACTTCTCACCGCTGTGAGAAGGTGATCACGTCATCGCTCATAGGGGCTCGCCATCATTTGGCTATAGGCCAACCTCCCAATGATCTCGAATCTCTAGTATAATAGGCAAGAAGGCACGTGATGTGTTGCACACAATGCATTGCGGATGTAGCAGTTGCGCATGCAGTGGTCCGCCTCGTGAGTCAACTGAGGTACCCGACTGGTGGAGTGAGAGGAGAGACGAATTCGTCGGAGGCTCAGAAACATCACGTAGAGTTATTGTGCCAAATAACAGGTACAATTTAATTCAAAAGATGGTGTACTTGCAGTCGTTGTCTTTCCGTTGAAAATGGCAAGCCAATCAATGTACGTGTCATGACAAAGTGAGCCCCACGGATTTTTTAGCGTTCACAATGGCATGAGCTAAAACCAACTTCATCCGAAGTCGATTATCGTCGAACCAAAAAGTTATTCACCGATGCCTCTGGCCGTTGAGCTCTTGTGTTCTCGCGCATTACTTTATCCAGTTGCACTCTGTACCTAGGTAGCCTGGACTTCTCCCGTGTTGCCAGCCCCGTCGAAACGCTCCGCAAAACCATCCTCAGACCAACGACTCAATAATACGACGTGCGGAGCTTAGAATGACTAAATCTGTGCATGATCATCACAGTTTACCCTATATCTGATACCAGTCTGAGAAGTTGCAGGCAGACAACGACTGTGCAGTAAACTTTTCATGGCATGGAGACGAGCAAAGCAATGATGCCGTCGTCTTTGCCTGCTCGGACTACGTTTCACGGACTAAGATACAGTCGCTAGCGAAACCGGCTTCACTCTGAACACAGCTGCGACACAGTTCTACCCCGCAGTAAGCGAAAGCCTTGGCACCCCGCCTTACATATCTAGTTAGGCGCAACTGACCTAGGCACGTGATTTTTCACAGTACAAGAAGGTGCTTCTCTGGTACAGCTTGAACTGACAACCCTGTGACCGGTGCGGGTCGGCCATTCTCCCTGCTAGCGGTGGCGGCATTAAGCATACTGTTCGATGTTGCTAAATAAGCGAGCTTATGCAGCCACGTGTTACTAACCTTTGCAGCTCAGCTCATGGCTGCCGCCTGCCCCACCAACCTTACCCAACCCCGTCTTTGGAGTATTGATTCATACCATCACTAGCCAGCACGGCTACATCAGATACTTTACTATTCTTCTCCATGACTTGCCCTGTTTAGGCGGACAAAACCTCATCCCCTATGCGCCTTCTTCAAATTGAAGCGGACGGCGCTTTCAGTCTGGGCGAATATGTGGGAAGAGATATTCCACAATATGCGATCCTTTCGCATAGATGGGGATCGGACCACGAAGAGGTCACCTTTAGAGACTTTGTAGAAGGTACAGGCAAAAGCAAGGCGGGTTATTGCAAGCTTACCTTCTGCGGCAAGCAAGCAGCGAATGACGGCCTGCGGTTCTTCTGGATAGACACCTGCTGCATCGATAAGGCAAGCAGCGCAGAGCTTTCGGAAGCTATCAACTCGATGTTCCGCTGGTATGAGCATGCGGAAAAGTGCTACGTATACCTCTCCGATGTTTCGACTAGTAGCTTTGCCAGAAACAAGCAGTCTTTCCAGAGGAGCAGTTGGTTCACTCGAGGATGGACACTGCAGGAGCTTGTTGCCCCCAAATTTGTCGAGTTCTTTTCCTCAGACGGCGACCAAATTGGGGACAAGAGTTTGATGGTTCAAGAGATTCATAATATCACAAGAATTCCGATTCAGGCTCTTCAAGGAACCCCTTTGGCTCACTTCAGCGTTGATGAGCGGATGTTATGGACAGAGAATCGCGAGACGAAGCGTGAAGAGGATGCCGCCTACTGTCTGCTAGGCATTTTCGATATTCACATGCCACTCTTATACGGCGAGGGACGGAAAAAGGCATTCAGTCGTCTCCAGAAAGGACTCAAGGAGTCTTCAGAGGATGATCTACACACTCTATCATCACCAGCGCTCTCTATAGAGCAACCAAAGCGCAAATGGGGACCTTTCTTGACAGTGCCAAGCGGCGAGGACCTAGATTTCGTGCAGCGATCCGACATTCCTGGCCTTCTTAGCGCCTGTATGGTCATCATGGAAAATGCCGACGCCCACAAGGACAAAGCGTCCTTTCCGATATCCATAAGAGATGAATTTAATACGGCTTCTAGGCGTAGAGGGAAGTCTGCCCACCAAGTTGAGATGTTTCAGAACGCTACCAACACCCTTTCCAACCTTGTCCTTCCAACCAACCGCGCGTCTCACTTATCGCAACAATCGACTGAACTTGAAGATTACATAAAGAGTAAGATTACCTTTCTGCATTACATTATCAGTATGGCTTACGTATACATTCAGATGAGCAAATCCAGGATTGTATCGGATATGCAAGCGTCCAGGAGTTTTTCCAGCTGTTGGTTGACACAAAACGTAGGGCAAGGCTAGAAGCGCAGAACACAGTCAATGACTGGCTTGATGTTACAAAACTCAATAATCAATACAACATCACCCAGTATTACGACAAGCAAATCTCGTCACGTCTCGAAGGAACATGTGAATGGTTTTTTTCCCACCCCGCCTACCGTGCGTGGATTTCAGAGGAGCATTCAGATAAATCGACCAAAATGCTTTGGATTTGTGCGCCTGCTGGACACGGCAAGACGGTGCTCTGCGCGAAACTCATTGAGCACCTCAGAGATATAAAAACGTTTCCTGTTGCGTACTTCTTCGCTTCTCCACATGCCCAATCTGGCGGCGAACCAAGTGTAATCCTCAGATCCTGGATCGCGCAAATAGCACAGCTCGATTCAAACGTTTTCGAAGTGGTCCGACGACACTCCGAAGCCGGGCAGAGGGCGTCGGAGTCTGCCATCTGGTCTCTCTTCGGAACCGTTCTCTCAGAAAACAGCAGCTATACTTTCATTCTTGACGGGTTCGATGAGTACAGCGGGCTAGATGCTCGAACAGAATTCTTGCAAAATCTTAAAGAAGCGACCAGGCGAACTGCCTCGCGTATAGTCATTACGAGTAGAGACGAAACAGATATAAAAGCGGAATTATCCCCGACTGTAGTCCAACATCCAGGACACGTCATGCTGCAATGCAAGATCTCTAACGAAGATCTTCTACACGACATAAAATGTTTCTCTCGGAGTGTAGTCGACAAGAAGCTGCCAAACAAGGATGATCGCCTCAGACAAGATTTAGCAGGACAGCTCGCTGAAAAGTGTGAGGGCATGTTTTTGTGGATCAAACTGCAACAAGACCAATTGCGAGGTGGCAAAAATGCGAAGCAACTGCAGAACATCGTGAAGAACATACCAACTGGACTCGAGAAAACCTATGAGCGAAATTGGAAAATCATTCAAAGCCTCCCCCTCCAGGAACAAAATCGTGCTTTTGCCATACTAAGATGGACGACGTTCGCGTTACGGCCTTTGACTGTATCCGAGATCACTGAGGCTCTCATTGTTGACCCTCATGATGGTGGCACTATTCTTCAGTTGGATGAACTTCCTGACAACGTCGACGACGAATATATCAACAGCGAGATTATCAACATCTGCGGCGCCCTTGTTGAAGTTAGAGAGGGAAAGTTTGGAGATGGAGCCGGTTCCAAAACCATTCATCTGATCCATTCATCAGTTCGAGAATTTCTGCTCTCTAGCCTATCACCAATTCCAGCAAATACGTCCAACTACTACTCGAAATCCAACCAAACCCTTGGCCAAGCCGAGCAGCACAAGCGCCTCACAACGATTTGTCTGGGCTATCTGAATTGTGGCGATGTCTGGCAACAGCGCGCAACGCAAGAGATGTCTGGACTCAGACGTAGTTTCAATCATTACGCTGCAAGGCACTGGAATTTTCATCTGACTGCAGCAGGAAACAACAATCCCAAGTTAGTCAGCCTTGTAACAGATTTCTTCCGTCCTAAAAACAAGAACTTTGATTACTGGAGAAGGTATATTGAATCCTCTGATGCAACATCAGATAGTATTCAAGAAAAGAACAGCGATAAGGCAACACCGTTGTATTATGCAGTTTTGTTCGACCTTCCTGCAATTATGGAACATATCTGGGCAGAGGACCCAGCTCAATTGAACGAAGCAGGCGGTGAATATGGTACCCCTTTGCAAGCAGCTTGTTTCAAGGGTCACGACTTGGCATTCAACCTATTAATTGGTTGGGGTGCGGATCCAAACGTAAAGGGCGGGAAATTTGGAACTCCTATGAACGCCGCTATTGCGGGAGGCCAAAAGCGCATGGTAAAAGCTCTTATGGGTATGAGTGTGAACTACTCCCTGCAAGACTCTATGGGAAGGACACCACTGTATACAGCGGCCAGGAGTGGCGACTCTGAGGTTGTTCGCTGGCTCATTGAAGCCGGCGCGAAACAAGCGGTAACGAATAAGGAGGGCTGGGCGCCACTCAATGCAGCTGCAAAGAAGGGTGCAGACTTCACAGTCGCAAACAACGCCGGCTGCACGCCACTTAATGCAGCGGCAGACAATGGCCATCTTGAGGTTGTCAAGCTGCTGCTTGAGAAGG